>CM075345.1:10722500-11157500 GCA_037693485.1 Kitagawia praeruptora | reverse complement strand
GGAACTTCTTTCAAGCATTATTCTTGACTTTATAAATACAGTTACACAACTAGGATTTAATGCCTATTACAAGTACAAAACAAATAGAAACCCTACAACTAGAGGTTCCCTCAGTTAAGAGGTCATGTAGGTAATGCAAAGCATTACAAATAATTAGGCTTGTTATTAGATGTATTTAGGCATGCCTTTGTGACTAACAATCTCCCCCAAATTGTGAGTAAGACCTTTAGTCACAATTTCATGTCTGATAACAAGCCTAACATACATAAAGATATAACTTGAAAAGTACAGGTATGAAATTTGATTGAGAACATGAATGGAATTACAGGTTGAGTAGTCTTACACAATATGGTGAAATACTAGCCATTCTCATTTGATTCCATCTCCATTGCTTTGGCTTGTAGATCATCATATGCTTTTTGTTTTCTTTCTTACTCCCTCATTGCATTCTCATCCATAGCTTTTATGATCTCTGCCATAGCATCCAATTCTTCAAGCAGGATAGAGTTTTTGAAATCTTCAAGTACTGGTTTTAGTATGCTGGAAAGATAGTGATTGAGTAGGTTCATTCTGATATTGACATTATCTCCATTTATTCTCATATACTTCACCACATAGGGGTTGAACTGAACTCTACACAATCCCTTTGCCCTTATCTTTTCTGCTTCAACTTTCAGTCTATCAATTTCTTTCTCCCTTTCTAGCCATTTCTCAAAACACCCTTTTCTGATTTTCTCTGCATGATCTTTTTTCATCTTCACAAAATCAATTAACTCCAGCTTCCATGCTTTTTCTACTTTGTCATTCACATCCAAAAATACAATTATCCTTTCTATTTCATTCAGCTTGCCCCAATTTTGACACTGTCCTTGTTTGAATTTCTTCTCCTTTCCATCAGTAAATTTGATCTCAAGGTAGTCATTTACAACTACAACAGAGTAGATTCTTTGAGCTCTTAGGAATTGCAATTGATCTTCATCAAAGTCTTCATCTAGTGGTTGGAGTTTTAAGCCTGGATAAATTGTCAGGGTCCTTGATTTGGATAGCTTTGGTTTCCTTGCAGCTTGTTTGAATTTGATCCTTTTTACATGGTTGCCTGGCAGTAGCATGTGACCTTTGCTTGTAGACCATTGTAGTATTCCATTAGCAGTTTGCTTTTTAAAACACACAGATGGTTTCTTGACTTGACTTTTCTTCTCTTCTTGAGGTGGCAAAACAGTTGCAGAAACCATAAATGTAGATTTTGGTAGGTCACTACTAACAGTATTCACCCTAGACTTAGAGTCTTGTGTTGTGGTGAGGTTGCTGTCAGCAATGCCTAAGGCTTGCTGTTTTCCACTTTTACTCTCAGAGACTTTACCTTGCTTATCACCATCTTTCTTGTCTTTGTTGTCTCTCTTCTTCTTGTCTTGATCACCCTTATCACTCCTAGGCTTGGCCATTTCTGGAATTACACCAGTTGCAATGAATTCTCTGAGAATATGCAATGCCTCAATCTCTTCAGCTGACCTTACACCCTTCTTCTTTTGTAGTTGATCAACAATGACAATGATAAATCTGTGGTTTTGAGGAGTGAGATTACTGGGAATGACCAACTATTTGACATCTTCTCTATCAGCTTGATTAGAGCATCCACCTCTGTGTACTTGAGACCATGTAGAGTTTCATAGGTTAGATGCCAAATCTTGGACTTTGAAATCATTAGAATCTCCTTGAACCATGAGCTGTTGATCTTCTTGGGTATGACAGTGAGGTATTCAATCCGACTCTTCAAACTCCTTTGATATGATACTGCATCATCAGACTGTTCTCTTGAGACTTTCAGAAACTCCAAGAATGCATCATCATGGTAGACATTTGAGTTTGCAATTTCTTGTAGCTTGGCCTTAGTGACCACCTTAACTTCTACAAGCTTGGCACTTTTAGATATGAAGGATGGAGGTTTGTCAGATGGCATACTCCCTGCAACCACTGTGGTGGTAATAGATTGCTTCTGGCCACCAGGAGTAGTGATGTGCATAGTTGGTAGAGTGACAACTGGCAGTAAGGTAGGAGGCTCATCAACTTTGGATTTTACTTTGCCTGACACATGGGTTATAGATTTTGAAGCCCTTTGGTGACCACCCTCATTTATCTTGATGCCTTTCTCCCCCTTTGAATTTGAATTCCTTGATGTCCTCTTCTCCCCCTTAGGCTTGTTGTCAGGCACAGAGGCTGTAGGAGTGACCTTTGGGTTTGAAGATTCTTCAGGTAGAGAGAGACCCATGTGCTTCATCATGGCAGACAACATTGACTGTTGATGCAGAAGAACGTCAGCTGTGGTGGTGGCTTGAGTGTTCAACTGATCAGTCAGAGTGGTTACATTGTCTATAAGATGAGCATTAGACTTTTTGAGAGAGGCTACCTCCTTTTCAAGAGAATCCACTTTAGAGAAGAGCTCATTGGCCTTGAAACCAGATAGGGATTGATCCTTCTGTCTCTGCACTTCATACTTGGACATCTCATGCACATGAACCTCTGTGACCAGCTTGTCTCCATATTGATTTGTAAAGAGGGTCCTGAGCATGGCATTGGCCTCAGTAGTCTGATCTGTTAAGGATTAAAATTTATGCCCCAGACCTATGACAACATTCTTGAGAATAGCCAAGCCATTGTCCATCCTGGTGCATGTAGCCTTGCATGCCAAAATGTCCTTGATCACCATCTCCAATTGAGGAAACTTGGCATCAAAGTCCCTCTTGAGTTCTCCTACTTTTTGGGCTGTTGCATCACATACCTTATTGACTTCTGATTTAACACCTTTACCCAGGCAGTGTGCAGCCTTGAGGGATCCCTTATATGCTTCATTGATTGCTTCATACACTTCACCAGGAGTTAAGGATTTAGCACTGGAGCCTAGTGAAGTGATGTACTCCTCCCTCAGATACTGTAAGGCTTTATTGAGAGTGATTTCATAAGTTCCTTGTATCCAGGCATCTACATTGCCATCTCTCTCAGCATCATCAAGTATCTTTGCCTTTTGCATCTCCACATCATCTCTATGGCAGAGCAATATTGCTTCATAGTCTGGATTTGGCACATTGGAGGTGACCAGGTTCTGGGCTATCTTTACAAACTCAGGAATCTGATCCATAACTAAGCTTTGAAGTGCTTCAACCGTCAATTATGGTGGAACAGATCCTGATCCTGAAGCACTGTCATGTTGCACAGGCTTCAGCCATTGTGACAGAAAGTCAGAGCTAGAGCTAGGCAAGCTAGACTCCTCAATTACAGATGCAACTTCTATAACCGGATGGATAGACTCTAATACTGTTGTCTCCATAGGAGTGGGATGAGTTACAACAGTAGTTGACATGCACAGAGTCTCTAGTAAAAACTAGTGAATCCTCTGTATTTGTGATGGTGTCATCAGGATATGCCCCAGCATGCATTCCTTCACCATCTAAATGTGGTACCTGGGTGGTGAGCAAAGTATCATGCACTAAGTCACTTCAGTCCATTGGCTCACTAAGAGAGTGAAATTCTTGGTGATCAATGCCTTGCTCCTCAATTTCTTGAGTTCCAGGCTCCAAAGAAATTTGAATGTTAGATTCTGGAAGAGGAGTGTCTTTTAGAATGGATTTTGGCAACTCCCCCTGAGAAATAGAGAGAGTTTCAAGTGTGATGTGCTCTCCACTCAGTGTTGTGCCAGCCTTATCACTCCTAGGTGCTGACTCTTTACATGTTAGTGCATTGGGGAGGATGCTTGATTCTATAAATGCACCCTGTTGAGAGGATACATCTAGTGAACTGTTTGCCCCTGATTTTACAACTTCAGCCATTTGTGTGATTGAAGAGGTGGTTTTAGATTTCTTCTTCTTTGGCTTCTGTAAGGGTGACTCAAGTTCCTCATTTTCTATACCTAATTCTACAGCCAATGCTGCTTCAGATAGGATGGTTAAAGGTGCAGAAGCAACCTGTTTTCTCTTCTTCTCCTTCTTTTTACTAACATCACCCTTTTGAGAGGATGATGCAGTTGGCTCTGTGTATGGTAAGGTGTTTGGTTAGCAAGCCCTGGGTTAGCATTCTGTTCTACTGGCTTAGGCTGTGCTAACTCTGAATTAGAATCAAATATTGGCATGTTGTGGGGGTAAGTCCTAAATAAACCCTCTATATGGGGAGTTATGTTAAGTCTTACATCCACATCATTACTAGTCTCCAAGTTACCAAAAATGAGTTTGGTCATGGATCTAGGGTAGCCTATTCTACTTTTATCTACTCCAGGCAATTCAATCAATTTAGCATTTTTAAAGTAAAGTACAGATTGAATAAAGCAAGGGAAGAAAATTTTAGTACCTCTCTTGGTTGTGTTCTTGCCAAGTCTCCCATATAGTTCTTGTAGAATTATCTGTCCAACAGCTATCCTTCTCCCATAAGCCAAAGCATAGCCAGGTTGCTGTACAGGTGCACTGATTTGGTCAAAGCTAGATTTCCTTGCTGTGAAGACTTGAAGGAGAGTGGCAAAGACATAACTCCATTCTTTTCTCAAGAACTTCCTATTCAGCTTTCCAAGATTAATTCCATCTGAGTAGTTGATAAATTCAAATAATTCTTCCAACTCTGCATTTGTGGCTAGGGTGTCATACGTCTCTTGCTGTAAACCCAGTGCTTGATTCATGTCTGTTGTAGTGATAGTAATATCCTTGCCTTGAATCTTACAATAGACTACATATGAGGTTATAGCATTCTCATGAACGATGACTTCTAGAGTGGCAGTCCTCCAAAACTGTTCTAGTAAGTCCAGATACAGAGTTGGATTGGCTGAGAGTTCACCCTTGATGTATGATTCGGACATCCATCGAACAAAGCACTTGAAGTTTGCATTTGGTGCTTCCACATCGTTAGTTATTGCGATTAAATTGGTTTGAGTGGGTATGGTGAGTTGAGTGTTTGCCATTTGTATAGAGAAGGAAAGAGAATGAAGGTTGAAGAAGAAATTAAGCTTTTGCAGTTAGGGTTTTCAGAAGTTTTGGGAGTTTAGATGCTTGAGAAATCGAATGAAATGATTCGAATAGATGTAGAGTTGTATAAGTGTGAAGTACTTGATTTGTCGATTAGACATATGTTTTGTATCGACAGGTCAGGCATTCGAGAAGTAGAAAACAACTATTCGATAAGTCAAGAAAGGCTTAATCGATAACTCAAGCAGGTTGTAACTCACAGCTGGCAGTTATCTGACTTAGAATAAATTCTAAATTAGGTAAAATGTGTTTTTATGAGTAATTCTAAATTCTGAATAAAAATCCAAAATCGGTTAAAATTCAGCGAAAAATCAGCCTTTTCAAATGATTCGATATCTCAAATAACAGTATTCGAGAACTCAGTCATTCGAGAACTCAAATACCCTATTCGAGAACTCAGGCTTGTCTCTATTCGATTTCTCTAAAAGACTCTATTCGGGAACTCAAGAGTGTCCTGAATAGACTTGTTAGAGAAGTCGATCATTAACAATAAGTGAATCATTCGAGAAGTCTGACTTATTGAACTATGCTTTTTACTCATAAAAACTTAATTTTCACTATCTTTCAAAATCCACCAGACATATTCTAGAAAGAATATTCTGACAAATTAAATAGAGATTTTCTCAAAATTTCATGGAAATTTCAAGTTGACAAAATATGATTTTCTGACATATGCAGCAGATTGAAAATATTTATAGATCATATATTTCAGCCAACACTTACTTCAAAAATATTGAGCATTTAGATAAAGTAAGAGTTTACTGCTGCAACGATCTAGTTGATATTTTCACTTAGCTAGAATTTGAAGAATTCAGCATTCCAATCTCACTAACCAACCTTGTGAAGGTGGCTTAATCTAATGGCTTAGTGAATATGTCAGCTAGTTGTTTATCTGTAGAGACATAATGCAACTCAATGGTTCCATTAGCTGCATGTTCTCTAATAAAGTGATATTTGATGTCAATGTGCTTTGTTCTAGAATGATTGACAGGATTGGAAACTATATAGATTGCACTTGTGTTGTAATATATGATTGGAATTCTTTCCAACACAAGTCCATAGTCTCTAAGTTGGTTTCTAATCCAAAGCACTTGAGCACAGCAACTTCCAGAAGCTATGTATTCAGCCTCGGCTATGGAAGTTGACACATATTGTTGTTTCTTGCTATACCAAGAGACTAACCTTTGTCCAAGAAACTGGCAGCTACCAGAGGTGCTTTTCCTATCCACTCTGCATCCAGCATAATCAGCATCTGAATAACCAACCAGATTGAACCTTGTGTCCTTAGGATACCATAAACCCAAGTTTGGAGTGCCCTTCAGATATCTAAAGATCCTTTTTATAGCAATCAAATGTGATTCTTTTGGAGTTTATTGAAACCTTGCACACAAACATGTAGCAAACATGATGTCTGGCCTACTTGCAGTGAGGTAGAGTAGAGAACCAACCATGCCTCTGTAGACTAAGATATCTACTTTCTTGCCTTTAGCATCTTCATCCAATTTAGTGGCAGTGGCCATGGGTGTCTTTGCAGGTGAGCAATCTTCTAAGTCAAACTTCTTCAATAAATCATTGATGTACTTGGTTTGACTGATAAAAATGCCATCATTCCTTTGACTAACTTGCAATCCAAGAAAGAATGTTAACTCTCCCATCATACTCATCTCATATCTGCTCTGCATGAGCTTAGAGAATTTCTCTCACAGCTTCTCATTTGTAGAGCCAAATATAATATCATCCACATAGATCTGAACTAGGATAATATCATCACCATGTTTCTTGTAGAACAGTGTCTTGTCCAATGTGCCTCTAGTGAATTGATTTTCAAGGAGAAATTGTGATAAAGTATCATACCATGCCCTTGGAGCCTGCTTAAGTCCATACAACACTACGCCATATATGGGCTTTAACAACACTTTTTTCAGTGTTACGAGCAAAAGTGTAGCCATATATACCTTAAAATTGGTCTATACCTACACATTTTTTTAGTGTTAGCATTGCTATAAATGAGTGTTACGGTAGACATTATTGGTTATCTATGGTAACACCAAAATCGGTGTAGCCGTTGCTATTAAAAACAATGTTATTATAATCAATGAAAAAATAGGCGGGCTTATCAATTATCAAAGGGGCTCAAGTATGTTTTCCAAATTTTCACTGAAAAAATAGGCGGGTCAATATTTGTCCAAAATTTCAACTAGGCGGCTTAAAACTCTACTCAATTATACACTGCTCTACTCAACTCTCTCTCTCTCTCGACTCTTTTTTTTTCTCTCTCTCTCAACTATCTTTCTCTCTCACGGCAAGATGATTAGGGCAAAATAGGTTTGGAACAAGAAATTAAGGATTTTTTTCACGGGTTATCTCTCTCTAGCGGTTCTTTACAAGAAATTAGGGCTCAATACGAGTCTAATTAGGGCTTCGGTGACAGTCTCTCTTTGATTACGAGTTCAATTAGGGCTTCAGTGACGGTGTCTCTTCGATTATGAGTTTAATACAGTCTTCTACAGGTCTTCTTCTTTCTCCACTCCTCAAGTCTTCTTCGATTATGAATGTTTAATTACATGTTTTGATTATGTTTCGATTATAAATGTTTAATTTTTTGTATCCGTGGTTTTAATATTTCGATTTTCTCAAGTTATAATGTTAATTATGTTTAATTTTCTTAGTTGTTTTCTTGATTTAGAGGTTGTGTATATGTTAATTACAAGTTATTATACTGTTGTATAAATTTATAGATTGTAAGATGAAGATTATTGAGTAAAATTAGGATTTTTTTATGGTGGTGCACCATCCATTTGATTAAATGTCTGAATGAGGACTTGTGTGTATTTTTTACAAGATTGTTAGAGTCTCACTTGCTCTATTTTCCTAAACTACTTGCATTGTTCTGTTATATAGGTATCATTGTTAATGTTGTTTGATTTTATTTCGATTCAGGTTACCCTTCTGATTTGTCATTCGTTTATTCGGTGAGATACTTCATTGACATTATTAATTATTTTTGAAATGTGAATTATTTCCTTTGTTGTATGTTTCCTTGTGTGACTGTTATATTTAGTGTTCTTACTTGTTGGTATAAACTTACTTATCTTATAAAATCGGAAAAATGTTATGAAAAATGACAGAAAACTTGTTTTTTGCTAAGCGACAGAAATTACTTAAGTGGCTACGTAATGCATATCTTTTGATTAACTGCACTCTGCTATGTTTCTCTTATTAGCTATAAGTTATAATGTCCATGCTTCACTTGGTTTGTATTTATTATGAATTTAGTATGAGAAGGCATAAATTTGATTAACGATCATTTTAAATAAAATTACACGCCCTTGTACTTGTTCTGTTATTTCACTTCCGCTAATTTATTTTAATATTCTTGTATTTTGGGTTTTGGTACAATTTGCAATTAACTGGTGAAACAGTGGGGGAAGTGAAGGCAACAGCAGATATGCACCAAAGGAAAGCTGAGATGGCTAGGCACCACTATGTGACAAATGGATGTGAGGGATGCCTCCTTTTGCAATATTATCAGAAGAAACAAGAGCATCTGCGAGGCATTGTATTGTTGGTATAGAACCCAGAATTTCTAACGAAAGGATCATACTTCTTGGTACTCAGGTATCTTGTCAGTTGATGATTTTTCTTTAGTATGGTCATTTTTGCTGTAGAGCGATTTTCTATTTATATCACGAGATTATTAATGAATAAGGACAAGCTCAAATAATTTATAAGTACATATTTTTATGTATATAAAGAAATCTTTTATGGGGTAGACAGGTGGTCTGGAAAATTTACGGTAGAATTAGAAAAAAGTTTCAGTGAGTACACGAAAGCACAATATCTCTTATATTGTGCTGACTAATGATAGTCGCATAACTCTGTGACTTTAGACTGAGGGCCCCAGGTCATTCTTTTGTCTTGTGTTTCATTTTTTTGACGAGGCTTACATATAAGAATAGAGAGAGAAACCTTCTATTTGTGTGGACAAGTTTAAAAATAGTATTGTTTTCACCTCCTTCCAATTTTATTATGTAATAATACATTATTTTCTCTTTTGCAGCCTGTATTTAGTCCTTCCGTGCTAGCTGAGATGATTAGACCTGATGGTTCATCCACAATATCTATATTAGGTGGTGAATCTTTTGTCTGCCAAATTAGCACATGATTTGATGGGTATATAGGTAATTTTACACCTACTGCATTATATAAGGCTAACTAGGCTACCCCATATATAAGTTATAACAGTGTATTTTATAAATTAGGATAGTTTCATGAACTGTCTTCTTTAGATAATAGAGCAATTTTACATTTGTGAAAGCTAGAATGATTACTCAATTTATATCTCATGGATGCTGCAAGGAATCCTTTTAGCTTGGCGTATTCCTCACATCCAGTTTATATCATGTTTCATTTTATTTTACAATTGCATCTTTGTTGTGGTCCATGTTCCACCTTTTTCTCTTCTATTGTAACTTTTGTCTCTTCGTTATTGAATAAAAAAAGTACCCTATGTGACAGTAAATTAGTCAACATGACTTGCCAATTACCAGCTATCAAATTAAATGAGGTATGTAAATGGCATGTTATTATCTGTTGTTTTCATTTAAACAAATTTGAAGTACTTACTAACCCTTATAGTATAAAAGAAAAATCTGCAAGATCAAGTTATCCCTCTTTTTAATTGTCACTTGTGTAAGAACCCAGATTTTTGGGTAGAATTAAAACTTTTATTATGTATTGATGTAAGAGTGAACAGTGGTTACAACTACAATGTAATACTGGCTTTAAAGGATGAATAATGGAAGGATAAAAGATTCCAAGGTTATATGTCCTGAAGGATGCTATTGGGTGATAACTTAGATTAGAATAATCTATCTCCTAGAAAGTTTAGATAAGATTCCCTAGAGAGAAATAGATACCCTCGTGTCATCCAAATCAATATCTATTATAAGCCCAGCGGTTCCGTAAAAAGGTTAAGGAACACTCGAGGGTGAACCAGGTTCATTTTCCTAATTATATGAATTAAATAAAAATAAGTGATGAATAGTGATTTTGGTGGAATTTGGAATATTATTATAATAATGTTATATCCGGTATTCGGAACGGATTTCCGAGTTCGTATTAGTGATCCAGGAGGAAAATAAGTGTATGTAAAGGCTGTCGGATTCAGAAAATTAGCACTTTCATTTTCTCCGAGAATTCCCTGGACACTGCCAGACTTAAGGATTTATAAAAGGGAATTAAGGAATTTAAATTCGAGGAGTATTAAGAATGATGAAGAATAGTATTCGAAATATTAAGAAGGTTTTCGGTAAAACCCTAACTAGAAACGAATGAGTTATTCCCTCGAACGATCAACGAATTAAGCAATAAACGGACAAAGAAACAAGCAGAGGGAGCAAGAGTCTTGTGCAAGCTACTAGAAAATATCTAGTAACCATATGATTACATAAGTAACCAACATACTTAGGAATCAACCATGCACTTAGCAAGCAAACCATGTAGTTAGTTTATAACCATCCAAAACACAACACATGTCTTGCAAAATACCTCATCTAGTGCATCATACCTTTATTAAAGCTACTTTACATGAGATATTATCTAAAAACCTTACTTTACACCTCATTATTCAAGAGCAACCAAGCAAAATACTCTCCCCCTCCACAAAAACACTCCATTCGGCATTTTGGTTAATTCAAAGACCAAAATCCAACTTCCAACCATTTGTTGATCTTGAAACTTTTTATGTGAGTCCTATAATTCATAAAAATGATCTCCTCAAAATCTTAGCATCAAACTCATCTTTTTCCATTTTCAAAGAAATGATTTAAAAGGAGGGTGAATAGTGTTTTCAAGAACAAAATTCTTGGATCTTGATTTCTTGGATGATCTAAGCTTGGTAAATGGTATACAAGGACTATACAAGGATTAGCAAGGTCTTTAACACTCTACAAGGAAGGTATAAACCTCATGAACCCTTAGTTGACTTTGAGTTTTAAGCATGTTCTTGAGTGATCTATGTTTAGTGGTGTTGTTAGTAAGTTATAAGCATGATTATAAGCATGATTAAGATTGGGTTTTGATAAATGTTAAAAATAGCTTAGATGAACGGAAAGGCATTGCTTGGCCTCAGTTCATGGTTATAAATCATGTATATGTTGTTTGGAGTAGATATCATGATTATTGGGAGTTTTGGAATTTGGTAAATATCCGATTTATAGCCGTCGTAATGCCGAAATTTCGTTAACCTTAAGAACACGAGTTTGACAGTAGGTATAAACCACTGATTAACTTCGATTTCTTCCATGATAAGCTAGATTATGTTATAAGCTTCGTTTTGATATAAAGATCGTATGAAATGGACTTACGGTTTAGGAGTTATGATTAAATTCGTAAAAGAGGTTCGAAACCGTAATCGAAAGTTCGTAACTGAAATTGGAATCCCTTAACATGACTAAGTCAGTGACGAATCATGGTAATTAAATATTAGAGGTCATAAGGAAGGCGTGAGAGAAAACCACAAGTAAAATGGATCGTTTTCCGATTTTATAAAAATGTTCGAATCGAGGTTAAATGCGAAGAAACCACTTTTTGGAGGTAACACTATTCACTAGAAGCTCCTGCCCTGTTTTAGTGAAATCTGTAAAAATTAATCTTCTGATCTAAGTCCAATTTTGAGTTAGCTACCTTCTAGATATTCTCTAGATCATGTACGCGAAAACGGTGCGTCATTTGAGTTAACGGTTACCGAGTTATGAACGTTTTAGTGAAAGAGGTGTGAATAGTAAAGATCCGTAGTCGACCGAACTTCAAAAATACATTTCACCTATCTAGACCCGTGGCTTCGAATTGTAAATTTTATGATAAATATTACAAATACCAAAGATGATTTTATAAGTGGTTTCGTAATTAAATACGTTTCCAGTGATTTATTAAAAGTGTTGAAGTGCGAGTCACGGAATAGTGATTCTCAGAAAAGTCACCTCTAGGGATACTACTTTGGCCACCCTTTTTGGCTAAGTTAAAAAGGGAATTTCGAGTCGACTAAAACACGAAACTTGTTAAGAATTATCAAGACCACATATTGGTGCAAAGAACGAGGTTATAATTGATTAAGTAAGATATACGAAAAATCCGACATTAAGGATGGGTTCGAGGGTGTTTTGGACTAAACTTACATGACTTAAGTTAAGTTATACTTAACCTTCGAAATGTTAAGTGATTGACCTCGGTTATTGTGACTATTTATAGATCATTGGATTGACACGAGGCACACTACCCCTACAGGATTACCAGGCAAGTTTCCAATACTTGGAACTGTTGTTGTGATAATATATATGATGATTGTTTTATACATATGCCATAGCATGCATGCCTACTTTCAAGTTAATATTGAATTACTTGTTCCCTGAATTGATATCGGCTTATAGACTATATATGAAATATCAGTTATAAGCCGGATTGTTTGGTTAAGACCCTTAGCGAAGGGCGTATGATATTCATACTTCAAATATAGACCGGGAGTCGATATTTTGTAATATATAAATAGTCGTGGAAACCCGGAGGGATCCCAACGACAAATTTATTATTTCGAGGATTTTTATTCGATTACGAATCTTTCGAGGAATGTTGTTTGAGTATTACCTCAGTGAAGGAATATTTAATGAATATTATTTTAATATTCATTTAGAATGTCATTTATTTAATGAATATTATTTTGATCATTCATTGGAGTTATTTAGTTAATGAATATTATTTTGAATATTCATTAGAGTTATTTGGTTGACGAATATCATTCCCAAATATTCATTTGGCTTACTTATTATTATTTGGAATATTCATTTGACCTTTATTTATTTAATGAATATTACTTTCGAATATTCATTTAGGGTTTGATTTACTTAAGGAATATTATTTTAAAATATTCATTGGAAGTTCTATTTACTCAAGGAATATTACTTCGAATATTCCTTTAGAGTTTTGATTACTAAATGAATACTATTCGGATATTCATTTAGAATATTATTTGTTAAATAAATATTATTTTGGATATTCATTTAGAATATTATTTGTTAAATGAATATTATTTTGGATATTCATTTAGAATATTATTTGTTTAATGAATATTATTTGGATATTCATTTGGAATGTTATTTGTTAAATGAATATTATTTTCAAATATTCATTTAAGGTTTGATTTATTCAGTAAATATTATTTTAAATATTTAGTTAAGTTTATTTATTCAATGAATATTATTTTAATTATTCATTTAAGAAGAGATTTGTTTAATAAATAATTCTATATATTCATTCGAGGATTACTTACGAGCAATATTATGATTTAATAATATTCCGTAATTATTATTGACTTAATAAATATTCTTGGAATATTTAATAAAATCCTTTTGAATTCTTTTTCTAATTATTTATATTATTCAAAGGTCATCCTTCGCCTTCAGATATTATGTAAAATATTTCGGAGTCTTTTATGACTATTTTATCAAGGGGAGGTTCCCAAAACTTTATTTTCATTTAAATCTATCTTATAAGAAGATTTAAATACTCGCTCAACTTCCAAAAATTATATAAGGGGACCTCACTTGGAGATGTTATTTATTGGACTGCCCGGTCCTATACTTGCTAAAACTATCTTGTCACTCACATCTTGATTCTTTCAAGCATCGATATGAGTCTTTTGGTTACCTCCTCAACGCTCGAGGGGTATGATTGATGTAACAAGTTTATATCCATTAACAAGCATCAGCTTGGGAAATATTGGTGAATTTTCCTTTCCAATTAGATACGACTACTTTGTGGAGTCCTATCAACAAGTGTTACACTT
The DNA here is from genome assembly GCA_037693485.1 of Kitagawia praeruptora. NCBI lineage: Eukaryota > Viridiplantae > Streptophyta > Magnoliopsida > Apiales > Apiaceae > Kitagawia > Kitagawia praeruptora. The sequence continues at coordinate 11,143,658 of CM075345.1, read as the reverse complement.
GGGGAAAAAGGGGAACGAACTTAACGTTTCAGAGTCATGGATGATATTCGAACTAGGAGACGCGTAAGTGGCCGAGTGGCGCCGGTCCAGCAATAGCCCAACCGTTGGCTGAGGAGTTCCAGAGGGCGGTAGATAAGTAATTCCGTCGGAGCTACCTTCTACATGTAGAGAACGACTGATGAGATGCATGACATACGACTGATCATCGTAAACGTCAGGGCATCTGGCGCGGCAATGCTCCCGTATTAGTTCATCTTCTAAAAAGTGAGAAATTTCTGCAACACTGTTGGTGTTGGCAAGGTGAAAAAGTGTTGAAACCGGAATTGCAATATTTTTCCTGCAAGTTCCTCTTTTATGATAATTGAGAATGTCTTGCTTATCTTTTGCATAGCAAATATTTATTCAAAACAAATATATTTTTGAGTTACCTTGTAACTTCATCTCATACCTTATATGGGTACTACATCGTTGATGCATGGCATATGGTTTCAAAGATATTTTGAACCGTCATATATTATTGTCGTTCAATTATATTTTCGGTGGGCTATTGCTCACCCTTGCTTTATTTATTTATATCACAACAACAGCTAGATCAGATGGCAGCGCAAGGCGCACACAGCGTAAGCAGGTGTCAACTGTCAGAGGTTTACCGCTAAGGTCTTGGCTACCTTTGTTGAGGATGCAACTACTGGTAGACTAGTTGTTAGCAATTGAGCCTCAAATGTATTTATATTATGGTATCTATTAATGGATGGCAAAGAGTATGTAATTGTACAATTGTAATTCTTTGGGTTGTAAGAACTCAAACTTGTGATTAATAATATTGTTGGTTACTCTGATTTCATCTCTGGGACTATAACGGGTGTGTTTTATGTTGTTGTTTTGGGTCACAAGGTTGTAATTTAAATTATGTTGGTTTTGTGGTTGGATATTGAGACCGTAACGACCAGATCCCTGACCCTGGATCTGGGGGTGTTACAGAAATGGTATCAGAGAGAGCGTTATATATCCCAGAGATGATGCGACGTTAAAACAATAAATTCATTAAGATAATAAGAACTCTTGCCAAGTTCATAGTCAGACTACATAATGTAGTATTGACATATAAAACCCTTATGGGAACCCTAAAGTATCATGATAGTAACTTAGCTCGTTCCTGTATCGACTAGTAAGGCGACAGACCTTGGGGATTACGAGAAGTAACTCAATGATGCTTGTTTTGATGCTGAAGAACGGATGGTGGATTCGATAGAGTACCCTACTGAGGACCCGGAAGAGGTTCCAGCAGAGGAGGAGAATATTGATAAGTATAAGGAGTTTACACTTAAGGAATGAGGGCTACAGCCAGAGAGACTGTAAGAATCTAGATATAGTGCTCAGAGAAGTGAGCTTAAAGAATTGAGATATTATTAAGAGAATTAAAGAGGCATATTGGATTCATAGCCGGACTACCGAATGAAGTGCTAGCAAGTAAGATGGATTTGAGGAATTACTCAAGATCTTATGTAAGGATAGATAAGAATCCTTGGAGACTTTCAGATTAATGAGAAAGGAATTAGAATGATGCATGATTATCAAAGACATTGATATAGGACGGGGAGCAGAGTCCCTAGGAACAGTTAAGACATAGGTGGCAAGTGCCATATCTTCAGATAAATGAATTAGTGTGAATGTGGTTAAGGATAATTCGCCATGAGAAGGCAGATTTCATGAGTGATAATTTGTAAAATCAAACTTAGATTGATGAGGTGGTTGGGTTCAAGGAAATGTCCATTTTATGAATGGATCAACTTAGAAAATAAAGACATTGAAAGGTGATGGCATGATTGAATAAAGTATATAAGGAAATAGTAAGCAAGACAATGATCTCAGAACCTACAAGATTAAAAGACCAGTGAGTCCATGATAAACTAGTAATGAGGCTATTGTCAAGAAACCAGGTATAAGTTCAGTGAAATGATGAACCAGAAACATTAGTTGCATGTGATTCAGAAGAATATTAAATTCTTTCTTTTCCTTGAATGGATTATGGTAGTTACCTTAAGTTCATTCTGACACTGAATCATAAATGGATTAGGCAAGGCGAGCAGTGGTCGAGATGTAATTGAGAATGCTTCTAGGTGCAACCTGATAGAACAGGTGTAGGACATGTTCTCGAAATAAGAGTTTTGGCAAAATGAAGTCCAGCAATAGGACACATGATCAATAAGAGTAGTGTTGGTCGGCCCTACCAAGTTAAAGACAGTTTCAAATGAAGATTGGCCAACCACATTGGCAAAGGTGAGAAATTTCATAAAATTCGCAAGGTATTACCAAAGATTTGCTCAGGACTTTACAGAAAGTGTAGTCCCGTAACCCGACTTATTATAAGAATAAAAGTTTGAATGGACAAGATAAACGTGAGAAGATCTTCCTGGAGCTAAAGGTAAAGTTGGTGATGACCAGGGTTGGCTTTGCCTAATGGAAGAAGGAAACTTTGGGAGATATTATGATGCAACTCATACAGGTATAGGTCTGCGCTTATGCAGCACGATAGCGTAATTTCGAATACATTTAGACAGCACAGTTCATCGGATTCGGATGGCCTTGGTAGTGCCAATGTTGAGGAACGACTAACCCCGACGGTAGTGTTCCTTCTGAGACTAGTTGTTAAGAAGACTGGTATTTGGTAGTATCGACTAATAGGACGAATATGTATCGGGAAGATGTGGCATGTTACTAGTGGGTGAATAGATTAACTGAAATTTTCCCAAATTCTGGAAAGTAATTCAACGAATTTTGGCAAACCTTGTCTTTCTGATTATCAAAAGACGTCATTGAAGAGAGTGGAAACTGGAGCGAACCCTGTGGATTGGGTAAAGTAGCCGCTATACAAGTGGGTAGACATACCCCGATCATTACAGTTGAATGTAGGGATAAAATTTTGAAGTTGAATGTAATTAAGAAACAAGCCGGACTAAGAAATTCTGGGATTGACTTAAATGAAAAGGTTGTTATGCCAGAAGTGTTAAGCTTTTGTGGTACGTGGAATTGATAAGAGTAACTAGAAGAATAAAAGAAAAGGAAAGGTGACCGGAGATGGCACCGAGAAGTCGATTGAGACTTATATGGAGTGAAGTTTTGAAAAGATCAAAAGGTATCAAAGTAGAAGGCACTATGCCAGCAATTGCTAGAAAAGTAATGCTATTAGCCGACCCCTAAACTCACATATTTTAGCATGGCCAGTTGGGGCCAAGTCACTAAAGATTATCGAGTGACTGAACCAGCAAGGTAAGGACAAAGCGGGGTGCTTCTAACCAAGTGCCAACCGCAAGGACTTTTGATATAAAATGAATTGAGATACATGATAATGGATTTTATAAATACCATGGATGTGTTAGGAATGAGGATGGTGACCAGTAAAGGTTATGAGGATTGTCAAAGATGGTGCAGTATGATGCAAAAATGTTATCTGAAACTTAGTGTCCTCAAGAGGAGCATTAGGCATTAAGAGGTTCACGTTGAACACGACCAATATCTTCCAGAACATCCTTGCTACCATTACCAAGTTCTGTAAAAAAAAAAAAAGAGCAGATAGACATGTGTTGTCTTTTGGAAGGTCATATAGACTAACATTCGTTTGAAAGAAGAGGTTAGCATTAGTCTACCTATAGACTAGCAAGATGAGAATGATTAAAAGAGACCTTTATTAAGGATATATGATTGAATTGCCAAGTACAGGAAATAAGTATTCCTTGAAACTAGAATTGAGCATAGAATGTCCATATATTAAGACGAACCCTGGGGGATGCACAAGGAATAAGCATCACCCCTAATAATAGGCACTGTGAAATCAGACGATATAAGTTGAATCGACCAAGGAATCAATAACCTACAAGGAATTGTGGAAAGGAGTCTCGAAAAGTACATAGACAGAATCGTTATAGAATCGGTTAATGATGTTTGATATACCCTGTACCCAGAAGATATAGGATGAATGATGAGGATGACCTAAGGAACTCTATAAGGGAAGAGGTAATGTTCTGAACTTCAGGAAGGGAAGTTTGGTAAGGAATGTATGACATAGTAACAATACGGCCAGAGGAATTAGGTGTGGAACCATGAGAAAGTATGGATTGAACCAATAAGGTTGAGATTATCCTAAAACAAGAAGGGATTCAAGTAAGGAAATATCCTAGGTATGATTGGGAGTACTGGTAGTAAAGTTCACACTAGAAAAGGTGGAAGCAATGACTTTTGGAAAAGACTGATAGATGCTTTCTCTCATTCAGCAGAATTTAAGGGAGAATGCTTCCACCCTGAGTTGGAATAGATCCAGAAAACATTGATCTCAAGAAATTATTATAATCAGGAAAGGCCAACGAGGTGGCCGACACTTTAAATATAGGGGAGTAAGCATAAATGCTCAGACCAAAGAAATAGAATGATAATGTTAGGACCTTGATGGTCATAATGTGGTAGAGGAAGTTACATTCCGTCTAATGATTTTGCCAGGATCAACTATAAGAATAGTTTAAGTAAAGATTTGATTCCTGATGTTGCCAGTAGCACATTACCGACATTAGGAGGCTCTACGACATACCAGACCAAATTCCCCAAGAGACTCGCCTTTTCTTTGGAAAGAGAGAGGGGAGGTTAAGTAACAATGAATTAGTAGTAAATGACCAGAAATAGAGAGGGTACAAATACTGATAAGCCAAATGGCACGATGATGAATGACAAGCAAGTTTATGTTGGTGTAATTCTGTGCAAACCAGATAGAGAATTATGAGGTTGGCAAGCGATTAAGCAAACCGCTAAGATTTTAGTCTTTTACCGGAGATATATGATTAATAATCTCACCAGCCTGTTCCAGCTGCTATGCTGGAAGCTTTCCTGCAATTTTATTTGCTTCATGTAATATCTACGTCAAGTTCAGGAAGCATTCCCTATGGATAGGGAATAGTGATTATTTTGTTTTCCTAGAGGATCCTGAATTGACAATTATGAAACCCGTACGTTTAGTTATTCAATCACTGCGTAAACGATAACGATGGTGATCCTTCTTAGAAATTAGGTGGTGACGACTGTGGAAATGTCGAAGTGAATCTAAGTTAGAGAAATCATCCAGGTTATTTCGGATGGTGTAATTTCTGGATCGACGGGATATTTGAAATGAAGAATTAGGTTATGATGGTTCATAAAATGATTATAGTAGAAATAAAGACAAGAGACTCATGGAATGAGAAAGTGAAATCTAGATGGTTGAACAAAGGAAAGTTTGACCACAAACGTACCACGTATATTGAATAAAGGTAACACGCGTTCCCCTAATAAGGTGACGGTGGAGTTCAATAACAGAAGTGAATGAGAACTAGATGATGGATGCGATTGATAAAGAAAAGAATGGGAAATAATTATGGAATGTGAAGCAAGAAACGTTATGAATGGATTGATGAATGGGTTTTTCCTAACGAGCACTCGGAATGACAACCTGATAGTGTTAGAATTATGAGTATGAAAGAGCCAGTGTCGGGGCGTGAAATATGAGTAATAATAATGTCAAGCGGGAAATCCAAGATTTAACCTGAGAGGTTGAAGGATTTTCCAAAAAGTAAGTAATGCTAATATCAAACAAGAGTATAGGTCCATAGAATGATGGACAGAGAAACAAGGACATGTGATATGTGAGATTACGATAAAGTAGTATTTGATACGAATACGATTACTTTCTTCCCTAATAAACCTCTATAGTTCAGAGGTAAATTCTGAGTATGATATTTTGACAATCATGAAAATCTTCTAATATAATTCTCTGAAATTCTTTCCTTTTAATATCCCTTATTTATTTTCTTCTAAATTGAGAAGAACAACCCTTTAAGGAGGGGAGGTACTACTACGTGACTCTCTGTCTGTGTGATAGGAGTCTAAGTGGAATGCCATTAATTGTTTAATTGCTTGTCAAGTACTAAAGGCTGGCCCCCTTCTGTACTAGCTATGCAATGTAACAAATGTTCATTGATCACAGTGATCTCTCAATAAATTTTTCCACCTAAATATATATACATCGAGATTGCGAAGATTAAAGCGATCAGGAATTGCAAAATTACGAGTGAGGTTATCTCCGGAATTCGTAGCGCGTTAGTGATACCGAAGTCACTGCACGTACCAATAATGTTAATAGTGTAAGACCGGACAAGAGCGTATACCGGATAATGTGTTATGCGAAAGTATCAAAGAATTGGTAGAACGGATAAAGGGTGTATTGTAACACCAGTACGACGTGCTTTAGAAAGATTGGAATGTGTAAGGATCGACCAGAGAATTGGAAAGCGAAATAACTAACAAGTACCCAATTGTCTTCTACCTGATTCCGGGACGGAATCCTTTTAAGGAGGGGAGACTGTAAGAACCCAGATTTTTGGGTAGAATTAAAACTTTTATTATGTATTGATGTAAGAGTGAACAGTGGTTACAACTACAATGTAATACTGGCTTTAAAGGATGAATAATGGAAGGATAAAAGATTCCAAGGTTATATGTCCTGAAGGATGCTATTGGGTGATAACTTAGATTAGAATAATCTATCTCCTAGAAAGTTTAGATAAGATTCCCTAGAGAGAAATAGATACCCTCGTGTCATCCAAATCAATATCTATTATAAGCCCAGCGGTTCCGTAAAAAGGTTAAGGAACACTCGAGGGTGAACCAGGTTCATTTTCCTAATTATATGAATTAAATAAAAATAAGTGATGAATAGTGATTTTGGTGGAATTTGGAATATTATTATAATAATGTTATATCCGGTATTCGGAACGGATTTCCGAGTTCGTATTAGTGATCCAGGAGGAAAATAAGTGTATGTAAAGGCTGTCGGATTCAGAAAATTAGCACTTTCATTTTCTCCGAGAATTCCCTGGACACTGCCAGACTTAAGGATTTATAAAAGGGAATTAAGGAATTTAAATTCGAGGAGTATTAAGAATGATGAAGAATAGTATTCGAAATATTAAGAAGGTTTTCGGTAAAACCCTAACTAGAAACGAATGAGTTATTCCCTCGAACGATCAACGAATTAAGCAATAAACGGACAAAGAAACAAGCAGAGGGAGCAAGAGTCTTGTGCAAGCTACTAGAAAATATCTAGTAACCATATGATTACATAAGTAACCAACATACTTAGGAATCAACCATGCACTTAGCAAGCAAACCATGTAGTTAGTTTATAACCATCCAAAACACAACACATGTCTTGCAAAATACCTCATCTAGTGCATCATACCTTTATTAAAGCTACTTTACATGAGATATTATCTAAAAACCTTACTTTACACCTCATTATTCAAGAGCAACCAAGCAAAATACTCTCCCCCTCCACAAAAACACTCCATTCGGCATTTTGGTTAATTCAAAGACCAAAATCCAACTTCCAACCATTTGTTGATCTTGAAACTTTTTATGTGAGTCCTATAATTCATAAAAATGATCTCCTCAAAATCTTAGCATCAAACTCATCTTTTTCCATTTTCAAAGAAATGATTTAAAAGGAGGGTGAATAGTGTTTTCAAGAACAAAATTCTTGGATCTTGATTTCTTGGATGATCTAAGCTTGGTAAATGGTATACAAGGACTATACAAGGATTAGCAAGGTCTTTAACACTCTACAAGGAAGGTATAAACCTCATGAACCCTTAGTTGACTTTGAGTTTTAAGCATGTTCTTGAGTGATCTATGTTTAGTGGTGTTGTTAGTAAGTTATAAGCATGATTATAAGCATGATTAAGATTGGGTTTTGATAAATGTTAAAAATAGCTTAGATGAACGGAAAGGCATTGCTTGGCCTCAGTTCATGGTTATAAATCATGTATATGTTGTTTGGAGTAGATATCATGATTATTGGGAGTTTTGGAATTTGGTAAATATCCGATTTATAGCCGTCGTAATGCCGAAATTTCGTTAACCTTAAGAACACGAGTTTGACAGTAGGTATAAACCACTGATTAACTTCGATTTCTTCCATGATAAGCTAGATTATGTTATAAGCTTCGTTTTGATATAAAGATCGTATGAAATGGACTTACGGTTTAGGAGTTATGATTAAATTTGTAAAAGAGGTTCGAAACCGTAATCGAAAGTTCGTAACTGAAATTGGAATCCCTTAACATGACTAAGTCAGTGACGAATCATGGTAATTAAATATTAGAGGTCATAAGGAAGGCGTGAGAGAAAACCACAAGTAAAATGGATCGTTTTCCGATTTTATAAAAATGTTCGAATCGAGGTTAAATGCGAAGAAACCACTTTTTGGAGGTAACACTATTCACTAGAAGCTCCTGCCCTGTTTTAGTGAAATCTGTAAAAATTAATCTTCTGATCTAAGTCCAATTTTGAGTTAGCTACCTTCTAGATATTCTCTAGATCATGTACGCGAAAACGGTGCGTCATTTGAGTTAACGGTTACCGAGTTATGAACGTTTTAGTGAAAGAGGTGTGAATAGTAAAGATCCGTAGTCGACCGAACTTCAAAAATACATTTCACCTATCTAGACCCGTGGCTTCGAATTGTAAATTTTATGATAAATATTACAAATACCAAAGATGATTTTATAAGTGGTTTCGTAATTAAATACGTTTCCAGTGATTTATTAAAAGTGTTGAAGTGCGAGTCACGGAATAGTGATTCTCAGAAAAGTCACCTCTAGGGATACTACTTTGGCCACCCTTTTTGGCTAAGTTAAAAAGGGAATTTCGAGTCGACTAAAACACGAAACTTGTTAAGAATTATCAAGACCACATATTGGTGCAAAGAACGAGGTTATAATTGATTAAGTAAGATATACGAAAAATCCGACATTAAGGATGGGTTCGAGGGTGTTTTGGACTAAACTTACATGACTTAAGTTAAGTTATACTTAACCTTCGAAATGTTAAGTGATTGACCTCGGTTATTGTGACTATTTATAGATCATTGGATTGACACGAGGCACACTACCCCTACAGGATTACCAGGCAAGTTTCCAATACTTGGAACTGTTGTTGTGATAATATATATGATGATTGTTTTATACATATGCCATAGCATGCATGCCTACTTTCAAGTTAATATTGAATTACTTGTTCCCTGAATTGATATCGGCTTATAGACTATATATGAAATATCAGTTATAAGCCGGATTGTTTGGTTAAGACCCTTAGCGAAGGGCGTATGATATTCATACTTCAAATATAGACCGGGAGTCGATATTTTGTAATATATAAATAGTCGTGGAAACCCGGAGGGATCCCAACGACAAATTTATTATTTCGAGGATTTTTATTCGATTACGAATCTTTCGAGGAATGTTGTTTGAGTATTACCTCAGTGAAGGAATATTTAATGAATATTATTTTAATATTCATTTAGAATGTCATTTATTTAATGAATATTATTTTGATCATTCATTGGAGTTATTTAGTTAATGAATATTATTTTGAATATTCATTAGAGTTATTTGGTTGACGAATATCATTCCCAAATATTCATTTGGCTTACTTATTATTATTTGGAATATTCATTTGACCTTTATTTATTTAATGAATATTACTTTCGAATATTCATTTAGGGTTTGATTTACTTAAGGAATATTATTTTAAAATATTCATTGGAAGTTCTATTTACTCAAGGAATATTACTTCGAATATTCCTTTAGAGTTTTGATTACTAAATGAATACTATTCGGATATTCATTTAGAATATTATTTGTTAAATAAATATTATTTTGGATATTCATTTAGAATATTATTTGTTAAATGAATATTATTTTGGATATTCATTTAGAATATTATTTGTTTAATGAATATTATTTGGATATTCATTTGGAATGTTATTTGTTAAATGAATATTATTTTCAAATATTCATTTAAGGTTTGATTTATTCAGTAAATATTATTTTAAATATTTAGTTAAGTTTATTTATTCAATGAATATTATTTTAATTATTCATTTAAGAAGAGATTTGTTTAATAAATAATTCTATATATTCATTCGAGGATTACTTACGAGCAATATTATGATTTAATAATATTCCGTAATTATTATTGACTTAATAAATATTCTTGGAATATTTAATAAAATCCTTTTGAATTCTTTTTCTAATTATTTATATTATTCAAAGGTCATCCTTCGCCTTCAGATATTATGTAAAATATTTCGGAGTCTTTTATGACTATTTTATCAAGGGGAGGTTCCCAAAACTTTATTTTCATTTAAATCTATCTTATAAGAAGATTTAAATACTCGCTCAACTTCCAAAAATTATATAAGGGGACCTCACTTGGAGATGTTATTTATTGGACTGCCCGGTCCTATACTTGCTAAAACTATCTTGTCACTCACATCTTGATTCTTTCAAGCATCGATATGAGTCTTTTGGTTACCTCCTCAACGCTCGAGGGGTATGATTGATGTAACAAGTTTATATCCATTAACAAGCATCAGCTTGGGAAATATTGGTGAATTTTCCTTTCCAATTAGATACGACTACTTTGTGGAGTCCTATCAACAAGTGTTACACTTGGGGAAAAAGGGGAACGAACTTAACGTTTCAGAGTCATGGATGATATTCGAACTAGGAGACGCGTAAGTGGCCGAGTGGCGCCGGTCCAGCAATAGCCCAACCGTTGGCTGAGGAGTTCCAGAGGGCGGTAGATAAGTAATTCCGTCGGAGCTACCTTCTACATGTAGAGAACGACTGATGAGATGCATGACATACGACTGATCATCGTAAACGTCAGGGCATCTGGCGCGGCAATGCTCCCGTATTAGTTCATCTTCTAAAAAGTGAGAAATTTCTGCAACACTGTTGGTGTTGGCAAGGTGAAAAAGTGTTGAAACCGGAATTGCAATATTTTTCCTGCAAGTTCCTCTTTTATGATAATTGAGAATGTCTTGCTTATCTTTTGCATAGCAAATATTTATTCAAAACAAATATATTTTTGAGTTACCTTGTAACTTCATCTCATACCTTATATGGGTACTACATCGTTGATGCATGGCATATGGTTTCAAAGATATTTTGAACCGTCATATATTATTGTCGTTCAATTATATTTTCGGTGGGCTATTGCTCACCCTTGCTTTATTTATTTATATCACAACAACAGCTAGATCAGATGGCAGCGCAAGGCGCACACAGCGTAAGCAGGTGTCAACTGTCAGAGGTTTACCGCTAAGGTCTTGGCTACCTTTGTTGAGGATGCAACTACTGGTAGACTAGTTGTTAGCAATTGAGCCTCAAATGTATTTATATTATGGTATCTATTAATGGATGGCAAAGAGTATGTAATTGTACAATTGTAATTCTTTGGGTTGTAAGAACTCAAACTTGTGATTAATAATATTGTTGGTTACTCTGATTTCATCTCTGGGACTATAACGGGTGTGTTTTATGTTGTTGTTTTGGGTCACAAGGTTGTAATTTAAATTATGTTGGTTTTGTGGTTGGATATTGAGACCGTAACGACCAGATCCCTGACCCTGGATCTGGGGGTGTTACAACTTGGCTCCTTCTAGGTCTGCAAATAATTGATGGTAAGGAATGTGATCATATAGTACCTGATCCACGTTGTAAAAAATCATGTCCATATTTTACAAAAATGCATAAGTTAACGAAGGTCTTCAGGTTTTTGTGTGAAACAATTGCTTTCTGTTGTCTGTACAACATTTTTTCAATCTGTCTTCATATATATTATCAACTGACTGTCTTTTGTAAAAGGTTACAGATGTTTTTCATCTTCCTCGTACTTAAAAACTTATAGCTTATCGTCCTATGTCTTGCCAGTTCTGTACTAATTATGTTTATTATTTTGTAGCCGAGAAGTAATTGTGACCTCATCTTTATTAGCATGTGAGCTTACAAAGGTTGTTTGTGCTCTTATTCTCATGGCAAAAGAAGGCAGTTTTAGGAAGGTATTCAAGGAATGGACTTTGGTTGACTCCTTAACCTTATCAGGGTCGGCGGCAGCTACATATGCACTGCAGAATAGCTTGTTGTAAATCTCATATAAAAATCTCGATTCACTCACATTCTCAATGCTGAACCAGAAAAAATTGTTTTTCACTGCTTTCTTTACATACATTCTATTGAGGTCAGTTGTTGAATTAAGTTTATTTAAAATGTCTACTCAACTTTCTTTATGTTTTTTTAAAGTATGTACTACTCAATTTTTGATGCAATAAATAATGTTTCTTACATGAGAGGGATGTTTAAATTCTTTTAGGGGTATAGAGAAAGTGTCCCAAGTGATTAGTCCTTGATCCTATATTTGAATGTTTCATAGAAGTTATCAAGTTTAAAAGAATAACCATGATTAATGTCACACTACTGAGCAATATTACCATGCTCTGTTCAAAAGTGATTCATTAGTCACTATATGACAAATCAAAGTTATTTCTGAAAAACTATTTAGTATGCTGGCAAAATCACAAGATCATATGTCACTTCTTGATTGGTGGAATCTGTATTCATGAGCATGGTAGAAAAAGTATATGCTGCTCGCTCTTTGTTTATGTGAATTACTAGTTATTCTGTGCCTCAGATAGAAATTATTTATGTGATATTCTTTTCGGTGTTTAGGTTGCTGACTTCAATGTGGAGGCAGCTCAACAAGGGATTGCCTATATTGATGAAGTGGATAAGATAATTAACAAAGATGTTGATAAGAGAAAGCGAGCTGCAGGTTTTAGTTCTGGTCTCTTTTCTGCATCGCATGTATTGGAGATGCAGAAACTACATCTTTGAGGCACGTTAATGGCGAAACTTGAAATCAACCGAAGTGTCCCATGGCCATGGAGATGACTATGTCAGATCATTTTACGCTAGCTTGCTAAGTAACTTCATCAATTTTTGTTATATGTAGTTATTTTGGATGGAATTTTATGTATTGGAATGACTTTTGGATAGCCTTTATGTATTGGAATGACTTTTGGATAGCCTTTATGTATTGGAATGTTTGACGATATTTCGAATTGGAATCTTTATTTTTCAATTTCATATGTTGTCTTTCTTTATTTAAAATATTGGTATAGAGCCCGCAATCATTATGTGTTGGTAAAAGAATAGCAAAGTGTTGGCAAAAAGTATAAAAATGTTTAACAATTTGATGTTACGGTAGGACTAAAGAAGTGTTGGTATAGGTCTATAGCAACACTTTTAATAGTGTTACTACAAAAATAATGGTGTAACCATAGATCTATAGCAACATCTTATAAGCTGTAGCCACAGATCAGAAAAGTGTTGGCATATGGGGTCTACGGCTACACTTTTCTTCCATGTTACCAAAAATCGAAAAAGTGTTAGCATAGACCCCTATGGTAGCACCCATTTTTGTAACACTACCAAATTTGGTCAAAGTGTAGCCATAGGTGGTTTCAGGCTCTTTTAGCAACACTTTTTGGCCTATAATCACACTTTTTGGGCGTAGCCGTAGGCCATTTGTGGCGTAGTGCAATGCCTTAAGCAATCTGTAGACAAATTCTGGAAAATGTGGATCCTCAAAGCCAGGTGGTTGTTGCACATAAACTTCTTCTTCCAACTCTCCATTCAGAAATGCACTTTTGACATCCATTTGATAAACTTTAAAGTTTGAATGAGCAGCAAATGCCAAGAATATTCTGATGGCTTCCAATCTAGCAACAGGGGCAAATGTCTCATCATAATCAATGCCTTCCTGTTGAGAGTATCCTTTTGCAACCAACCTTGCTTTGTTTCTTACTATTACACCATCTTCATCCATCTTATTCTTAAAAACCCATTTTGTTCCAACAATGGTTCTATTCTTTGGTGCACGCACAAGTTCCCATACTTTGTTTCTTTCAAATTGATTCAGCTCCTCTTGCATGGCAATAATCCAACTTGGATCCAACAGTGCATCATCAAGTTTCTTAGGCTCAATCTGAGATAGAAAACAACCATAAAGACACTCATTTTGAGTTGCTCTCCTAGTCTTCACTCCTGCATTTGGATCTCCAATAATTTGCTCTGCAGTGTGTGATCTATCCCATTTCCTTGAATGCTCAGTCTGATTTCTCATTCTTGATGTTGCTTCATCATCCAGATCATGATCATTTTCATTTTCTCCCCCTGTGAGGTTGACACAACTCATAGGTGTGTCTTGGATGCTTGCTTCTCCACTATTGATTGGCACAAATTCTTCTCTTGTATCATCATTCACTTGATTTTATTGAACTTGAGTTTCATTTCTAGTTTCAATCTCTTCATCAGAATCATCTAGATTATCAAACTTTAATGGATCTTTATCTTCATCATTGGCTTCTTCTAATCCAGGTAGTTTGCTATCATCAAATGTCACATCTGTGCTTTCCATAATTTTCTTTTGACTGATGACATAAACTTTGTATGCAATTCTTTCCGTAGAGTAGCCAAGAAAAATTCCTTCAAATGCCTTTGTATCAAACTTTCCAATATATTCTGAATTATCCTTCAACACAAAGCATTTGCTTCCAAAAGTATGAACATACTTGAGAGTAGGCTTCTTTCCAGTCATCAAATTGTAAGGTGTTCTTCCAGTGTTTTTGTTGATGAGGGTCCTGTTCTGGATATAGCATGCAGTACTCACAGCCTCAGCCCAAAAGCATGCAGGCATCTTTGCATCAAGCAACATTGTTCTAGCAGACTCAATTAGAGTTCTATTCTTTCTCTCAACAACTCCATTTTGTTGTGGAGTCCTTGGAGCTGAGAATTGCTGAGAAATACCATTCTCTTTGTAGAATGCTTCAAGGATGGCATTTCTGAACTCTGTCCCATTATCACTTAATGCAATCACACTTGCATTGTTGGCCTTTGCTTCCTTGTCAACTTTCTTTATGTGCTCAATGATTACTTGTGGAGCCTCATCTTTTGATGCCAGAAATTCCACCCATGTATACCTTGTAAAGTCATCAACCATCACCAAGGCATACTTCTTTCTTCCTAGTGACAAAATATTGACACGCCCAAACAAATCCATGTGAATGAGTTGCAGGGGCTTGGTTATTGATGTCACTGTCTTTGACTTGTGGCTTGATCTTTTCATCTTTCCTTTTTGACAAGCCTCATACACTCCTTCTTGACAGAATTCAAGTGTGGGCATGCCTCTCACTAACTCTCTTTTGACTAGAGAATTAATGGCTTTGAAGTTCCAATGTGATAACCTCCTGTGCCACAGCCAACAATCCTCATTTGATGCTTTTGATTAGATGCAACAAACTTTGTCCTTGTTTGCAGAGTCCATATTGGCTACAAACAGGCTTCCTTTCCTTAGTCCAGATAGAGCAAAATCACCGGTCTTCTTGTGGGTGATCAAACATTCATCTTTGTCAAAATTCACCTTGAATCCCCTATTAGTAAATTGACCAACACTTAGCAGATTATGCTTGAGCCCCTTGACCAGTGCTACATCTTCAATGATGACATTACCAACTTCCAACTTGCCATATCCCAATGTGTTACCTATGCTGTCATCTCCAAAAGAAACCATTGGGCCAGCCTTCTCCTCATATTGTGATAGCAGGGCCATATCACCAGTCATGTGATTTGAACATCCACTATCCAGAATCCACATGACCTTCTTTTCACTTTCTTTGCCCTGCAAACACAAAGATATTACTTCTCCTTTGGTACCCAAACAAGTTTGGGTCCATGTGACTTAGAAACAGTTTTATCATAAACAACATGCATATCAACTTTCTTGGTGTTAGTCTTTTTTGTCACTGTTATAAGTCTTAGAATCAGGATTCTTAGACTTAGGTGACAGAGGTACCTTCCTAATATTAGGAGGACTTGAAGACTTTGACCTTGTGTGGTGTGTGTGAACATTATGACTGATGCAACCTTCCATGAATTGTCTTCTCAAGTTAAAACAGCTAGTCATCACATTCATGTTGCATGGCATACAATCAAGTTTATCACAGAAAGGAGAATCTCTATGTCTTAAAGGCACAGAGCAATCATAGAATGGCTTGGGCACACTACCAACAGAATTATTGCATGCATGAGTCAAATTATTGGTACTGAAACAATTCTGACAAGTTTTCCTAGGGGCATTAGGCACATAGGCATAGTTATTATCTTTGTTAATCCCTAGCTTGCCATTCCTGTTCTGTTTCTTCTTAGCCACTCTCTTCTCAGATTCATTTTTCCCAACTGATACAAACTTAACAAACTTCTAGGTCTAGACCTATCTCCTATTGGCTCATTGGCTCTTGGCTTGACACTCTCACTCTTAGAGGATGCTTGTTGTTCATTGGATTGTGCCTCATCCTCATCATTCAACATTTGCTTGATGAGTAAGGCATCCTCATCAATTTCAAATGTTGATTCTTTAAAGATTGGAGTCTCAGCCTTTTTCAAAATGTGAGGCACTTCCTCCTGAACAACTACGTCATCTTTAATGATAGCATAGCCTTTCCTCTGTTTAAGAGTGCCATAGTCAAGTCCAATGGCAGCCTTGGGTTTAGCTTGAATTTTCTCATGATAGGATTGCAGTAGACCAGATGAGTTCTTAAATGTTTTCAGTTTGAATTCATTTTCAGCTAGTTCATCCCTAAGAGCTTTTTCAATTTGACTAGCACATAGAACCTTATTCTGCAGATATTCAACTTCTTTATTAAGGTTTTCTACTTGCATAGCAGTTAGCTCAAGTTCCTCATTCTTTTTAATTAACATTTCATTTCTAGCAGACAGTTTAGCAATTTCCTCATTAGCAGCAGTCATACTAGTATGAATATTAAACATTTCAACAGATAGTTGTTCAATCATGCACTTGTACTCAGAAACAGACATGTCTATGGTAGTGAGAGATGGTACCTGAGAGTCTGATGAAGATGTGTCATCCTTGGAATTGGCCATCAAGGCATAGTTACAAAATTCTTGCTCTTCTCCATCACTATCAGAATCATCCCAACACTTCCCTTCAGTTATGTAGGCCTTACCTTGTGTCTGCTTTTTCAGAAGGGCCTCATGCTTAGCTTCAAGCTCTAGAAACTCTTTATCCTTCTTTGTAGGCTTCTTGCATTCACTGGCAAAATGCCCTAGGTCATTGCATCTATAACACCTTACAGATGACCTATCCACATGGCTGGTTTTAAATTTATTCTTGTTTGCTTTCGCAGGTGCCTTGCTCTTGTTAAATGAATGGTTTTTGGTTTTGGGTTTGTTGTGGAATAAAAACTAGGTTATGATTATGACGGCTAGGGTTTGTGAGCTTCAAGCTTTAATGGCTGCTTCTGCGTTCGAGACTTAAACGGTCCTCACAGAATGCCTACGTATCTCTGTAATTAGAGAATCAAGCCAATAAAACGTAGTTCTGAGTTGAGGGGTCTGACCCTTTATATAGGCTGAGAAGCCTCAGAATTAGGGTAGGGTTAAGTGACTTGGCGGACAAGTCAATCTTGAGGAAAGTTCTAGACTCCTTCCTTGTAGGAGTCAGTTTCCATGTTGGAATATGTATCTTGGAGACTAAGTCAGGCAAGAATAATATCCTTATTTGACTCTTACTTGCTGGGCTGTTTATTACCCCTAATATTAATTACGAAATTAATATTATAGTTAGGGTTTGGGCCCATCTGGTGGGCCCCACGTTTGGACCATTCTAGGTCTAATTAATGCCACATTAAATGTGTCTTAGGGCTTACTTTTAGCCCATATCATTTGCCCCCCAACTTCTAGGAAAACTGATCAGGTTTTCCTTGAAGTTATAACGGCCTTATTCGAGACTTGGGTCAGGGTTTATTGCTCTTACGCGAGTATTTTCAACAATATCATCTTGATGTAAAGCGTGGAGCGACCGACGCATTTACGATGACGTTGAACGACACTAATCAGTGTTAAACGGCACTACACAGCGCTAATCAGCCTTAAACAATGTTTAAACAGTGTTAAACAATGTTAGGTGGCATCAAATGGCACTAACGGCACTAATCGGCGCTAAACAGTGCTAACCGGCACTAATCAGTGCTTAAACAGCACTAAACGGTGCTAATCGGCACTAAACTGTGCTAATCTCAATCTCTTTTCATCATTAACAATCATCCAAGATTTGCTGAAAAAGTCGAGATTTAGGTTTAAAAGTTCACTGAAAAAGTAGGGATCCAGGACCAAGAACTGAACCTGGACCGGGGGGATCCAGGTTCAGAAGCTGGTCGGCTGGACCCCCTGAAAATGGGCTGGTCGGCCAAAAGCTGGTCGGCTGAGACCTGGTCGGCCAGAAGCTGGTCGGCTGGCCCTCCTCCAGGGGAGCTGGTCGGCCAGAAGCTGGTCTTCCGGGACTTGGTTGGCTGAAATTCCTCTTCTAGGGCTAACTAGTCAATAATTGGCCTAAAAAACTTGAACTTAGACTCCTTCTTGATTTCAATAGAGAGTGTGGATCTAGGATCAGAAACCATCCATGGTCCTAAGGATCCATAGTCTTGACCTTGATTACGAATCGTCAGTATGGTCGCTTGTGACTTCATGGTTAACTTTGGCCTTCATGACTCATCTTGGCCTTCATGGCTAACCTTGGCCTCTCTTTAACATTGATAATCATCTGATATTCGCTGAAAAAGTCGAGAACCATGTCCAAAATCATTTGCTGAAAAAGTAGGGATCCAGGACCAAGAACTGAACCTGGACCGGGGGGATCCAGGTTCAGAAGCTGGTCGGCTGAACCCCTCCAAAATAAGTTGGTCGGCCGGGACCTGGTCTTCCGGGACCTGGTCGGCTGACCCTCCTTAAAATAGGTTGGTCGGCCGGGACCTGGTCTTCCGGGACCTGGTCGGCTGACCCTCCTTAAAATAGGTTGGTCGGCCGGGACCTGGTCTTCCGGGACCTGGTCGGCTGACCCTCCTTAAAATAGGTTGGTCGGCCGGGACCTGGTCTTCCGGGACCTGGTCGGCTGAGGCCCCTTGTGCGTCGCGGTCGATTGCTTCTTGGCTAGCTAGTTAACCCAGACGTGAAAATCATTAATGATCTTGAGGATCAAAGACTTTGATCTGAATCTCAAACCATCATTTTGGCCATTCATGACTTTGTTATCTTCAGGATCAAGGAACTTGACCTTGATCTTGGATCGTCAGTTTGGTCACTCGTGACTTCCGACGATATTATTCAAACATCAGCTATTTCTTCTTTGGCATATTTGAATTTTAACGATCCTTTCTGTATAAAACGAGCAATTTCTGTCCTTTTTTCATCTTTAAACGATAGATGACCTGTAAACGCGAACCAGACTGAACTTCAACCTTTTACAGCAGGTCATGCTTCTTTTATAAAAGAAGTGTGGTAGCTTTCATTTCATTCACTTCTTCACTTCTGGGTTTTCAAATTCTTAAGCTCTCTAGCCTTCAAGTTTCAAGATCAAGTTCCAGCTTTGTAATCAAGATGTCAGAAGGTAACCGGCCAGTGGCTCCCCCTGTATCCATGATGGAAGCCATGGCAAAGAGGAGTAAGATGAGGACAGCTAAAGGTAAGGAAGAAATCAAACCTTCTTCATTCGTTGATCGTAAATTTGAATCCTTACTAGATCTTCTTAATATTATGAGGGACACATTCCCGAACTGTGCTAGTTTAGATGCTTTTAGCAGTCCCAGTAAGTTAAACGAAAAAGATGTCCAGAAAATAAAGGACTCATATCACTTTCCGAGTGCTATCAAAGTTCGTCTCGCAAAACCATCAGACAGGACCTGTAACTGGCACCCCGAGAGGCTTTGCGTCCACTGGGGTGCTCTGGATGCTGGGTTCAGATTCCCCGTTGATAACTTCATCATAAGATTGCTGGCAGAGTATCAGATTCATCCCTGTCAGTTGTATCCCAACTCTTGGAGATATATCTCTATATTTTTAATAAGATGTCGTCAATTGGGGATTCACCCGACTACTACATTATTTCGAAGTATCTTCATAGCCAGTAACTCTTCCGACCAAAAGAAAGGATGGGTCAGTCTCAAGCACAGGGCCAAAATTCCACACATGGTGAACCCTTATTCTTTGCCAGATTCCCAACATTTCTGGGAGAGAGAGTTTGTAATTCTTGAATGGAAAGGCGGTGATTGGGGTAACTTCTTCGTCAAGAGATTCGGAGTTGTGCAAGATAGTAAACACTTCATTTGCGACCTTGATGATTCGGAGTTACAGGATCGAGATTGGCTTCTGGCCGATGATGGCAGTACCCATTATAAAATGTTTCTGAATGAAAAGAACCTTATCGAAGCTGGCCTTAGCTTTCTTTCCGTTGAGGGTAATTTCCTTACTTAAGCTTCTTATGAACTCTGTTTGTTCTTATATCTGTGTTTTCTCTTTGTGTTTCAGCTGCGGAGGAGATTGACAGCCGTCCTCAGAATCAGCCGTCTGTGACTCAAAGAATGAAGAAAAAAGCTGAGGAGCTTTTGAATCCCGCTAAGCCTCGGATTCCCAACTTCTTGGAAGGTTGCTCTCAAGGCGGGAAAAGATCCCGTGGAAGTATCAGAACCCCCTTTATGCCATCCTGGGGTATATGCGAACAAGACTCGGTTTCTGGGAGTCCTGAACTATCCCTAGATTGGTCGAAGCTTTCTGTTACTCCTCCTGATAGACTGTCCTTACTTGCTGGGGACAAAATGAATGAGAATCAACTTCTGGGCTCCCAAGCCTTGTATCAGGTAAGATACTTTTCCTACCGATTCTGGTATGATTTACCTCTTTCACATTCCTTATGCTTTGTGAACTTTGGTTGTAGGCTAATGCCTTCTTCCAAGCTGTCTGTACCCAAGGCCTGGCTTTCAGGGATGAGAATATATCCTTGAAGACTGACTCAGCTAGGTTCCAGGAAGAGATTGACGACCTGCATTCTCAGGTTACCCATGCCGAAGCGGATGCCTTATCCTCCCGAAAGCAACTTGCCTCCTTGGCTCAAAAGAAGATGAGTGATGCTAACAAATTGATTAAGGCATATCATAAATCTGAAGAGTTTCTAAATTTCATTGATGATCATGATGATGAGGTACGTCCTTACAACATGTCTGTTGGTTGGGACAAGGCAATCAATGCTGTAAGTAGCAAACATCCCTCAGTGGTTATCCCCTCTGATTTTCCTTGCCCTTTCTGGACTGCGGGTGACGAGGACCGTGCAAACCTTGCCTCTGGATCGGGAACCAAGATTGTTCCCCAAGCATCAGGTTCAGGCTCTAAAGGTAGCCGTAGATCTTCGGGATCCAGGAGGCGTCCTCCAGCTGCTAGCCAAGACTCAAGTTCTTCGGGATCCCGTGGAAAGAAGCCCCCGCCTGCCAGGAAAGTTGGAGTTGTTCGACAACCGATCCCAGGCAAGAGGGTGATCCGTAACGAAGACAGTTCGACTTCATCCTCCGGGGAGGAGGAAGCCGAAGATGTGGAGACTACTACTCAACCTATGGCGGTTGTTGGTCAAGCCGAGGAAGAAACTTCAGGTGAAGAGTCCGGCGAGGAAGAGGATTCAGATGAGGAGGAGTCGGGCGAGGAGAGCAGCGAGGAAGAATCCCCAGCTAAGTAGGATGGGTTCCCTTATGGCCTTGCATGGCCCTTATCTAGCCGTTTGTGGCTTTATTTTATCATCTTTCAATTAATGTCCTTCGGGACTTAACTTTTATTCGTGTGTTGTAGCTTAACTTAAACCATGGCCCCTCGGGGCGTTTTATTTATGCATCTGTTTCCTTTATTCATATGCTTATTTACTTTCAGTACTTGATCTTTCCAGACTTGCACTCAACAGGTGCTTGGTACATAAACAAAACATAGAATCATAGAATGGAAAACAGATTTGCATTGATATCTTGAAAGAGGGTTCAACCCTTACATTGATACTATGGTCCTACTCGGGGTACTAGTCCCTGGAATGGTTTCATCGAACCTTATTTCTACTTTTATTTATAAATAGCTAAAAGCCAAGTCCTTATTAGGAAGGCTTATACATAATAAATCTTCAAGTTCAGAGCATGCCAAGTCCGGGGCACTTCATTCCCATCTAAGGTCTCCAACTTGTATGATCCTCGTCCTAGCGTCCTTCTGACTCGATATGGTCCTTCCCAGTTAGGGGCTAATTTCCCTTTCTGGCCAACTCCAGAAGCTTCAATCTTCCTGAGAACCAAGTCACCTTGCTGAAAGAACCTCTCCTTAACCCTGTGGTTGTAATAGAAAGACGCTTTCTTTTGATGCTCCGCATTTCTGGCGTTTGCCTCATCTCTAACTTCATCAATCAGATCTAGAGCGAGCCTCATGCCTTCTTCATTAGCTTCAGGTTCATATGCCTCAACTCGAGGTGATGCCTGCATGATTTCCAGCGGCACAACAGCCTCAGCTCCATAAGCTAGCAAAAACGGGGTTGCTCTGGTAGTTACTTTACAAGTAGTGCGATAAGCCCAGAGTATAGGTAGCAGCTCATCCACCCAAGTGTTTCTTGAGCGCTCGACCCTTTTCTTTAGTCCATCCAGGATAATTCGATTGGCCACCTCGGCCTGCCCATTCGCTTGCGGATGTGCCACAGAGGTAAAACGAAGCTCAATAGCATTTTCCTCACAATACTTCTTGAATTCCTCATTGTTAAATTGTGTCCCATTATCTGTCACAAGAATTCGCGGGATTCCATATCTACAAATTATGTTCTCCCAAAAGAACTGGGAAACTTGTTTGGTGGTTATCTTGGCTAAAGGTTTAGCCTCAATCCACTTGGTGAAGTAGTCAATGGCGACTATCAGAAACTTCCTCTGTGCCGAAGCCATAGGGAAAGGACCTAATATGTCCATTCCCCACATTGCAAACGGGATGGGAGAATTGATCGAAGTTAACATCTCAGGCGGCTGCCTTACAATTGGAGCGTGCTTTTGACATCTGTCACACTTCTTGACATAGTCCTGGGCATCCGCCAACATCTCTGGCCAATAGAATCCCAGGCGGGTAATCTTGTGAGCTAGGGCTCTGCCCCCCAAGTGCTGCCCACAGATCCCTCCATGAACTTCCTCCAATGCTTCTCTTGCCTCTTGGGGCCTTAGGCACTTCAAGTACGGGACGACAAACGATCTCTTGTATAAGATGCCTTCAATCAAGGCATATCTCAATGCTCTTACTGACAATTTTCGTGCCTCCAAGGCATTGTCTGGAAGCCATCCAGCTTCTAGGTGGGCTTTAATAGGATCTATCCAACAGCTTCCTACATCGATAGGTGCTACCAACTTAGAGTTGATGGTCGGGGCCTTCAAGACCTGGAAGTAAACACTACCTGCATAGTTCTCAATTTCAGAAGAAGCAAATTTAGACAAGGCATCGGCCTTAGCGTTCTCCTCTCTCGGAATGTGTTCCACATAGCATTCTTCAAACTGAGTCATAACAGCCTTCACGACTCTTAGGTATTTTGCCATAGTCTCATCCTTGGCTTCAAACTCGCCATTCACTTGGGAGACCACCAGTCTCGAATCTCCACATACTTTGAGATTCTTGACCCTCATGATTCTGGCCAAGCCTAATCCGGCTATCAGGGCTTCATACTCAGCTTCATTGTTGGTCGTTGGAAAGTCCAACTTCAAAGCGTACTCAACTGTGAACCCATCGGGGCTTTGCAGAACTAAACCTGCACCACTAGATTTTGTTTTTGATGCTCCATCAAAATAGAGCACCCAATATTCCTTCTGTCCAGTTATAAGTTCTTCACCTTTATCCTCGTTCTCAGGGGTGGTTATCATCTCCTGCCCCCCGACTTCTTGGTTGTCAATAGTGCATTCACCCACGAAGTCAGCCAATGCCTGAGCCTTGATGGCTGTCCGAGGCTTATACTTGATATCAAACTCTCCAAGTTCTATAGCCCATTTGATCAATCTTCCACTTGCTTTCGGACTGTGCAATATGCTTCTCAACTGTTGGTCTGTCAAGACTTCGATTTTGTGAGCCTGGAAGTACGGTCTCAATTTCCTTGAAGCAGTGATTAATGCCAATGCAAACTTTTCAATGGAAGAGTAATTCAATTCCGCCCCATGCAACACCTTACTCACATAGTAGATGGGTTTCTGAACCTTCTTTTCTTCTTTGACAAGAACAGCACTCAATGCTTGTTCGGATACCGCCAGGTATAGGTAAAGAATCTCTCCAGGAGTAGGTTTGGCCAATAACGGGGCTTCAGCCATGTATTTCTTCAACTGTTCAAAGGCCTCCTGGCTCTCCGTGGTCCACTCAAAATTTTTCACCTTTTTTAATGCCTGAAAGAAAGGCAAGCATTTGTCACCAGACTTGGAGACAAACCTTCCTAAGGCCGCAACCCGGCCAGTTAATTTCTGTACATCTCGTATTGAGCGGGGTGACTCCATGTCCAGAATAGCCTTAATCTTGTCCGGGTTGGCCTCTATGCCTCTCTTGGAAACCATCAGCCCCAAAAATTTTCCCGATCCAACACCAAAAGCACACTTTGCAGGATTTAGCATCATCTTATGGTGCCTTAGCACTTCAAATGCCTCTCTGAGGTGCCTTATATGATCTGCCTTGAGTAGGCTCTTGACTAACATGTCATCAACATAGACCTCCATGGTTTTTCCAATCAGATGGGCGAATATCTTATTCACCAATCGTTGGTAGGTAGCTCCTGCATTCTTTAGACCAAAAGCCATAACAAGATAGCAGAAAACACCAAAGTCGGTTATGAAAGATACCTTAGGAATGTCGTCCTTGTGCATCTTAATCTGATTGTATCCGCTGAAACCATCCATGAAACTTAACATCTCGTGTCCAGCTGTAGCATCTATTAGGGTGTCAATCCTTGGTAGAGGGAAACAATCCTTTGGGCATGCCTCGTTCAAATCTGTGAAGTCGATGCACATTCTCCATTTTCCATTCGCTTTCTTGACCATGACGGGATTAGCCAACCATTCAGGGAACTGAATCTCCTCAATAAACCCGGCTTCCAAAAGCTTATCAACTTCTTGCTTAATGGCCTCTTGCCTTTCAGGAGCAAAATTCCTCTTTTTCTGTTTTATTTTCTTCCGTTCAGGATCGACGTTCAACCTGTGAGTTATAAGTTGGGGGTCAATCCCTGGCATGTCTGCTGCTGTCCAAGCAAACACATCGCTATTCTCTTGTAAGAACGCTATCAATTCGCCCTTCAGGGGTTCCTTCAGAGATGCTCCTATGTATGTAACCTTCTCCGGGTCGCTCAGCTCTAGAGGGACGGGTATTAAATCCTCCGCTGGCTTTCCTCGCTGTTCATCATCACTACGGACATCCATGTCTTCAATTGGGAGTACCTGCCCCCCGACTCCATCAGCTCTTAGGGCGGACACATAACAACTTCTTGCCATCTTCTGGTCGCCTTTCTGTTCTCCAACCCCGTTTCGGGTTGGAAACTTAATCTTCATGTGATATGTTGAGGCAACAGCCTTGAACGCATGAAGTCCAGTCCTTCCCAGGATTGCGTTATAAGTCGAGGCTGCCTTAATTACCAGAAAGTTTAGCATTTGAGTAGCTTCCTTAGGTTCCTGCCCGATTGTCACGGGTAACTGGATAGTACCCTCGACCTTGGACTCAACCCCATTGAACCCATAAATAGGCATGTTAGTCGAAGTTAGCTGAGAATCGGTATATCCCATCTTCACAAACGCATCATGAAACAGAATGTCAACAGAAGCTCCATTGTCTATCAAGACTCGTTTTACCTCCGAGTTCCCAATCACAGGGGTTATAACTAATGGGTCATCATGGGGGAATTTCACCCCTTCCAGATCAGAGTCATCAAAACCAATCATGGTTTCTGTTCTAGCACGCTTCGGGGCCTCTCCCACAATATGCATCACTTCCCTTGCGTATGCCTTTCGAGAATTGCGGGTTGTACCGGCCGCTGTTGGGCCTCCCCAGATCATGTTGATAACTGGCCCTCGGGGCTGCGTGTTGCGGTCACGATCGTTATCCCTCCTGTCATTGTTTCTCCTGTTGTAATCCCCTCTTTGGGTTCCATGATCTCCACCCTTTGTGAAATTGTTCAGCTTTCCTTTACGGATCAAGAATTCAATCTCGTCCTTCAACTGTCTGCAATCATCCGTGTCATGTCCTACATCTCGGTGGAACCTGCAGTATTGATCCTTGTTCCTCTTTGCGGGGTCTCCCCTGAGTGGCTTCGGCCATCGGAAGTCTTTATCCTTCTCAATTTCCAACAAGATTTGACTTCTAGGGGCATTCAACCTTGCATAGTCAGAGAACCTTGGTCCCAAGCTCTTTTTTGGTGGCGAATCAGAGTCTTTGCTAGTTCGGGGATACTTGTCCCTAGCATCGTACTCCTGCCCTTGCTTACGCTTTTTTGTATCATTGTTCCCCTGGCCATTGCCTAATGTGACTTCCTTCTTCGTGCTATCCTCGGCCTTGATATATTTAGAAGCCCTTCGTTGGAGATCAGCCATATTCTCCGGGGGATGCTTTGCCAATGATCTCTTAAAGTATAGGTCGGTGGTACCATGCTCCAAGGCTACCATTGCAACTTTATTGTCCAGATCAGTGATGTTCAGAGTCTCCTTGGTGAACCTCTTAAGATAGTCTCTCAGACTTTCGTTCTTCCCTTGCACTATATACATAAGAGAAGCAGAGCTTTTCTCATGCGTTCTTCCGCTGATAAACTGACTAATGAAGGCAGCACTTAATTCCTTAAAGGAACCAATCGAGTTTGCAGGAAGCCGACTATACCATCTTTGAGCCATGCCTGACAAAGTTTGAGGGAAAGCCCTACACTTCAAAGCGTCGCTTGCAGGCTGCAGCAGCAGTGCGTTTGAGAACGTTCTAACGTGGTTGGCAGGATCACCCATTCCATCATAAGCTTTGATTGTTGGCATCTTAAACTTCTTTGAAATACGAGCATTCATCACGTCCTCAGTGAACGGAGGTGTGGGATCATCAGGGTCCCCAAGTGGCATCAGATCCTTAGGGTTGCTTTTAGGGGTTTCCACCCTTGTAGTTCTTTCAGGTGGGACGGTAGTCCTTCTTTGCCTCCTTAGAGGTCTCTCCAGATCTATGAAGGGAATCGGTCCTGACGTGGGAGGTGGCAAAGTCAGATTTGATCTGGCTTGCTCCCTGGCCATATCTTCCTTTAACTTTAAGATCTCGGCTTCATAAGCCTTAATCCTCTCAGCAACTGTTGAAGTGAGTCCATCATGGATAGTTCGAGTTCTCCCCATAGGCTCTTTACTTGCACGTCGCCTCCTTGGGGCTTCATCACGCTCGTAATCATCGCCAGAAGATGATTCATCTGAATAAGGACCAGAAAAATCGCGATAATCTCGATCTCGAATATACAGGGCATGCCCACTCGGTCCAGCTTCGTAATTGGACATCCCATATATTGGATTGGTGCTTATGGGGAGATCCGTAGTGTGGATCTGAACCCCTCGTGTAAGGTTGTTGGGACCTACAATCAGAGAAGAAATCCCCGTCTGAGGGGGGTTAGTCCCTGGAACTGTGTGGATGATCGGAGGTAGCGTACTCTCAACATGGGTAGTCGTCCCAAGGGGTTGAGAAACTTGGTACGAAACAATAGTTCCGGATGCCGGAGGTACTTGCTCAGATGTCGGAAGTACTTGTTCAGTAAGGGGCGGAGCAGAGCTAAGAGGTAGAGCCTCGGTAGCGATTGGCTCTGTATTGCCTGGAGCAGTTCTTCGTGTTTGAACCATGGTTGATGTCTTCTTCCCACAGACGGCGCCAAATGTTGTGGAATAAAAACTAGGTTATGATTATGACGGCTAGGGTTTGTGAGCTTCAAGCTTTAATGGCTGCTTCTGCGTTCGAGACTTAAACGGTCCTCACAGAATGCCTACGTATCTCTGTAATTAGAGAATCAAGCCAATAAAACGTAGTTCTGAGTTGAGGGGTCTGACCCTTTATATAGGCTGAGAAGCCTCAGAATTAGGGTAGGGTTAAGTGACTTGGCGGACAAGTCAATCTTGAGGAAAGTTCTAGACTCCTTCCTTGTAGGAGTCAGTTTCCATGTTGGAATATGTATCTTGGAGACTAAGTCAGGCAAGAATAATATCCTTATTTGACTCTTACTTGCTGGGCTGTTTATTACCCCTAATATTAATTACGAAATTAATATTATAGTTAGGGTTTGGGCCCATCTGGTGGGCCCCACGTTTGGACCATTCTAGGTCTAATTAATGCCACATTAAATGTGTCTTAGGGCTTACTTTTAGCCCATATCAGGGTTTGAAGGGTTGATTCCTCTTGAATCTGATGTTTGGAAATTTTATGGCCATGAAAGCATATGAAGTGTTTTCCATTCCATCTAGTTCTTCAAGAGTATAGAACTCTTCTTCCTCCTTCTCCTCAACAGGTTCACTTACCTCAGCTACAGTTTCTTCATCATCTACTATCTCCTCTATCCTTAGCTGACTTGTAGATGCTTCTAGGTCTTGAATAGATTTGTTGACAATCAAGGCACATGATGTGTTTATCATTCTGCATTGGTTGGCTTGGATAGCCCTTTTCTGAAGCAACTCAAGCTCATGAGTTTTTAAAACCCCATAGAGCACATCATATGTGATTTTGTTCAAATCTCTTTCCCTTAGAGAAATGACCCTCTGTTCCAGGTGTTTTGGAGAAGACAATAGAAACTTCATATTCAACTCCTTGGTGCTGTAAACCTTCCCATTCATCTGCAACTCAGTAACTAGCTTGTGAAATCTCTCAAACATCTCAGTGATGCTTTCCTTGGGTTGTGCCATGAAAGCTTCATACTGTGTGACCAGTATCTGTTTCTTGTTTTCTTTGACCTCATCAGTTCCTTCATATAACACCTCAATGTGATCCCACATTTCTTTGGCAGTCGTACATGATGCAATGTTTACAAACATTGACATATCCATGGAATCTATAATCAGCAACATGAGGTGACTGTCAAGAGCAACTATCTCCTTTTCCGATTCTGTCCATTTGGATGGTTCCTTGGCCACATAAGATCTTGGAATAGTTGTGGTTCTAATAGTCTTTTCAGGTATCTCTTGTTGGGGAACAAAGGGACCATTCTTGAGAATCTCAGGGTACAAAGGATGAGAGGCTTTGATGAACAACTGCATCTTGATCTTCCAGAGGTTGTAGTTCTCTTTGTCGAACTTAGGGACCTTCACCGTTCCTGTAGTCTTTGGTGTATTCGAACTCATGATCATTTTCTGTTTAGATTAAACAGCCCGCTCTGATACCACTTGTTGAGTATAGAATACAGTAAAAGAATACAGAGGGGGGGTGAATGGATTCTTAAACTTTTCTCGTTCTTGAATTTGTGTAGTAAGATAAGTGTTTGTGTGTGCAAATATGTAGGTGCGGATAAAGAATAACACAAGACACAATATCACTTTAATCTAATATTTTATTAGATAAAGGTTGCTACAATCTGTGAATACAAATGGTAGTATTCTCAGCTTCGTTTTTCTCAGAGAGATATTACAATGTGTATGAAAAACTTATCTCCTAAGGAAGTGAGGTTGTATCCTTATAGACATGGATACACCTACTTACTACAAATAAGGTAGCTAAACAAATTACTTTCTAGTCTGTCTATCCTATTTGAGTAAGCGTCCAAACGGTTACAGATTTGACTTTGCAAAGCCTGTTTAGATCCACTTCTTTAGCTCTTTGTCTCTTCTATATCTCTCCAAGCTTGTGGTCCATAAAGTGCATTGGCTTGTTGCAGGTTTCTGACTTGTACAATTTCTCCAGTAATTTGTCTCCAAGAATGTATTCGAGAAGTGACTAAGTAACTGATTCGAGAACTAGAATTGACTTTATCGATAACTCTGAGTTCTCGAATACTGTTATATTGACATATCGAATCACTTCTCGAATAGCTCTTTTCTCTGGGAATCCTTGAGTTATCGAATAGAACATTTTGACATGTCGAATCCCTGAGATACCGAATAGCATCTTGAGTCTTTGAGATACCGAATGTAGCTTTGACTTGTTGACTCTTTGAGAACTCGAATACCACTTTTGACTTGTTGACTTCTTGAGTTCTCGAACAGAGTAATAGACATATCGAATCTCCGAGATATCGAATGAGATATCGAACAGTGTATTCAGAGATATCGAATAGTGTCTTCTGAGATATCGAATCTCTGACTTCTCGATTGCTGGACTTCTCGAATAGACAAATACACTTCTCGAATTGGTACTTAGGCAAATTCTTCATTTCTTCAAATCCCAATTGTGATTATTTGACAGTCTCTATTTCCTTGCTTGAAGCGTGAACCTTGGAACTTCTTTCAAGCATTATTCTTGACTTTATAAATACAGTTACACAACTAGGATTTGATGCCTATTACAAGTACAAAACAAATAGAAACTCTATAACTAGAGGTTCCCTCAGTTAAGAGGTCATGTAGGTAATGCAAAGCATTACAAACAATTATGTTTGTTATTAGATGTATTTAGACATGCCTTTGTGACTAACAATATGAACTAATATGCATTTATTATTATGTAATTAATGCTTGTATGTATCTCTGTATCCATCCATGTTAACTCTATATATTTATATTTCGAAATACATTTTTGATCTTAACATTGACCAATTTATTAAATATCGTTCAAGTTTGCTTTAACAAAACAAAGCATAGCGTAAAATATAAAACAAATTTAATTTAACCAAAATTATAATTTGCATGTCACGATCAATTATTGCATAAATTCTGTTTTCTCACAACAATTGCTGCGAAGATATGAACAATTGAGCATATCAACAAACCAATCATACGTGATCACAATTAATTCATAAATATTTGTAAACTAGAACATGCCGGACAAGTTAACAACAGAGGTTACTCACACTGTCAGGAATGTCAAAGGCAAGAAATGTACCTTTGAAGTTAAGCTTACTTCGTTCAAACAAGATGGTCGTGAGGGTTACACTGTTGCTCGGCTATCCCAATTAATTGGCCCTACCCCTGCCGCCGAAAAAGTGGAGAACACTAATGCTCTAGGAACGAGCAAGAAGAAGAAATTGATTGGAAAACTAAAGAAGCATGCACCCGTCTCAGCTAGGGATGGGAAAAAAATCCGATCCGATGGATACCCGATCCGAAACCCGACATTTTGGATAATCCGAATCCGATTTTTTGGATTTGGATTTGGATTTGGATATGATTTTTAGACCCGAAAATTTTTGGATTTGGATTTGGATATTATGAAACCCGATCCGAAACCCGAAACCCGATCCAAACCCAACCCGAACCCGAAACCCGAAAAAAACCCGAATATATATATATATATATATATATATATATATGAAATTGGTCAGGAGCCCCGGGGGATATCCCCCTACTCGTCAATATACTAGTGATCTACTAAGATCTCCAACCAAATTAATTTTGTATTTTTTGAAATTTTGGGAATATCAATATATTAGATATATCTTAACATCCGTACGGTTGGATCGTAGAGAAATGGTTTTTAAAAAATAGAAACAATAATCAGTGACAAAGCACGAGTTACTGGTACGAGTCAATATACTAGTGATTTACTAAGACCTCCAACCAAATTAATTTTTTATTTTTTGAAAATTTGGGAATATCAATATATTAAATA
The DNA here is from genome assembly GCA_037693485.1 of Kitagawia praeruptora. Taxonomy (NCBI): domain Eukaryota; kingdom Viridiplantae; phylum Streptophyta; class Magnoliopsida; order Apiales; family Apiaceae; genus Kitagawia; species Kitagawia praeruptora. The sequence continues at coordinate 11,112,120 of CM075345.1, read as the reverse complement.
TATCTTAACATCCGTACGGTTGGATCGTCGAGAAATAGTTTTTAAAAAATAGAAACAGTAATCAGTGACAAAGCACGAGTTACGGGTACTAGTCAATATACTATTGATTTACTAACACCTCCAACCAAATTAATTTTTAATTTTTTGAAAATTTGGGAATATCAATATATTAGATATATCTTAACATCCGTACGGTTGGATCGTCGAGAAATAGTTTTTAAAAAATAGAAACACTAATCAGTGACAAAGCACGAGTTACGGGTACTAGTCAATATACCAGTGATTTACTAACACCTCCAACCAAATTAATTTTTAATTTTTTGAAAATTTGGGAATATCAATATATTAGATATATCTTAACATCCGTACGGTTGGATCGTCGAGAAATAGTTTTAAAAAAATAGAAACAGTAATCAGTGACAAAGCACGAGTTAAGGATACTAGTCAATATACTAGTGATTTACTAAGACCTCCAACCAAATTAATTTTTTATTTTTTGAAAATTTGGGAATATCAATTTATTAGATATATCTTAACATCCGTACGGTTGGATCGTCGAGAAATAGTTTTAAAAAAATAGAAACAGTAATCAGTGACAAAACATGAGTTAAAGGTACTAGTCAATATACTATTGATTTACTAAGACCTCCAACCAAATTAATTTTTTATTTTTTGAAAATTTGGGAATATTAATATATTAGATATATCTTAACATCTGTACGGTTGGATCGTCGTGAAATATTTTTAAAAAAATAGAAATAATAATGTGGGACGAAACAATAATACAGTTGGATCATCGAAATATATTGACCCAGTCCATATAGTCCTGCCCAATCCAGCTCATAACCCGGCCCAAATTCACAAAACCCTACCATCTCATCCATTCATTATAACATGGCTTGTTCATTTTCGTGTATTACGCCTCTCTCATTTCTCTCTAACCCTAAATCTCTCTCGCCGCGTATCTCCTATCTCTCTTCGTCTCTCGACTTAGAACCCTAAATTCCTTGATCTCTCCAGCGATTAGACACACTATAATCTATATATACACATCTATGTGTCCTTTAATCGAGTTAATCGATACTTTCAAAGCTGAGATTGGTTAAATTGATGAAATTCGATCTACTAATCATCGATTTGTCTTATAAATCGACTGATATGACTCGAATTTAACATATATATAGCTGGAGGTAAGAGCAAGAGGAGTAGAGGACCAAGGGTCCAAGAGGACTGCTCCTAGATCTGATGATATCTACTTGAAGCTCATTGTCAACGTTCATTTTTATATATTTTGTATTCAATTTTTGGTTAATTGTTGTATGTGATTGTGTTCATTTGTCCATATACCATAGGGACATACATAAACATCTAAATAAAACGAATTCTGGCATGTTTTGTTTCTTTTTAGTTCATCATTTAATATTCTTTTTCTTTTCTCTTCAAGTTAAGAATTGATGTAATTGCAAGATAAGATGGTCCATTCTTGTATTGTATGTGCTCTAGTGCCATTAATTTTGATTCTTGGGTCATTTAACTGATCTGTTAGCTAATTTTGCATTAATATCTTTTCTTTGTAAATTTGACAGTGGAAGCCTCTAAAATTTCCTGATGTGGTGAGCTCATCTGCTAATGTACTAGTATATCTGGAATCATTTTGTGCAAGTGCAAGATGCTGCTGATTGAGTGATTGGAAGACTGCTACTGCTGCTGATTCAGATTTTTAATTTTTGTTGAACTGACTATTAAGTTAATGTAATTTGATTTTAACAATTTCAATGTTAAATTGTTAATTACTGCTCTTAAAATTTGAATGTTAAATTGTTCAAATTTTCGGATTTCGGGTATCAAATTTTGGGTTTCGGGTATTAAAATTTGGGTTTCGGGTATTAAAATTCGGATATCCAAAAAAATTCGGGTATCGGGTATATCCGAATCCGATCCGAAATCCGTTGGATCGGATTTGGATATTAACTTTCGGGTATTTTTCGGGTTTGGATCGGGTTCGGGTAGGATAAAAAATTTCGGGTTTGGATATGGATATTGCCATACCCGAGCCGATCCGACCCGATTCCCATCCCTAGTCTCAGCTACAATAAAGAGGATACATCCTAACTTCCATTTATTTGGAATTACTTGCACCATCCACAACTTTATTTCATTACATAGTTTACCTCCAGAACTTTATTTCAACACGTAATTTATTCTCTCTTAATTCCTCCAGACTTGGTGTTCTAATTTAATGCCATTTCCTTTACTTTTCAATACATAATGCTCATTGTAATTTAGTTTTATCTAAGAGCATCTCCAACGGGAATAGCTAAAATTGGTTGGCTAAATTGGACCTGTAGGACATTATGTAAAATTTGTTGAATCTGTAAGACATTTTACTTCAATGGTATTAGCTATATTGGTTGGCTATATTTTAAAAATAATATGTTATTAATAATTTAGGTTGTTATAAATAGAATATATCACTTCAATATGGTAATGAATGATGTGGAATCTTCTTACAGATTTCTTACAGCTATATAGAGGTTCGACAAATATAGCCAAACTGTAGAAATTATCTAAAATTATACTCCAGCTAACAGCTTTGACCATTGGAGTTCAAGTTTTTTTTAGATAATCTCTATAATTTTATTTATGGTATCTTTTATCTAATTTTTGCTAAGGATTTCTTGTGGTTGGAGATGCTCTAATACAAGTAAATATAAACATGTTGGTGCAGTGGGTTGAACCCTTGTCTCCTTTGTAGGAGGTTAAGGGTTCGATCCCTGGGTGTGTGTGAGTTTAGTTTGTATTAGTTTCTTTGTATTTGTATTTGTATTTGTATTTGTATTTGGCCGGGGGTCCTTCGGAAACAGCCTTCCTATTGAATAGGGGCATGGTCTGCGTACAGCTACCCTCCTCAGACACCACTTTGAGTGGTATTATAACTGAGTAAGCTAAGTTTTTATAAACATATATTCTTACCATACCCACCTCAAGGCAACCTATCCAACTCGGACACATAGCCTAACGCATCATCTAGTGTACAATGATCATGAACTTATACTAGTGTTTTGCACTGACTACAAAGCTAATTAATTACATAAAAGAGAAAGTCTTCATTTTAGCCATTTTTTCGAAATTTATGTACTATGTTATATTGTTTCTTCTCATTTTTTAAAATTAAATTTTTTTTAAAAAATTATTTGAAATGAAAGTTTTGCACTTTAAACTATCTGCAAAGAAAAAGAGCTAATAACTAAAAAAATAATTATCATTTTAAATTTCACAACAAAAATCATATAAACTATTTATAAAAATGTATAATTAAATATCTCATATTCTCATATTAGAGCAAATTTAATTTAAAAATTTCAATAATTTTATTAATAATATAATATTGCACATAATATAAGAAAAAAATATCAAGTTAAATTTTAAAAATAATTTTCATAAATATTTGAGTGATGACACATGGAATAATAAACATATGATTATTTTGAAAAAAAATTAATTTTTTTTATCAAGTTCGAGTTTATCAAGTCGAGCTCGAGTCGAGTTCAAACAAACTCAGCTCGACTCGAGTTTTTTATCGATTCCGAAAATTTATTCGAACTCGAGTTCGATAAAAAATTCGAACAGAATCGAACCCGGCCATTTGTTTGAATCGAGCTCGAATCGAATTGAGTTCGAACTGGCTCGATTTAAATTACACGCATTGGACCGATGGTGGGCGTTTACAACCACTTTTCATGTTATTTTTTAATTTAAAAACAATTAAATTGGATTTAGAAAACATATTGGTTTGCAAATTATTAGTGCACGTAGGGTGATTAAATATTTACCTTCATTAAGCCATACCACAAGAGGCCGTAGAAGACTTTACGGCTAGTGCAAAATTATTGTAAGATACTGTAGATCATGTGGCGTGGTTAGATGTATATCTAACATTTCAGAAATAGCATTTTTTAGTTTTTCAAATAAAAATTTAAAATAATATTAAATTTTATATCTTATTTCAAATTTTATGAATAGGTTTCTAAACATTATATATTTAATGTAAGAGAGTTTATATGGTTTGCTGGTCAAGGGCATATGTGTTATTTAGTAAGTACTAATAATAAATATATTTTAAAATAATATTACATAAAAATTAGAAATATTGTTAAATTGTACAGCTTACTTAAAAAATTATGAATAAGATTTATAGTTATTATTTTCAAGCTTTTCAGAGAAAAATTAAAATTAATTATATAGAATATAACAAAGTTATTGAATAAAAAAATATATAAAATAATGTTTAATAATTTTAAAATTAAAAAAACATGAAATTCCAGATTAGAAAAATACAATAATAACTAAAGTAATGAAAATTAATGTAAATAAAATAAATATCATTAATTTAATGAAATTTGTCAAAATTATTTTACAATTTTTAAAAAAATTGAAAAAATAAAAATGTAATATGAAAAAACTTAAAATCATATTTACAAAGCTTTCTATGCGGTATTAGAAAAGTGTTCTTCTAGGATCAGTGCCATAGCCCTGTCTATTGTTCAAAAGTTGCTCGATCAGGTTGCCCCTGGCAATCTGGCATGGATCGTAAGACCATCTCCGATCATTCCTTTACTATAAAATAATTTGATCTTAAAATTTTTCATTTTTTTTCATTTCAAATCATTATTTCATCTCTAAGCTAGGAACCTGTTTGGTTAATAATTCCAATGATTTTTTGTCTCCTCCACCTATTGTGTTGGAAACATTATTGTATGATTCTACTTTGGAGCAATAAAACTCATGCTTTCAAAAAAAAAATAGTTACTCTAAATTTTTCTTTAAACCCATTTTATTTTTATATACAATAATAAAATATTTACATCAAACCCACTTTATCTCTAAATTTTATTTTAAAATTACTTTATCTCTATGTACAACAATAAAATATATAAGTAAATATAACGTAATGGTTAAAATAATGAATAATATGACTTAAAATTTGAAGTTGAAGATAAAGTAATGAAATATTACCTTATATTTAAAGATAAAGATAAGGCCTGTTAAAATGAATTTATGATACTTTATCCAGAAATCACCAAGATTGGAGTTGTCCTAATCAGCTTCCTTCAACAAACATGACAAATATGACGAGGTTGACTAAAATATTTAGTTAAAAAATTGAATCTATTAAAGAATCTTTATGTAGCTAACAACAAAACATGGGTCTCAAAATGTCTATTGTAGCATCTAGAACAACATGAGAAGAGAACATAGGGAGTATAATAATTAAATTAAACTTGGTCACTAGACATGCATGGTTTAAAAGAGTACAATGCCACAAATAAATAAATTACATAAACAAGCACTTAAAATATTTAAATGACAATGTTCCAACAAACCTAATCAACGGGTACAAGATATCTCAATACAATTATGGGCCTGTTTGGCAGAACTTGTTTGACTCGATTTATGACTTATTTTCGGGTAAAAATTTTATATTTTGATAAAAAAAAATTTATACAAGTATTTAATATATGTTTGAGCTTCAATAAGTTGCAAAAATAAGTTGGAAAATAAGTTGGAAATTTAGGAATCTTAACTTTCAACTTAAAATAAGTTGAATTATTGTGAAAAATAAGTTCTTCAAAAACACCCCAATGTAAGCTTCGAATTAAAACACATGATTTGCATGTACCTCTAACAAATAAAAAATTAAAAACATATGTTTGTATTAAATCATACTTATTGCGAATTGCAGATTTATCATATTTATTTGACATTTTCACTTTAAACTTAAAATTCAAATACCAGACAAATATTTAAAATTGTGAATTATGATATACCTAACTCCACCCGTATAGAAAATTAACCTTAAAATACATTGCCCAAATCAAATCACTGATTTTACAACTATTACGACCCTGCCCTGGAGTCCAATTAAAGGTTCTCTATCATATCTTTCTACATTTATTCCGCAGTGTTCTCTTTTGGAAATACTTACTCTAACTAGTTAATTTTGTTTATTAAAATTTAGTCAAAAAATTTATTAAATAAACAGTTTACTTTATTTTTCTTCAATTAAACTTTATGTTCCTCCTAAAGAACCATCACGCCATATTAAAATAATTTTTGGATGCATTACAGAACCCTTTGTAAAAGAAAATGCATGTTTTGGCAAGTACAAAAAAACTTTTAAATATTCCAATTATGCAAGTTTGTGAATAAATTAATCGTCCTAAGTGAAATAATGTCTATGATGCATTTTTTCACCCGGTTTTTTCTATCCATATTGTTGGTTTGTTTGTTTCTCATTATAAGAAATTAATTGTATTTTATATCAAATCAAAAAAAAATTAATTGTATTTTATATTTTGAGTAATGCTACCAAATTGGTACACATAACACTAATTACTTGGCATTTTGGGATGTTTTAATTGGATGATCCTAGTAAATCTATTATAATATAACCAATTAAAATATTTTTTTTTTGCCACGGAAAGTAAAGATTTTATTACTTATGCAAATCTTTACATAACATACCCCACTTCCCACCTACGTTCAGCTATTTAACAGCTATACCTCGCTAGATAATGAGTTACTCTGTTCGCAGAACGCTTAACAAAATGAAGCTTAACATTCTGATCTTTCAAGTCATTTTGTAACAATTTTTTATACCAATTTGATACCTCTAGCATTTTTCTTTATATTTATTCGTTTCTTCTTATCTGAATTTGAGTTTTATGTCAAAAATTGTAGATCCATAAGATGTTTATAGTAATGATTTATTGATAAGGTTTGGTATGATATCATAATTATAATTGATTTTTCGGATATATTTAGAACAAGTTATCCTCGTTACTATATCAAATGGTTAGATTGGTTTATTCCAAACATCTGTATATCTTAATTATTATTTTTTTTGCTAAAATATATCTTAATACTATGAGTGAAAGATGCGCTGAAAATCTACTTCACGATAATAATTTTGTTGAAGAAAAACTTGATTTGATCTTTATAATTTATTCATTAAATTTTAATATTTTTATATTAAAATTGCCATGGACCGGTATATTCTTGTTTGACTCGGTTGGTTAGGTCAGCTGTCGTTTGCGTGTGGTGTTTTTTGCAGGGGTCCCCACCAGAGTTATTCTCACAAGTTGAAGAAGTGGAGAGCATCAGGACCTCATTATAAAAATATCATAATTCCAAGCAGGCAGGTAAGTCCCATGTGGAGAACGCCATGGGCTCAAGTATTGCTTTAAACATTCTTGAACCTTTAAGATTACTGTGTCTTCATCACCCACCGTATCTGTCATGCACATAGCCGGGGGTCTTCACGGAAACAGCCTCCCCGCCTTGAAAAGCGAGGGCATGGTCTGCGTACAACTTACCCTCCCCAGACCCTGCTCTGAGCGGGATATACCGGGTATGTTTGGTTTGGTTTGGTTTAGTTTTTTATGTAGTATGGTTTAATGAATTATTTTACTCTTAAAAAATATATACAAACTCAATAATATTGTGACTCGACATTTGAATTTCTTTTTTGAAATGATCTTGAGAATCGTAACATTTTTTTTAATTAATAAGGCAAATGTCCAACAAAAGATTTGATGCGTTTTTGCAAGATAATACTCTAAGGCCATGTTTGTTTTAGGGGATTATAATCTTTGGAAAATTACACTATCTTTCTTAAATTTAAAGGATTATAATCCCATGAAAGTATATTGCTATCATCTTTTTGATTCATTTCTATGGGATTATAATACCTTCTTTCACAAGGTATTACTATCCCATGGAAGTGAACTAAAATAATGATCAAAATGTGAATTCATGGGATTATAATCCCTTATGTTTGGGATTTATAAGGTAATAATTTGGGGATTATAATCCCTTGAAACAAACATGGCCTAACTTATATATATCGGCGTCATACTTTTTATCAATTTCCATAACTATCACCTTTATATTTCATCTTAACGTACACATGATATTTGCATAAAAAAAAAAACATACACATGATATTTTTTAATAGAAAATGCTAGGAAGCATACTCCACATTTCAAAATTCAAATACGAACTACATATGTACAAATTGCATCGCTTAGATCACGTTTTAAATTAAGATGTTATATATTGCACAACCAACTCCACTTATAGTCAAATTAAGGCATAGATTTTTCTTATCAAATTAAATGAAATAGCAAAATATACTCTTAATTAGCTTATATCAAGGTGCCTATTACTTGTCTTTCTCACCTTTTTCCTGTGTCGAACTGTCTATAAATATTTCCTGGTCACCTTTTATATCGAATGTTCTCATATGTTTTTTTAGTCTCTAGAAAAACATGAAAACAACAAACCAAGAAAACATTAAACCAATAGATGGAGATAATTATAGTAGAGATTTCGGTTTTAATTTCGATTTCGCTTTCGCTTTCGGATACCAACAGCTGCAGGGGACACCTCTGTTTGTGTATGCGGATGAACTCTTCGATGGTGGAATGATCAAGCCTTTGAAGGTTTATAGAGATTCTGAGCCATTGCTTGTAAAAGGAAAAGAAGAGAAGTTCTTGAAAAAAGGCTCTCATCGAAAAGATTTGAGAAGTCGTACATTATCTTCGAGATTCTTCGAATTATCACCAAATTTTTCCGCTAATATTCAACGAGATTCGAAAGAGACAATTGAAAAATCTTCTTTAGGTTCAAGGTCATGGGGTCCGAGTTCGAGTGATTGGTGTAAGAAATGGAAGCTGAAAGATTTGTTATTGTTCCGAAGCGTATCGGAGGGTCATGCAAGTACTAGAGACACTCATGGTACAAAATGTCATGAGAAATTACGTTTCGAGTTGAGGGATCGGAGTAATTTTAGTGAAATGAAAAAAGGCGACGAAAGGCGGAGGAAGAAGGAAGGTATCTCTGCTCATGAAAGGCATTATATAAACAACAGGAGGGCAGGGGAGGAGATCAAGAGGAAGACATTCTTGCCTTACAAGAGAACTCTGTTAATGGGTTGTTCTGATCTTGATCCGGGTGTTTATGAATTTTGCAAGGGAAATGCAGTTGAGATAAAATGCTGATTTGTTAATGATTTTAGTTAATGCAGATTGATTTTAATGTTGGAATGTAGAGAATTTCGTGGTTATGATATTGATTTGTGATCAATATCCTTTAAATTGACTGTATTTGCCGTTCAATATAAGTACTTGCGTACCTTCTATGGCGCATGTTTCTGAATTCTGATATGTTCACGTTCTTAACTCTTACTAGCATTAGTAGCATATCCTAAGTTACAAGATACGGAGTAGTTTTGACAATGTAGATGATCTTGGACAGCGCTTCGCAGATAGAGGTTGAACTAGTTCAAAGTACTCGTATGCATATTACTCCCTCCGTCTCAGTTTGATATGTCGGGACTGTTCATAACATGAGACAAATTATCAATTTACGTCTAATCTATAAGACCAAATATAATAATGAATGATCTTGTTGGATTCGTATTTATGAGTACTTTAATACAGTGAAGTTTTTATGTATTTAAAACTAATACAAAATTAAAGATATTAACGATTAAAAGTGTGCGTTGGCAAACGTATCCAATGAAAATGAGAAAAGTTTTTAGAAACGGGGGGAGTACTATTTTACACTGTTACCAGGTACATGTATTTGAGTATTTCTTAGGGGAAAAGATTTTCACATTTGTTTCCAACACAATTTGAGCTATGTATTAACATTTCACCCTCGATTTAAGTTCGACTTCAATAATTTTTATTGTATATAATTATTGAGAAAAAGGACCCTAAGATATATCTCAGGGAACTTTTCCTAAGATATACGCAAAATATCCTTTAAATCATGCTGAGCTCGCAGGGCTAATTAAAAATCTCTGAATTTACTAAAATACCCACCCCATTTTTATATATAAAAATTAATCATCTCAGGAACTTATCTGAGATATATCTCAGGCTCCCTACTCTCATAATTATTTTAGAATGAATAATGTTAGAATGTTCAAAATTATTCTTAAATGCTGAATTTTTACAATATTATCGACTAGTTTTTAGTATATACATATGAATTTCATAAATAAAATCATCCCACGTATTATTTACAAACATTTTCGAGAATTATTTTAAAGTATGCAACATTGCTCTTTTAGAATTCAGCTCCATTTGATTAATTTACAATCCTATTACAAGGTGTCATTCTACAGTTAAACCTCGATAAATGAATATGTTCGTGATCGAATAATTTTATTTATTAATCGAGGTCGAAAACACACTATCTTTATTAATTTGATTAATATGAAGGATTTCCGTCCGATAGCTTTGTGTAATGTGTTATACAAGATTATGGCCAAAGTTCTTGCAAATAGATTGAAAGTAGTCCTTCCTACGTTAATTTCAGAAAATCAGTCCGCTTTTGTCTCCAATAGAAGTATAACTGATAATGTGGTGGTTGCGTTCGAGATTATTCATCACATGAAGAGGAAATCTGGAGGACAAGAAGGGGAGGTTGCTTTGAAGTTGGACATTAGTAAAGCATATGACCGAGTTGACTGGAGTTTTTTGAGGCATCGTATGCAATCATTGGGTTTTTGTAATAAATGGATAAATTGGATTATGAGGTGTGTCACCACTGTTTCATACGAGGTTTGTGTTAATGGATCTTTGGTGGGTCCTATTATTCCGAAGCGTGGTCTAAGGCAAGGAGATCCTCTTTCTCCGTACTTGTTCCTTTTCTGTGTAGAAGGGCTGTCGAACTTGCTGGACAATGCACGGCAGAATAATCTTATCCATGGGTGTAGGATCAGTCCGTTAGCTCCTGATGTTACCCATCTTCTTTTTGCTGATGATAGTTTCATGTTTTTTAAGGCAACAACTGAAGAAGCTACTCGAATTAAAGGCATCTTAGATCATTATGCAGCAATCTCAGGTCAAGCAGTGAATTTCCAGAAGTCTGGTGTTATGTTTAGTTCGAATATCAGAAGGGATAAGCAAACTGAGCTTTCTAATATTTTAGGGGTGCATAACGACATCGGGAGTAGCAATTACTTGGGGTTGCCTTCACTGGTGGGGAGATCCAAAAAACTTGTTTTTGGTTTTTTGAAGGAGAAGGTCAGGAAAAGAATTCAGTCGTGGAGTAGCAAACCTATATCTCGAGGTGGGAAGTCAGTGTTAGTTAGGAACGTGCTTCAAGCAATCCCTTCGTATACGATGTCATGTTTTCTATTGCCTAAAACTCTATCTCAAGAAATTGAACGAGCTTTTAACGCCTACTGGTGGCAGTCTGGGTCAGACATCAAGAAAGGAGTTAAGTGGCATGCGTGGGACGCAATGAGTATGCCCAAAGGCAAAGGAGGGTTGGGTTTTAAAAATATGTATGGTTTTAATATTGCGTTATTAGGGAAGCATATCTGGAAATGTATCCAAGAACCTAATGCTCTGGTGTCTCGAATCCTTAGAGCTAGATATTTTCCGGGGACTCATATTCTGAATGCTGAAAAAGAGCAGGGATCAAGTTTCTTGTGGTTGGGTATTTGGCAGGCTAAAGAGGTTTTAAAAAGTGGGTTCAGGTGGGTGGTGGGTGATGGGAATGATATTGTAGCAACTAAGGACCAGTGGTTAGTAAGTAAATTGGGGTTCAAAGTTGAAGATTCTCATAGGTATGTAGGGAGAGATGAGAAAGTTTCATCGTTATTCTATCCAGGATCAAAGATCTGGGATGTAAGAAGAGTGCAGGAGTCTTTTACAGTAGGAGATGCCTCAGCTATTCTGGCAACTAGGGTGCCTCAACACGTTGTTCGTGATAGAATAGCATGGTCCAGTGCAGGTAACTGAGTGTACAATGTTAAGTCTGGATACAGGTTTTGGGTTGATCAACATGGTAGAAGCTCTGAAGTCACTCAGTCGCAGGGGTGGAGCAAGTTATGGAAGGTAGCTTTGCCTCACAAGATGAAAATTTTTCTCTGGCGTTTCTGTCGAAACAATATCCCTGTCAGGAATCGTCTTAGGACAAAGGGTGTCCCATGTACTATTCTATGTCCTTTTTGCACAGATGTGGAACATTTGCTTCATGTGTTTTTCGACTGTCCGTTTGCAAAGAAATGTTGGAGGTCTGCAGGTCTTGTTTATGATATGAGTACTGTGTATGATGCTCCTGAATGGCTCCTTGGTAAGTTGGAGCTGGGTACAAGGGATGAAGTTCTTAAAATCAGTACAGTGCTATATGGTATCTGGCATTGGAGGAACATGAAGGTGTGGGAGGAGAAGATTATTCCAGCAGATGCTGCTATGTTACATAGTTTTGGACAGGTCAAAGAATGGCAGGAAGCAAGAGCGAAGAAGGAGGTTGGGGCTTCAGTGCAACATCATGGTGATAAGGCTACCAGGAAGAAGTGGAAACCTCCAGTTGATAGTACCTTTAAGATCAACGTGGATGCTTCGGTATTTCCAGGAGCCACGGAGTTCACTATTGGCATGGTGTTACGCGACCACAGAGGAGTTTTTCTGGAGGGTAGGAATCTGACGTTGCCTTGTCCTTTGACAGTTTTTGAAGCCGAATGTATAGGGGTCAGAGAGGCTTTGTCATGGATAATGACTCGACAGGAACGAAGAGGAGTGGTGGAAACGGATTCACTACTTACTGCTGCTGCAATACGGAGTGAAAAGGGGAACATGCTTGAAGTTGGTCATGTTGTTGATCAATGTAAAGCTTTATTAAGAGTATTGCCGGAGATCAGTGTCATTCACATTAGTAAGCAAGCCAACAAGGTGGCTCATGGTTTAGCTCGTTTACCTTGCTTGGTTAATAGCTTTAATGTTTTTACGTCTCCTCCTACACACTTGTTGGAGACTGTTTTGTTTGATGCTTCTGCTTAATGAAATTTCTTCTTGGTTTCAAAAAAAGTTATTCGTTTATCGAATATTCATTTAACAAGATTCTACTGTATGTCGAAATCCATTGATAGATAACTCTGCATTATTATAGACTTTATATATACCTGCATTATTTCATGTATACCTGACACCACTATCGCATGAGGTAGAATTGATTGTCCATTTATTTTGACTTTTAAGGATAATATTATTTAATGAACTTGGACAGAAACTGAACACATAACAAAGAAGTTTTGACTCTTGTCAACAATAATGCCGTGTATTCGAGAAATATGGTTTTATTATATTAAATTTTTTAGAAATAATAATTTATAGGCCATGTTTTTAGCACATGCATCAACTGATAAAATAACAATACTTTCTTTATCAAAAATAGAATAATAATACTTTCTATACATATCCTATAAAATTGGAACATATAGAGAATAACAATATTTTCTAATACTTTGTACTTGACCTTGTTTGGGGAATAATATTTCATCTAGAGTCAATGTCAGAGAGACCTTTAACAAAAATGATGCTATTCTGCTTCTGTCACTACATGCAAGTCACTGGAAGACTGCTAAATGCTAACTAATCTACCAAAAACTACTAATTAATTTCCCAGCTCCTTCCTTTGCACTTCCCTTTCTTGTCCATTTCTTTACTAGTACACATATATTTATCAAGGACTAGAACAAAATTTATCAATCACAACAGCTTAAAATTTAATCTTGATCCTCTCTGTTACACTCTCTTGTCACGAAAACGAAGCGGATGGAAGTTATGGTGCCTGCACAAGATAAAGATTTCAGTTTCTACAGCGCAAACTCTGTTCCTGTTAGCCCACGAGGTTTCGAGAAATACTTCTTCAGTGCCCTTACTAGCCCGCTGTCTCAACCTTCAAGCGACAATTATGATTATTTTGGCAAAAAAATATAGTGACAATAAAGCATTCGCGTTTAGTACTGCTTGTGATTTAGATTTAATTCCGCTTTCTTCAGCTGGTGAAGCAAATTGTAAGAAAATAATCCAGAATACAATGTCTTTTAGTCGGAACAATAAAGTTTATTCTGAGAACTTCACAGTTTCTAAAGACAATGCAAAAGACTTGTCTTCGTCAACGAGTTCAAGTGTTGGTTGGTTATGCAAGAAATGGAGGCTAAAAGATTTGTTGTTGTTTCGTAGTGCATCCGAGGGCCATGAAACGAACAAGGAGTACAATATTTTAAAGAAATTCAAGGAGGACGATCTGAAGAATTCGAGTGCAAAAAAGAAAAAAGTATTGTCAGCTCATGAACGGCATTATAAGGTAAAACGAGCAGCCGCAGAGGAGATGAGGAAGAGAACTTATTTACCTTACAAGCAAAACCTGATGATAGGTTGTGGGGATCTTTCTGTTGCTGGTGTTATTGACCCCTCTAGAGCAGCCATTAGAATTCGTTAACAGAAATAGTTGTGATCATGTCGTATATTTGTAGGGATGAACATCGAGTCACTTGGTGCTAGAAAAATGTATTTTCGGCCCAGTCTCTTATCTCGAAGTTAATCCATAAATTACTTTCAATTTATCGTACTTACAGAATTGAGTTCTTCATAAATTCTGAAGTATTTAAGTGGTATGCAGCGTGCACTTGATATTGTTATCAGAGCATTCAGATATAGTTTTAGTGTTCTACATCTTTGTTTTGGTTTCTTGTCTACCTTCTTTATGGATTCAAAAATATTAGATCACGACAATGTTATTATTATTTTTTTGTCTTATTAAAATTGAGGTATGGTCACAGTCAAATAAAATTTTCACACTACAGTTTTACAGTTTTTTTTTTTTGTGGAGATTTAGTTAAATTATTATTATCTTTAACCTCTTTATTGTAAATAAATTATATATACTAAATATTTTAATTCATAAAAGGAAAATCATAACAAAAAATAGGTTCAATTATGGGTGTTGACCCTCTATATCAAAATTTCAAAAAATAATGTCCCAAATATTATATATTGAAAATATGGTCCTAAATATTACTTTAAAACGCAGCTTTAACTTGTGTTTTACCAAAACGCTATGGCGTGTAGTGTTACTTTAATTTCTAAAATCAAAATGTGTTTTAAACTCACGTTCCCAACAAAATTAAATGATGCATAGTCTCACGTTTCACAAAAAATAGGTTCAATTATGGTGTTGATCCTCTATATCACAATTTTAAAGAATAATGTCCCAAATATTATATATTGAAAATATGACCCTAAATATCACTTTAAAACGCAACTTTAACTTGTATTTTACCAAAACGCTATGGCATGTAGCGTTACTTCAATTTCTAAAATTAAAACGTGTTTTAAATTCACTGGCTCAGGAACAAGAGATAAAATTCTCTAAATAACTCACTTTTATTACTCAAATTCAATGTGATCTTACAATGCTCTAAACATGCCTATTTATACTAATACTAGAGGTCCTTACATGCAAATAATGAGGTCCTTAAATGCAAATAAATGATGGTAGGTGGAGTAGGTAGGAGTAGGTAGAATTTGACTTCTAATTTGGCACATGGATGGCTACTAGAAGGTGGCCATATTGGAATCATACTCCCTGGGTTGGAGAGAACTCGACCTCGAGTTTTAGTATTCTTCATTGACCAAATAAGGTGAAAGATCAGTAACATTAAAAGTTGCAGAAACACCATATGTTCCAGGCAGTTCTACTTTGTAAGCATTGTCATTGATTTTCTGCACAACTTTGAATGGTCCATTGGCTCTAGGTGACAACTTGGCATTTGGTTGATTAGGAAATCTCTCTTTTCGTAGATGAATCCATACCAAATCTCCAACTTTAAAAATCTGTTGCTTCCGATGTTTGCCTCGCTGATTTTTGTATCTGGAATTTTGTTTTTGTATCTGCTCTCGAACTTGTTCATGCAGTTTCTTGATTTCCTTCGCTCGACTATCTGCATCGGAACTGAATTAATGTTGTTTGTTGGTTGATAGAGTCAAATCAAGTGGGCTAAGTGGACGGGTGCCATATACAACTTCAAAAGGGCATTTTCCCGTGGACTGATTAGTTGAATTATTGTAAGCAAATTCAACTTGAGCCAGAATAAGATCCCACTGCTTCAAGTTTTTACCAACAAAACTTCGAAGTAGATTTCCCAACAGTCGGTTGACAGCTTCGGTTTGTCCATCAGTCTGAGGATGGCTCGCACTACTGAATTGTAGCTTAGTTCCCATCTTCTTCCATAAAGTTCTCCAAAAATGGCTTAAAAACTTCACATCTCGATCATAAGTGATCGTTTTTGGAATTCCATGAAGACGAACTATTTCTTTAAAATACAAATCAACAACTTGAATAGCATCATTGGTCTTTTGACAAGGAATGAAGTGGGCCATCTTTGAAAATCTATCCACCACGACCATTATTGAATCTTTCTGACGTTGACTTCGTGGAAGTCCCAAAATAAAATTCATAGTAACATCTTCCCACGGTGATTCCGGTACGGGAAGTGGCATATATAAACCAGTGTTTTGGTGTTTGGATTTAGCCAAATGACAGATTCTGCATCTTTGAATATGCCGATTTATATCTCTTTCCATTCTTGGCCAATAAAAATTTTCCTTTACCAGGGCCATAGTTTTATCTCGACCAAAGTGACCTGCTAATCCTCCATCACGGGCTTCCCAGATAATGGCTTCTCGTAGTGAACATCGAGGAATACACAAAGTCTTCTCTTTGAATAAAAATCCTTCATGCTTGTAGTAATCTTTGGAGGATTGCACTTCAGTAGTATTCCAAATTTTCTGGAAGTCAGGATCATCTGGATACAACTCCTTTATCATTTCAAAACCAACTACTTTTGTTTGTAGTGTAGACAATAGAGTATGGCGCCTACTGAGAGCATCTGCAACAACATTTTGAATTCCAGCCTTGTGCTTGATTAGAAATGGATAAGACTGTAAAAACTCACTCCAAGAGGCATGTCGACGGCTAATCTTCTGTTGAGAGTTCAAATATTTTAAAGCTTCATGATCAGAATAAAGAATGAATTCTTTATTTAACAGGTAATGACTCCAATGGTGCAAGGCTCGAACAATTGCATAAAACTCCTTGTCATATGTTGAATACCGAAGTTTAGCATTGTTAAGCTTTTCACTGAAGAAGGCTATAGGATGACCTTCTTGACTTAGAATAGCACCAATTCCAGTGTGGGAAGCATCACAGCTAACTTCAAATACTTGATAAAAATTGGGAAGGGCTAATACTGGTGCTTCAGTTAAACATTTCTTCAGCTTGTCAAAACTTTTCTGTGTAGCCTCGGTCCATTGAAACTTGTCTCCTTTGATACAATCTGTGAGGGGAGCGGCAACTGTACTGAAGTTTTTGATGAATCTTCTGTAAAAGGAGGCTAATCCATGGAAACTTCTGACCTCATGGTTTGATTGCGGAACTGGCCAGCTATTGATTGCTTCTATCTTTTCCGGATCAACTCGTATGCCTTCGGATGTGATGATGTATCCAAGAAAAGTAACTTCATTTGTCAGGAAAGCACATTTCTTCAAATTGGCATAGAGTTTTTGTTCACGAAGAGTCTGTAACACTTGTCGGACATGTTCCAAGTGTTCCTCCTTGTCCTTACTAAAAATCAGAATGTCATCAAAATAGACGACAACAAATTTACCAATAAAGGGTCGAAGGACTTGATTCATAAGTCGCATGAATGTACTTGGCGCATTGGACAACCCAAAGGGCATAACTGTCCATTCATAAAGACCATCTCTTGTTTTAAAGGCAGTCTTCCATTCATCTCCTGGTCGAATTCTGATATGATGGTATCCGCTTCGAAGATCAATCTTTGAAAAGATAGTGGAACCATGTATCTGATCTAGCAAATCATCAAGTCTAGGAATTGGAAATCTATACTTGATGGTAATTTTGTTGACAGCTCGACTATCTACACACATTCTCCAGCTTCCATCTTTCTTAGGGACTAGAATGGCAGGAACCGCACAAGGACTAACACTTTCCTGTATTAATCCTTTTTTAATAATCCTTCAACTTGATTTTGAATTTCAGCATGCTCCTGAGGACTCATTCTGTATGCGGGTCGGTTTGGAATCGTTGCTCCTGGACTGAAATCAATAGCGTGTTGGATGTCTCGCATGGGGGGTAGTCCAGATGGAATGTCTTCTGGAACCACATCGGAAAACTCTTCAAGTAGTGGTTTAATTTCGACTGGAACATGAGTCTCCTTATTTTCTTCGAACAATAGAAATAAGCTCATGGTTTGAACTTCCTCTATAGCTTCCTCCAGTTGTTTCTTCGTGACTAGGGACACTAATGGTTTGACTTCCTTCTTGTTTTTATCCAACTTACTCGGCGGAAGAGTAGCTAGCTTGATTTTTACTCCATCCTTGACAAATGAGTATGTGTTTGCATAACCGTAGAGAATGTCACTAGGCAACGATCATACTGCCATGGCCTACCTAGTAGAAGATGACATGCATCCATAAGCACAACATCACACCATACTTGATCCTGGTACTTCTGACCAATAGAGAATGTCACTAGGCAACGCTTGTCAACTTTGACTGTACTTCCTTTATTGAGCCAATGCAAACTGTAGGGGTGTGGATGAATCTGGGTTGGTAGATCCAATTTTTCTACCATGTAACTTGAAACAACATTTTCACAACTCCTATTGTCTATGATAACATCACAGACTTTTCCTGCAGAAGTGCAACGAGTGTGGAAAATATTGCGTCTCAACCAAGGTTCTTCCTTATTGGCCATTGTGTTTAGGCTTCGTCAGATTACTAAGGACTCACCCTGATCAGCAGCAGTAATTTCTTCATCGTATATTGGATCTACATAATATTCTCCGTCAGTGTCTTCTCGAGTCTCTTCTTCCTCATAAACTTCATAGGCTTCTCCTTTGATAATTGTGATAGTTCTCCGGTTTGGACAGTTTGAAGCAATGTGACCAAAACCTTGGCATTTAAAGCATTTGATGGCCTTGTTTTTGTTTTCTGTAGAAATGGTTTTAGGAGAGGGTTGGGTGGAAGAGCTGGCTTGGTTGGTAGGTGGCTTCTGATTGTAAGGTGGTTGGTTTGCTGGAGAGAAATTTCTCGTGGTAGATCTTTTGGGTAACTGCTTCTCTACTCGTGTAGCAAGACGAATAACATCTTCTAACGACCAATATTGTTGAAGTTCAACACGATCAACAATATCAGTATTTAATCCTCCGAGGTATCTGGCAATGGTCTGCTCCTCTTTTTCTTGTATATCACACTACATCATCAACTTCTCAAATTCTCTTGTGTATTCTTCGACTGATAAATTCTTCTGACGAAGATTTTGCAGTTGGATAAACTTGTCTTGGTAGTAGTGAGGAGGAAAAAACATTCGGGTTAATTCCTTTCGCATTTTTTCCCATGTTTTGATCTTGCTTTTTCCTTCACGATCTCGCCTTTTTTAAAGATTTTCCCACCAAATGGAAGCATGTTTCCTTAATTTCACAGCAATAATCTTCACTTTTTTTTTCTTCTTGAATATCCTTATATTCAAACACCCTTTCGATTGTTTGAAGCCAATCGATGAAATCATCTGGTTGAAGTCTTCCTTCAAAGTTAGGAATGTCAACTTTAATGTCATCATGTCTGACTTGTGGCCTTTGAGGTCGACGATTTCTAGGTGTTGAAGAATCACTGGAAGATTCTTCATCTTCTGGTTGACGCTCGTTTAATAAGACTTGTTGGGCTTGCAAAGCATCTTGAAGTTCCTGAATTTGTCTCCGCATGTCCGCCATTTCAACATCTCGCAGAGGTTGTCTTCGTGGAGGCATGTTGAAAAATAAATTTTTAGTGAACAGTGCTCGTGAACAGTGCCGTATGAACAGTGTCGTATGAACAATGTCGTATGAACAGTGTCGTATAAACAGTGCTTTCTTCTCCGGTGATGAACAGTGTCGTCTTCTCCGGTGATGAATAGTGTCGTCTTCTCCGGAATTTCTATTTTTTTTCACTCAACTCTGGGATCTAAAAACTTGCTCTGATACCAAAATATGGCTCAGGAACAAGAGAGAAAATTCTCTAAATAACTCACTTTAATTACTCAAATTCAATGTGATCTTACAATGCTCTAAACATGCCTATTTATACTAATACTAGAGATCCTTACATGCAAATAACGAGGTCCTTAAATGCAAATAAATGATGGTAGGTGGAGTAGGTAGGAGTAGGTAGAATTTGACTTCTAATTTGGCACATGGGTGGCTACTAGAAGGTGGCCATATTGGAATCACTCACGTTCCCAACAAAATTAAACAATGCATAGTCTCACGTTTCAGGACACGTGGTATGATATGGCATTTTCATTGCTTTTTAGAGTTAAATGCATTTCGTGTACTTGAAGTATGCACATTATGTAATTTGTGTACCTGAATTATCAATTGTGCATTTTGTGTACCTGAACTTCATAAAAACAATCAATTTATGTAACTAACTTTTAAGTGTGCACTTTGTGTACCTAAATTTTACAAGAATATTCAATTTGTGTACCCGAACTTTATATGAATGTGTAAAATTTTATATTTAAATGAAAATTTTAAAATTATCATTTCAAAAAATAGATTAATTATATATATATATATATTATATATATAAAGTAATAATTTTTTTAATTGAAACATTCTTTATTGCATAAAATTTAAACTTTATAAAATTGGTGTAAATATAAAATAAAATTTACTATTATTCTCCAAAAAACTAAAATAACGAATGTTCAAATTTATTGTAAAAAATTAAAAAAATGCAAAATGAATTTATTTTTCATCGTTTATAAAAAAAATATGTTATTCGTCTCTTTTTTTTTCTTACTTTATATATAATATCTAATATATTAATATTTCACTTTAAGTTTTTAATTAAATTTTTCTAAATTTAACAAAAAATATAAAAATTTCCACATGCATATAAAGTTCGGGTACACAAATTGAATATTTGTGTAAAATTCAGGTACACAAAATGCACACATAAAAGTTAGGTACATAAATTGATTGTTTTTATAAAGTTTAGGTACACAAAATGCACAATTAATAGTTTAAGTATACAAAGTGCATAATATACGTACTTCAGGTACACAAAATACATTGTGTCTCCTACTCTTATCTCTTTTTAATATACGTGCTTTTTGTTGAAATAAAAAAGAAATCTTATCTCTTTTTAACTTGCTCATACCTCTGTTATAGAAATCGGTCAAAATTTTGGAACCGATTCGACCGATTTTGCAAAAATCGCCGATAAATCGCCGATTTTTCAACCAAATCACCCGATAAATCGTAAATCGGTACCTCAACCGAATAGTTCCGATTTCCGAAATCTGTAACATTGGCTCATACACGTGGGTTTCCTTTTGCCGACTTTTAATACTCACGTGAAAGTGTCTCCTACTCTGCTGAACACATTCATGTTATTTTGTTCAACATATTGATACGTGAAAACGCTAACCAATGTTCCGTTTTAAAGTGATAGAAAGGATCTTTATTTTAATTATGCTATTTGAGGCATTATTTATTAAAATTGTGATATATGGTACCATTTCTTATTTAAATTTTGTTTTTTTAGTGAGTCCGGCGGCCTGATTTTTAAAATTCGAGGGTCAGTCCCGATTTTTTAAAAATCAAGATAAGCTAGGGTTTAGGTCTAGGGTACGGTTTATTCGTCATTCTGAATATTTCTAAACCCAAAATAGAATTGTTGAACCCCAAAGGTTAACTATTGAAACCCCAAGAGAATACATATAGTATTTAAAAAAATTTATTAAAAAATTGAATCCGACGGTCTGATTTTTAAAAAATAGGGGGCCAGTCCCAAATTTTTTAAGGTTTAGGACCCTAAACCCTAAGTTCGTATACCGTTTATTCGTCATTCGAAATCTATTCTATATTATTATAAGCAAACTAGAGATCTTTTGTAATCTGTAGTTTGGTTAAGCAAACTATTCACAACCGTTAGATTTTCAATTCAAATAGAGAGGTCTAAAGTTCGATTCCCGCCATCAACATATTAATTTATATTTAATACTAAAAATTATTATATACAAATATTTAAGGTTCGAATTCTAACAATAACATATTAAAATTAATGTTTATAATATCTAATTACACTATAAATAAATTATAAAAAATTAAAGGTCTAATTCCCGTCAACAACATATTAATTTATATTTAATACTAAAAATTATTGTACACAAAGATTTAAGGTTCGAATTATTCCAATAACATATTAAATATATTTATAACATCATATTACATTATTAATAAATTATAAAAATTAAAAGTAATATGTGCTTTGCATGGGCTATAAGCTAGTACTTCTAAATCCCAAAATGAAATTGTTGAACCCAAAAATTACCCCAAAATGTCACATCGTCTAGCGTTTTGTGCAAAACTTTCACAAGCCCAATTGAAAAATATAAAAAACACAATTTCATTTTTCGTTTTGAAATATCAACAACGCTAATTCCTTTAGCGTTATGTATAGGAACGCAAGCCTATGCAGCGTTTGTTTGATATGCAAAACAAGATTTGTTTACAATGGGGTCCTACCACGTGCTTGGCCATCAGTTACTGTTGAGCTCTACATGTATGCCAGAGCTTTAGTTGTGTAAATCACTGAAAAAGGGAGACGATTACTCGTTTTACTGTGTCAACGATATTTTGATTCCAAATTGTGATATATGGGCCTTTTCTCTTCAATCATATGGTCAAAAGGCCTAAACTACAATGCAAAATGCGACATCAGAGTCAGACAAAAAGAGGTTGAGCATTAAATTTTCTTTTATCATCATCAATTTTAACACCCCTACGATATTACAATCTAGATAATTTGTTACGTCTACCAAAGGCTCTCGGTATAGCGATATCTCACTCGGTCATATTATAGAAAGTACAAAACTTGTTAAAGATAGGATGGGGTACGTTTGTGGTTAATAATCAAAAGAAGAAAACTGTCAAGATTGATGTGTTAATTCCCGTAATTGCAGGACTAGTGGGATAGCGGGATACTCATTATCAAAAGCATGATACATTGAATCGTTAGATTTACTTTATTTTACTTTAATTATGATGCACCAAGTTGGCTTTGCCGAATATATAGATGTAATACCTCTTTGTAATGCAGACATAATAAAAATATCTTTGTTAATATTTGTGATGGTATTAGAGCCTTGCTTTCTTTAAACATACATATACACTTTTATCTCTATAGGCATTTCTGTTGTATTTTGCATGCGTTTATCCGGACGTGATGCTCTTGGTGTCAACTTTTGAGCCTATTGTCTACGGCGTTCCTTTCCTTCACCTACAACACTCGCCTTATTTTCTCTTTGAACTTTTGTAATTTCTTCGTCTATTTGTATACCTTGCCATAACTGGCAATGATGAAACCTCTTCAAAGGTTAAATCACCTTGTTATGATCTTGCGGCTAATGACATGCCAAGAAATTTAATCACACAAACACAGTTAAAGGGTGATAATTTTGATGAATGGACACGAGCAATCAAGACATCTTTACGTGCTAAGAAGAAGATCAGGTTCATTGACGGTAGCATAACTCAACCATCAGAGACATCTAATGAATATGAAGATTGGATTAGCGTCAATTCGATGCTTGTCTCATGGATCATGAACACCATTGATTCTAAACTACGATCCACAATTTCATACCGCGAATCGGCACAAAATCTGTGGATTGATATTCAGGAACGTTTTAATATTTCGAATGGCCCACGTATTCAGCAACTCAAGGCTGAATTGCATACTTGTAAACAGATTCAGGGTATGTCTATTGAAGATTACTATGCTAAACTAAAGAAACTCTGGGAAGCATTAGCTGAAGTTGATCCTGTTCCCATATGTGAATGTGGTAAGTGCACATGTAACATTGCTACAAAGCTTGAGAAGCGAGAAGAAAGCGCCAAGGTACACCAATTTATGATGGGTGTAGATGATGGTTTGTATGAAAAAGTCCGTTCAACTTTACTGGCAGCGGATGATGTAGGCGGGATAAATAAAATTCACTCCTCTTTGATTCGAGAAGAACGATTGCGCATGGGTACCAAACTCAATTCTGAGCGCACTGATGTAATGAGTTTTGCAGTTCAATCTGGTGGAAATATGGGTCGCAATGAACCTCGACTAGAATCAAAGGAAGCTTCCCGTTCTTGCATACACTGTAAACGAACTGGTCATGAAATTGACTCATGCTTTCAACTCCATGGGTATCCAGAGTGGTGGTCTGAACGTTCTAAGGCACCTGGACGCGGGTCTGGACGTGGTCGTGGCAACCAACGCTCTGCACCTTTTACTCGGCAAGGAAGGGGAAGTTTCAATGCTCCTCATGCCAATGTTGTTTCTAATTCAATAAATCCATCTGCTGCTGCATCAACCTCTAAGTCAGTTTTAGGAGACCTTGACAAATCTGGTCTACTTGGTTTAACAGAGGATCAGTGGCAACTTTTGAAGGCTATGTTTCAGAAACAAACTCCCACTACTCCAAGCGTGACAGGTAATGATTTTGATGTTCAATGGATCATAGATACATGGGCTTCTAATCACATGACAGGCAACTTGTCTTTATTAAAAGACGTTCGTGAGATTCAAAGTCACATTGGTCTTCCGAACGGTGCTCAGGCAACAACCATGAAGGCTGGAACAGTTATTTTGGCTCCTAATTTGATCTTATATATATAATGTCTTATATGTTCCAAATTTTACGTGTAATTTGATGTCAATATCACAGTTGTTGTGCGAGAACAAGTACACTGTTCAATTCACCAATGTTCTGTGTGTGATTCAGTACCACATTTCGAGGATGCTGATTGGAGCGGGTGAACAACACGGGGGGCTCTACTACTACCGTGGCTCAGTTAAAGATTCTTTGTTTAATGCTAATAGTGTGGACTCATTTAATCTATGGCACCAGCGTATGGGACATCCATCAATAAAGGTTCTTGAGAAAATCCCTTGTGTGAAATCTGGTAGTATTAAATTTAGTATGAATAAAGTGTGTGACATGTGTGTTCGTGCCAAGCATTCTCGAACAAAATTTCCTATTAGTGAGCATAAAGCAATAAATTCTTTTGATCTTATTCACTGTGATTTATGGGGGCCATATCGAACATCGTCTTCTTGTGGTGCAAAATATTTCTTAACCATTGTTGATGATTATTCTCGTGCAGTTTGGATTTTTTTGTTAGTTGATAAAACGAGGGTGAAATTGACTTTAATTCAATTCTTTGCTATGATCAAACGACAGTTTAATAAGTTGGTTAAGATAGTACGAAGTGATAATGGCACTGAAGTTCAACCACTACAAACATTTTTTAAAGATCATGGCATTATTTACGAAACTTCTTGTGTTGGTACGCCTCAACAAAATGGGCGAGTTGAACGCAAACATCAACATATCTTGAATGTAGCTCGAGCATTGAGGTTTCAAGGGAAATTACCTATAAAATTTTGGGGTGAATGCATTCTGACCGCTGGTTATTTGATTAATCGTACTCCTACCCCTATATTGGATAACAAGACTCCTTATGAATTTTTGTACGGAAAACCTCCTTCTTAAAATAATTTAAGAGTGTTTGGGTGTCTTTGTTTTGGTCATAATCAAAATCATAAGGGTGATAAGTTCTCTAGTAGGAGTCGTCGCTGCATATTCTTGGGTTATCCCTATGGAAAGAAAGGATGACAACTGTATGACTTGGAGTCTGGAGAGTATTTTGTTTCTCGTGATGTTGTCTTTTTTGAGAACGAGTTCCCTTGTTTAATGGAAGAATCTGCAACCTCAAGTTCTACTGAATGGCCTTCTGTTATCAAAGATGGTAATGAATTTTCATGTTCTGAGAATCCAGTGTTATCCGAACCTTCAAACACTGACTGCGAAAATGAAAATGAGGATACTTATGGGACTGGAGATGAGGTTACAGGTGACTCTAACGACAGGGGGGATCCAATTCTTCTTTGGCTCCAAACATTGATGAAGGGTCTTCACAATTGGGACGTGGCCATCGTCATAAACAGCCGTCTGTTCTTCTTCGTGATTTTGTTACTCACATAGTACATAGTATGAGCTCTTCCCCAGCTGCTGCACCTTCTTCATCGCATTTCTCAGGTATTGCTTATCCCATTTCGAATTTTGTGAATTGTGATAGATTTTCTGTGCAACATAGGGCTTTTCTTGGTGCTATAACTACAGGTGTTGAGCCCAGAAACTACTCTGATGCGGTTGAGAGTCCTCATTGGCGCCAAGCAATGCAAGAAGAAATGCATGCACTTGAAACAAATAAAACATGGTCCTTGGAACCCTTGCCACCAAATAAAAGGGCACTTGGAAGTCAGTGGGTATATCGCATCATATATAGATCAGATGGTTCAATTGAACGTTACAAGGCTCGTTTGGTAATTCTTGGAAATCATCAGGTAAAGGATGTTGATTACAAAGAAATATTCGCTCCAGTTGCTAAGATGGTGACCGTACGTACTGTCCTAGCAGTTGCAGCTGCTTGTAACTGGGAACTACATCAAATAGACGTTAACAATGCTTTTCTTCACGACGATTTAGAGGAAATTGTATATATGCGCCCTCCTCCAGGATTTCACACTAATCCTCCTGGCCTTGTTTGTCGTCTTCCTAAATCAATTTATGGTCTACGCCAGGCCTCTCGTTGCTGGTTTGCTAAACTTTCCACTGCCCTTAAGGATTATGGTTTTGTTCAATCCTATGCTGATTATTGCTTGTTCACTTTTCATAATGGGACTACTTCATTGCATTTACGGGTTTATGTGGATGATCTCGTGATAGCTGGCAACAATTCTTCTGCTGTTCAAGAACTTAAAATTTACTTGAGCTCTTGTTTTCGCATGAAAGACCTGGGTATTCTGAAATACTTCCTTGGGATAGAAGTAGCTAGGAATCCTGCTAACATTTCTTTATGTCAACGCAAATATGCGTTAGACATTATTGTTGAAGCTAGCATGTAGGGGCCAAACCAGCAAATTTTTCCATCGAGCAGAACCATCGCCTCGCTCTAACAACTAGTCCGTTACTGGATGATCCGTTGCCCTATAGACGACTAGTTGGTCGTCTAATTTAATTGGCTGTTACGCGTCCAGATCTCTCGTATTCAGTACACACTTTGGCTCAATTTATGCAATCTCCCCGGATGGATCATTGGGAAGCTGCCTTACACGTTGTTAGATATTTAAAGGGTCATCCTGGCCAAGGAATTTTGTTGCGTTCTGACTCGGGTTTATGCCTCCATGCTTGGTGTGATTCTGACTGGGCTAGTTGTCCTATGACTAGACGCTCTCTTACTGGTTGGTTCATCTCTCTTGGTCATTCTTCTATATCTTGGAAAACTAAGAAACAGCATACGGTCTCTCGATCTTCCGCTGAAGCTGAATATCGTTCCATGGCAACTACTACTTCGGAGATTAAATGGTTACAATCATTGCTTTATAGTCTTGGGGTCAAGCATTCTACGCATGTCAAGCTGTATTGTGATAGTCAAGCCGCTCTTCATATTGCAGCGAATCCAGTGTTTCATGAGCGAACTAAACATATTGAAATTGACTATCATTTTGTGCGAGATGCTATTCTTGATGGCTTGATTGAACCATCTTATGTGCCTACTCACACTCAACTCGCAGACATATTCACCAAAGCACTCGGACGATACGATCACACCATGAATCTTTTCTTGGCAAGTTGGGCATACACGATTTGCATGCTCCAACTTGAGGGGGTGTCAAGATTGATTCGTTAATTCCCGTAATTGCAGGACTAGTGGGATAGTGGGATACTCATTATCAAAAGCATGATACATTGAATCATTAGATTTATTTTATTCTACTTTAATTATGCTGCACCAAGTTGGCTTTGCCGAATATATAGATGTAATACCTCTTTGTAATGCAGACATAATAAAAATATCTTTGTTAATATTTGTGAAAAACTAGTTGTCTGTATGCTATCGCATCTGTAATTTCTCTCTTTTCTTTCTCAAAAGTTCTGCAACCACAGTTCCATCAAGAAATATGGATATAGTTATAGTCACTGCGGTGTGCATGCTGCTTGCCTTTACTCTGCTCTCACTTCCAAGAATTAGAGCCAAGTCCCCTCGCAATATTCCACCAGGACCCTACCCCTTGCCCATCATAGGAAATATACACAAACTTGGCAAGCACCCTCACAAATCCTTAGCCAGCCTCGCTCAAGTTTACGGTCCAATCATGCGTCTAAAACTAGGCCGCATTACCACCATAGTCATTTCTTCATCAAGCACAGCTCAACAAGTCCTTCAAAAGCAAGACCAAGCGTTCTCTAGTCGTTTTCAGCTTGACGCTGTACAAGCTTCCTGCCATAATAAATACTCTGTAGTAGTTTTGCCTGTTTGCAGTCGGTGGAGAAGCCTAAGAAAAATCATGAGCTCGTTTATATTTGCAGCTAACAAGCTCGATAAAAATCAGCATCTACGTAGTAGGAAGGTGCATGATCTTATTAGATACTGCGAAAAGTGTTGCCAAAGTGGGGAGGCTGTACATATTGGCCGCGCTGCTTTTCTGACTTCGCTTAATCTTTTGTCAAACACTATATTTTCCAAGGATATGATAGATTCGTACGAGAATTCGGAGGCCAAGGAGTTTAGGGACTTAGTGTGGAATATTATGGTTGAGGGCGGTAAGCCTAATTTGGTGGATTACTTTCCTATTCCTCGTTGGATTGATCCACAAGGTATAAGGCGGCGCGTGACTGGTCATTTGGAGAAGCTAATCAAGTTATTTGATGGTCTGATTAAGGAGCGTTTGGAAGTGAGGAGAGTGGGGAACTCGAGTGAGAATACTAGTACACCAGACGTGCTTGAAGAACTGCTAAAAATGTTACAAACAGATGAAATTGATGAAGTTCAAATCCATAACCTATTTATTGTGAGTTATTCTTCTCATTTTCGGTGTTGATTAGTAAATAAAATATTTATTCTATAAGAGTACGTCCTCAGTTGAATTTTGTGTGTGTGTGTGTGTCGATGTGTTTTAAGGATGAGTACCTTCAGAAAATATACTTTGAGATCGATCTACAAACATGGTCGAGTCAGTTGATAATTAGTCGTGTCTTCCTTAAGTTTCTTAGTAGCCAAGGATTTGTACCTCTGCGGAAACCTGCATGTGTTCTTGTACCTAACTATATTAGGATTTAATAAATTCCAGTCATTAAAACAAATAGGCAGGACTTATTCGTTGCAGGAACAGATACAACTTCAAGCACAGTGGAATGGGCGATGTCTGAGATATTACGAAATTCAGAAACAATATTGGTAAAGGTGAAAGCTGAGCTGAACCAAGTGATCGGAAAAGGCAAGATTATACAAGAAGCAGACATTTGTAAGTTGGTTTATTTGCAATGTATTGTGAAAGAAACTATGAGGTTACACCCACCGGCCCCCTTATTAATGCCACGCCAAGTAGAAAAAGAAGTTCAACTCTGTGGCTACACCGTTCCAAAGAATTCACAAGTGCTAGTCAATGCATGGGCTATTGGACGCGATCCTAAGCTATGGATGAATCCCTTGGCTTTTCAACCAGAGAGGTTCATGGACTCTCAAGTTGACTTCAATGGGCATGATTACCAGCTAATTCCATTTGGTGCGGGTCGAAGGATATGTCCTGGATTGCCATTGGCAATGAGGATGGTGCCAGTTATGTTAGGCTCACTAATAAATTGTTTTGACTGGAAACTCGAAGGTGGGATTCCACCAGAGAAGTTGGACATGGAGGAAAAATTTGGGATCACACTAGCAAAGCTTCATCCACTTCGTGCTAGAGCAACTCTGGTTGCTCTTTAGCTAAGTTTGATTTTATAGGTCAAATGTCCTTCACCTGCAGACCATGTTTTATCCTTCACCAGAATCTGTATTCGACTTTCCCAAACCGGCTCTTATGTAGATGTATACATGTTTTAATAAAAATCAGCCGAATTTATGTAGATTCATAATTTGCACGACCGAAAGGATGAACTGTAGCTTATAAATGTAGCTTTAAACTATTTAATCATATACTGTAAATCGGCCAGAATAAGTATTAAGTGAAACTTCCAACAGTTTTATTACAAAAGTTAACATGTATAAAAGGACAGTAGTATGAATGTAGTTGCAGCAACAAAGCAAGCTCTAATTTGCATTCCTAGCAATCAAGAATGACACAGATTACATTTCTTCTATCGCTTTCTTTGTTATGCCTTTTGGCTTCTGTACATTGTTATGGTGGAAATGGAAACACCCCTCTTGACAAGCATATCAAGGCTCAGAAGACGAAAAGGATGTCTTCTGTATCTACTTTTCGTGATGAGGTTCTGAGTGCTGAGTATTCGCCTGTGTATGTCGGAAGTCAAGATGGATTGAAAGAAGCTGACAAGGTAGAATCATTGCCAGGGCAACCTGATGGAGCAACTTTTGAACAATACTCGGGATATGTCACAGTTGATCCGGTTGCTGGAAGAGCACTTTTCTAACAAATCAAAATTCAATTGCAACCTCAATTAACAGTTACTATAATCAAATTGGATTGCAGGGCCTGGCTGTTCTTCACTTGGAAACGGAGCAATGATGGAACTTGGACCATTCAGAGTCAACAGTGACGGAAAAACTTTATCCCAGAACAAGTATGCGTGGAACAATGGTAAGTAGAATATCTTTTTCTCAAAAAAATTGTCCATTAATCTCTTCTTAAAATTACGACAATATTTCATTAAAAATAATTTGGTTGGCAATGCAGAGGCAAATATATTATTCTTGGAATCCCCTGCGGGTGTTGGATTTTCATATTCTAACAGAACATCAGATTATGTAACTGGAGATAGAAAGACTGCAGAAGATACGTATACCTTTTTGATAAACTGGCTAGAAAGATTTCCCGAGTACCGAACTCGAGATTTCTTCATTACTGGAGAGAGCTATGCAGGACACTATGTTCCTCAAATAGCTCAACTAATTCTTCACAACAACAAAATCACTAACCAGACTGTAATTAACCTAAAAGGAATTGCAGTAAGTTCTTTACATGAAGCAATCACATGGTTGCACACATAAAAAAAGAATCAAGAAAACTGATAAAGACTATATTATATTTTCAGATTGGGAACGCATATGTAGATGAGGAAACAGGAACCACAGGAACAGTAGATTACTACTGGTCACATGCTATGATGTCTGATGAAGCTCATGAGGGCATCACCCTAAACTGCAACTTTTCGCCAAATGTAAATCTTTCAAAAGCATGTGAAACTTACATTGAACAAGTAGACATTGGCGATATCTATCCTTATGATATATATGCTGCCTTGTGCGATTCTCAAAATAGTTCATTCTCGGTATGTGTTTTTAACAATCTTTTTACAGGTTAATATCTTTTACAGCTTATTTGTTCACTTATATCATTAATACTTTTACTTAAAATAGACATCAGGATTTGATCCATGCTCAGAAAATTATATCAACAATTACTTGAATACACCGCAAGTTCAGTCAGCACTGCATGTCACTGTTCCTCCCAAGTCATGGGAATCTTGCAGGTAACTAAACTCTATTATATTCTTTCGCGTACTATATAACACACTCACGTACACCTGCACATATTTACACACGTGTACATAATTAAGTCGCAACTTATGAAGGTATTCATTTAGTAGTCGTGCCTTGCATGAGCTATGAAAATGTACAGGATGACTTAATATGCCTTGATGTATACATGTTGTTACTGATAAGTTCATCGACTTTCGTTAACTATAGCGATTTACTTGACTGGACGGAAGCCCCAGCAACAGTGTTGCCTGTTATCAAGGAACTAATGAAAAGTGGCATCAGTGTTTGGCTATATAGGTGATTCAATCTTCTCTTTTCTATGATAGAAACATTACGTACGTGTTAAACTGTTAAACTGTTGATTGAAAAATGAGTATATAATATACAGCGGGGACACGGATGCTGTGGTGGCAGTGACAACAACAAGATATGCAATAGATCTTCTTCAAACATCTGTTAAAACACAATTCTACCCTTGGTACAATCAAGCCGAGGTACAGACACTATAAAACTAGCACACGCACACACATACTCCTCCATGAATTGATACTCACAATGTGTTATTTCTTTAACGATATTGTTTTAAGGTGGGAGGATATGCAGTTGGATATGAAAATTTGACATTCGTGACAGTAAGGGGATCTGGACATTTTGTTCCAAGTTACCAGCCTTCTCGCGCTCTTTCAATGTTCTCTTCGTTTTTGGCTGGAAAGCTTCCTCCGTCCAAAGCGAACTAATCAAAGATTCAAAGGAGTCCAGCAATGGAGACTTCAAGTTTCTACTGAACTACAAGTTGATTTAATAATGGAATGTTACGAGATGTATCTGATTATTCAATACATTTATCTAATAACAAGTTATCTAGTTATCTAGTTCACTTGTTATCTAGTTGATTTACTAGATTTTATTGGAATGTTACTGCCGTACGTTTGTGTATCTGATTATTCAATACATTGAATAGCTATCCTTCAAATTAATCATTTTCCTCTGATCATTCGATCTTTTTCCCATCATCTTGTTACTATCTTGTTACTTCATGGTTGCTTATTTTTTCTTTTAAATCACTTGAAAAGATACCCGATTTTTCGGATCACTAAAATTTCATTCTGTATTCGGTTTAACCGGATATTCGAATATCCAATTAAATCGAATTAGCTGAATCCAATTTAAAATTACATTTTAATAACAGTATCACTGACTTCTGTATTAGCAATATGGGACATTTCATGAATATTTGATATGTTCAACTTATGATCCGAGAAAGAGAAGAAACTCTACTTTTTCCACTTTGCCAGTACAATGTTATTTATAAAATTCATGCAAATACAATACTATTTTCTTTCGGACAAAAAAAGAAGTAGATGGAACTAGGGTTGAAAATTGATCCTGACTATCCGGTATCTCGGTTTATATCTGACTCGAAAATATGATACATGTCTCAGATTCGTATTGTAAATGATACGTATCTGACTAAAATTTTGAGCCCGGATAAAATATGATCCCGAATCTGAGAACTACCCTACCCGCCCATATTCAGGATCGTATTATTTTTATAAAACGAACCATCCCCGAACCAGGTTCATATCCATAATACCCGAACCAGGCTCATATCAATAAAATTGAATACTATTCAGTTTGTTGATTATCAAAGAACTAAAATACACTAACAACTAAAATATTATGCAACTAGAATGAAAGTTGTTATTCAAACTTTAACAATTAACAGATTAATACAAATAAAAACGATTAAATGATTATTTATATAGTTCAAATAAAAAAGATACTAATGTTGCTGGATCATATTTGACTCGTATTCGATGGATCACAAACTACCCGGTTAGAAAAAAAAAATATGATACCGGCTGGTATTCGGTTTGGATCCGGACCTCAATACTCAGGATCGGATCATATCCGAATTAAACGATACCGATACCAAATCTGGACACGATAAAAATAAAATGATCCGAGACCTGAGCAAGGGTATACCCGGTATCACCCGGATCATTTTTCACCCCTAGATGGAACTGGAATATGAAACTGCTACCATGCTTTCTGCAATTGTACTTTGATTTGATTACTACGGTTTGGTCGCGAGCCATTTCGAGAGTTGGTCAAAATGGTTGACAAAAAATAATGTCAAGCAACAAGAAATTTGAATGTGTAGATATATTATAAATATAGTTAACATTTTTATTGAAAATAACAAAATCGGATCGGATTTGGATATCCGCTTTCTTGTAAATTTGTGATTTTATTGAAAAAAATGGATCGAATATCCGGTCCGATTTTTTCGGATTGGATATCCAAATATTCGGATTTTTTTAATCGAATATCGGATAAAAAATAAGGATATCTGGTTTTCAAAAATTTTTGCTCACCCCTACCCCCAAGGGAGTACAAATAAAATTTTTAGTTAAAAATTTAAATATTTCTACACCCCAAATTAAATCCGTTAAACCCCAAAAGAGAAACTATTTAACCCCAAAAGAAATATCGATAAATTTTTAAAACATTAAATATAAAAAATAAAATTACACGCATAAGGCATATGCGGATTCTTTGATTTTTGCTGTTGTTTAACTGGTAAGAAGAAAGGAGCACCTCACAAGAATTATACTTGGTTTAAAAAAAAAACAAAAAAACGCCTACGCATTACAAATGCGAGGGTAGTTGGTTATTTTGAACACTTCGAGTGATATATCTTATTTTGGGCACTTCGAGCGATATATCTTATTTTGGGCATCTAGTAGCTAAAAATTGGTTATTTGGATCATTTCATCCAGTTTTAACCCAGATTTGGAAACAAATGTGTGATTGGAAACTCAACCCCATTCATACTGTAATATGTGAATATAGGTTAATCCAAAAATTAAGATATGGATTTCATTTTTAAACTTATATTAATTTGTAAAATAATTTATTTATTTTATGTATTTAAACTTTAAAAAAAAGAAATGTTAAATTTAAAAAATTATTTTTATATAGAAATTAACTACTGGTCCATATCGCTCTGGTTCTGGTCTGGTCCAGATTTTTTCGATCCGTTGGGTCCCAAAATCAATTTTAATAGGTTCGGTCCTCGGTCCAAAAAATTGGAAAAAATCGGTATTCAATCAGTCCACATCGAACAGTTTTTCTATTTTCCCAAACGGGCATATGAAGCCTGGTCAAACTTTCTTGTGCTATATATAAGTTTAGCAATTCTTTCTAAAAACAGCCGGCTAATTCATTGGCAAAGACATTTTTAACGATTAATTTCATCCTCCACTGTTTGGAAGATTTGAAGGAGAACAAAAGATTTTTAGAACTATTAGATGTATATATGTTTTAATAAAAACCAGCCGAATTTATGTAAATTGATAAATTGGACGACCGAAAGGATGAATTGTAGTTTATAAGTGTAGCCGCATGGTTTATAAAACCCAAACTACAAAATTATTTAAGCATTAGATGTGAAACTTCCAGCAGTTCCATTACAAAAAATAACATGTATAAAAGGACATTAATATGAATGTAGTTGCAGCAACAAAGCAAGCTATAATTTGCATTCCTAGCAATCAAGAATGACGAAGATTACATTTCATTTATCACTTTCTCTGTTATGCCTAGTGGCTTCTGTACATTGTTATGGTGGAAATGGAAACAACCCTCTCGAAAAACATATCAAGGCTCAGAAGTCGAAAAGAATGTCTACTTTGAGTGATGAGGTTCTAAAAGCTGAGTATTCACCTGTGTATGTCGGAAGTCAATATGGATTGAAGGAAGCTGACAGGGTAGAATCATTGCCAGGGCAACCTGATGGAGCAACTTTTGAACAATACTCGGGATATGTCACAGTTGATCCGGTTGCTGGAAGAGCACTTTTCTACTATTTTGCACAATCCGAGAATTCTTCCAGCCAGCCTTTGGTTCTATGGCTAAGTGGAGGTAAATGTTGAATCCAGTTGAAGTAGACTTTCTCAATTTATAGGGCATGCTATAATTCGTAGCAGAAATCATGAAACTAAAGTTTTTTGCAAAGATATTGTCATTTAAAGTTTGAACCGACAGCTTCACTGTTTTTTAACAGATATACCAAATCAAAAAATGCACTGGTAATAAACCTCAATTAATAGTTACTATAATCAAATTTGATTACAGGGCCTGGCTGTTCTTCACTTGGAAATGGAGCAATGAAGGAACTTGGACCATTTAGAGTCAATAGTGACGGAAAAACTTTATCCCAGAACAAGTATGCCTGGAACAATGGTAAGTAGAATATCTTTTTCTTAAAAAAATTAAATTTATTGGTCGTCCATTTATCTCTTCTTAAAATTACGACGACAGTTCATTAACAATAGTTGGGTTGGCAATGCAGAGGCAAATATATTATTCTTGGAATCCCCTGCTGGTGTTGGATTTTCATATTCTAACAGAACATCAGATTATGTAACTGGAGATGGAAAGACTGCAGAGGATACGTATACCTTTTTGATAAACTGGCTAGAAAGATTTCCCGAATACCAAACCCGAGATTTCTTCATTACTGGAGAGAGCTATGCAGGACACTATGTTCCTCAAATAGCTCAACTAATTCTGCACAACAATAAAATCACTAACCAGACTGTCATTAACCTAAAAGGAATTGCAGTAAGTTTTTTACTAGAAGCAATTACACGGTTGCACGTATAAAACATGAATCAAGAGACTGATACAGACTATATTAATTTTCAGATTGGGAACGCATACATAGACTACGAAACACAAGCCACAGGAACAATAGATTACTACTGGTCACATGCTATAATGTCCGATGAAGCTCATGAGGCCATCACCCTAAACTGCAACTTTTCGCCAAATGTAAATCTTTCAAAAGCATGTCAAACATACCTTGATCAAGTAAACATTGGCGACATCGGTCGTTCCGATATATATGCTCCCTTGTGTGATTCTCAAAATGGTTCATTCTCGGTATGTGTTTTTAACAATCTTTTTACAGATCAAAATCTTTAACAGCTTATTTATTCACTTATTTCATCATTACTTTCACTTGAAATAGACAACAGGATTTGATCCATGCTCAGATAAATATATCAACAACTACTTGAATACTCCGCAAGTTCAGTCAGCACTGCATGTCACTGTTCCTCCCAAGTCATGGGAATCTTGCAGGTAACACACTCACACCTGCAACTTATGAAAGTATTCATTCAGTAGTCGTGCCTCGCGTGAGCTATGAAAATGTACAGGACGACTTAATATACCTTGATGTATACATGTTGTTACTGATAAGTTCATCGGCTTTTGTTAACTATAGCGGTTTACTTGAATGGACGGAAGCCCCAGAAACAGTGTTGCCTGTTATCAAGGAACTAATGAAAAGTGGCATCAGTGTTTGGCTATATAGGTGATTCAATCTTCTCTTTTCTATGATAGAAACATTACGTGTTAATGCTTCGGATAAAAACAAAATCAAGAACTTTATTGATTGAGAATTGAGTGTATAATATACAGCGGGGACACGGATGCTGTGGTGACAGTGACAGCAACAAGATATGCCATAGATCTTCTTCAAACATCTGTTAAAACACAATTCTACCCTTGGTACAATCAAGCCGAGGTACAGACACTATATAACTAGCACGCGCACACACAAACTCCTCCATGAATTGATACTCACAATGTGTTATTTCTTTAACGATATTGCTTTAAGGTGGGAGGATATGCAGTTGGATATGAAAATTTGACATTCGTGACAGTAAGGGGATCTGGACATTTTGTTCCAGCTTACCAGCCTTCTCGCGCTCTTGCAATGTTCTCTTCGTTTTTGGCTGGAAAGCTTCCTCCGTCCAAAGCGAACTAATCAAAGATTCAAAGGAGTCCAGCAATGGAGACTTCAAGTTTCTACTGAACTACAAGTTGATTTTATAATGGAATGTTACGAGATGTATTCTCAACTGCCGTACGTTTGTGTATCTGATTATTCAAATAATTTATTCTTCTGTGAAAAATATTCACGGAAGAGTGAATGTTTTACAAAGACAAATAATTTATTTATTTTTGCAATAGTAGAGGTATTCCCTGAAACAGTCTGCCAGCTACATGGAATTAGGATTTGATCTTCAAATATCTCAAAGTCCCAGTAAACAAAGAACAAAAAACAAGAAAAAAATGCAACTACTAACAATGATCAGAAAAAAAAGTAACTAACAAAGTAAAGAATGAGACCAAGCACAAGAATAGAGTAGAAGTTCAACCCAATATGTACAGGACAAGTACCTGATACCCATGTGTTGTCAATGCCAATTTCCTTTACTTTAGGAAATGTTCTGAGTCCTCAAATAACCACTAAAGATACTCAATAACCTTCGACCCTACCCTGTTCTCATTGTAAACATCCCAAAACATCTGTTCATTGTGCTGAAGATCATGGTAAGTATCTTACCGAACTCTTTCTGGGTTCTAAAGAGTCTAAAGGGGCCGTGAGGATTATCCACTGGTTCTCCTTGATGATATTGCCAGTCATTTCATGTAATCCAATCCATGCATGAGTCTTTCACTAAAGTATCAGGAGGGTAAGTGGCCAAGTATGAATCACAGCTGAAGCAAAAAATATGCTCCGAGAGATAAACCTTCCTCCGTAACCAAGAACAATTAGATAAATTTATTACAAACACAGATGCAGAAGCTTACTATATTATTAAACTGAAAGTTACACCATTGTTTCTTGAAGAAGAAGAAGACTAGTTACTCTCTAGACTAGTTACTCTCTACATTACTATCTCTGAGATTTTACAGAAAATGAACGAACAAGTACTGAAGTAGTAAACTCTAATTATTTATACTATCAGAGTATTCCACAATTCTGTTATAACTAACTTCTCATAGCTGTCAAATGGACATATGACTTGTTGAGCTGACATGTGCTTGCTTAGCTGGCATCCTGGAGTCTTGCTCACTATCTTCACTTGTTTGCATATTTTCAACAGCCTCCCTCAAACTGGAATGACATTCATTCATTCCAAGTTTGTTTAGTAACTCTTTAAACTGTCCAGAAGGGAGAATCTTTGTGAAAACATCAGCTATCTGGCTTGTAGTAGGCAAATAAGTAAGCTGGATTAATCCTTCAAGCACCTTATCTCTTGTGAAATGCACATCTATTTCAATGTGTTTTGTTCTCTCATGTTGAACTGGATTCTTAGCAATCTGTATAGCACTCTGATTATCACAATGTAATATTACTGGTTTCAGATTTGCTACACCAAGTTCTTGCAACAATCTTACAAGCCATGTGATTTCTGAAGCTGCTGCAGACATAGATCTATATTCTGCTTCAGCTGAACTCTTTGAAACTACTCCTTGTTTCTTAGATTTCCAGCTCACAGGTGATTTTCCAAGCTTCATTAAGTAACCAGATATAGACCTCCTAGAGTCTAAGCAAGCTCCCCAATCAGAATCTGAGAAAGCTTGAAGAGTAAGTTGATTATCAGAATTAAGTATAATGCCTTGTCCTGCTGTTCCAGAAATATAGTTCAACACATGAACTAGTGCTTGATAATGTGACACTCTAGGACTCTGCATATATTGACTCAAGTGTTGCACAGTAAAGGACAAATCTGGTCTGGTATGAGTTAAGAAATTCAGTTTTCCAACCATACACCTATAATGACTAGGATCATGAAATAACTCTCCTTCATCTGCCTGTAGCTTTAAATTGATTGGCAATGGTGTGGCTATAGTTTTGAATTTAGTGATCCCAGAATCTTTCAGTAGTTCAAGAGTAAACTTCCTTTGTGACATTGAAATACCAGTTTTGAGATATCCTATCTCAATTCCTAGGAAGAAGCTTAACTTGCCTAAATCTTTGATACTGAAAGTAACATCCAAATGCTGTTTCAGTGATTTAATTTCCTGTTGATCATCTCCTGTCAAAATAATGGCATCCACATACACTGCTGCAAATGTTATGTGATTTCCAGCTTTCTTGATAAACAATGAATAATCATTCTTTGACTGAGAGAATCCTCTAGCAATAAGTTCCCCCACCAACTTAGCAAACCACTGTCTGGATGTTTGTTTTAATCCATACAGTGATTTGATAAGTTTGCAAACCAGATTATATGGATTAGAAAGTCCAGCAGGAGGCACCATATAAACCTCTTCAACTAAATCTCCAAGCAAGAAAGCATTATTAACATCTAACTGGTGCAATATCCAACCTTTATTTGCAGCAATAGCCAGTAGACATCTAACTGTTGTCACTTTTACTACTGGAGAAAATGTTTCATCAAAATCTATGCCCCATTTCTGATTATAACATTTTGCAACAAGTCTGGCTTTGAATCTTTCAAAAGAACCATCAGCTTTAAGCTTGATTTTAAACACCCACTTACAACTTATTGCCTTCTTTCCTGGAGGCAAAGCAACCATTTCCCAAGTATGATTATTCTGTAAAGCCTGTAACTCTTTGTGCATAGCTTCAATCCACTTAGGGTCAGAAACAGCTTCCTCATAGCAAGTTGGTTCAGTCAATGATATATTAGTAGCAATGAGTGCATGAGACTGAACAGAAAGATGATTATAGAAAATAAGATTGCACCAGTGTTGATTGACAGGAAAATCAACAAGGGTACAAACATAATCATTCAAGAGTACTGAAGGTTTAGTAATTCTACTACTTTTTCTGAGAACATTATTATTTTCAGTAGAATTATCAATAGAATTATCAGTAGAACCATTGATGGAATTCTGATGATTTGAATCATTAGTGGAAAATGATTGAGAAAAATGAAAAACCTCAGGAAACTCAAAGAATGTTGAGTCAATAGGATTGGTAGTAACTGGTATGAAAAATGGTGTAACAGGATTAGATTTTGAAGATTTGAAATGAAATGGAAAGTGTTGTTCATAGAATACAACATCCCTAGATATATGAATCTGTAAAGTATCAACATTAAGAACTTTAAAACCTTTCTTTCCAGATTGATAACCAATAAAGACATGAGGATGTGACTTAGGATCAAATTTGTGAGTATTTGGTTGAAGATTAGAAACATAACAGAGACAACCAAATACTTTAAGATATGATAAATCTGGTGGAGAATGGAAAAATTGTTCATAAGGACTAGAAAACTTTAAGCATTGTAGAGGCATTCTATTTATTAAATGTACTGCAGAAAGAATACACTCACCCCAGAACTGAATAGGTAACTTAGACTGGAAAAACAATGATCTTGATGTCTCCAATATATGCCTATGCTTCCTTTCAACCACTCCATTCTGTTAGGGGGTATAAGCACATGTTCTCTGATGTAAAATACCTCTACTAACATATAGTTTCTTAAACTCCTTCACACAACTCTGGTGCATTATCTATTCTGATTATTTTTATTGCATCACCATATTGATTATCAAGAAAAACAAGAAAATCAGCAAGGACAGTGGCAATATCTGACTTGAATTTCAACAGAAAAACCCAACACATTCTTGAAAAATCATCTACAATGGTTGCAAAATATCTACATTGATTATAAGTTGGTTCCTTAAAAGGACCCCAAATATCAATATGAAGCATTTCAAGTCTAGCTGAACTTGTAGTATTACTATGCTGAAAAGAATTTCTAGCTTTCTTTGCTGCAGGGCAAATTTGACAGATATGATCCAGATTACAAGGTTTGTCAAACACATCTTGAAGATGATGAAGCATAGCTACTGGTAAATGACCCATTCTTAGATGCCATAGCTTTATTTTAGTCTGATCTTCTTTGAGAACTGATGAAGACATTAAACTTGTAGAAACTGAACTATTGTGATCTTTACTTCTACTGCCATCCAGATAGTACAGTCCATTTTTGAAGCTACCAAGCAGCTGTGGAGTCATTGAAAATTTTTGAAGAAAACATCCATGATCAGTGAAAGAAACTGTAGTATTTAAGTCCTTACACAACTTTGGTATAGAAATCAAGTTAAACTTGAAATCAGGCACAAATAAAACATCTTGTAAAATGATGTCATTTTGAAGATGTACAGTGCCAATATGAGTAATCAAAACTTGTTTTCCATTGGGAATGGTAATATTTCCAGAATTTTGCAATGTTTTATACTCAGAGAACATGGAAAAATCAAAACACATATGATCTGTAGCACCACTGTCCATAATCCATGTAGAATTTGTTGATAATAAACATAGTTTACCTGTTACATGTGCTGCTCTATTTTCAGTATTAGAGCCAGATGTGGTATCTCCTGAATTGTTCTTTGCCAAAAGTTGCAACAGCTGAGCATATTGTGTTGGTGTAAAAGTCATGTTTTCAGATTCAGATATATTCCCTACACTTGACTTGTTTTCATCTTCCAAACAGACATTTGCAGCCATTCTTTTATCTCTGTCATTTCTCAAGTATGGTGGATAACCATGCAATTTATAACATCTCTGAGCAGTATGGCCTGGGATTTTACAATGATCACAGAAGAAATTATTGTTATTCTTTCCTCTCATTTCATTCTGTCCTGAAATATTCCTATTATTGAATCTGTATTTATCCTGATAATTTCTTCTGTAGTTGACAGCAAAAGCCATAGATTCTTCACTTGTCGATCCCTGATACAACTTCTTATGATTCTCTTCTTGCAACAGCAATCTGTAAGCATGAGATATCGATGGTAGAGGACTCATTACAAGTATACTTCCTCTTATCACCTCAAACCAGTGTTCAACTTCATCAGAAACTCAACAAGCCTCCTATCTTCCTGTGACTTCACCAATTTCTCTCTTATTGTACAAGTGCAATTATTGCAATTACAAGTTGGAAGTGGATCAATTCCATCAAGTTGGTCCCAAATCATTTTCATCTTTGTATAGTAACCAGACACACTATCTTCCCCTTGTTTCATCTCATACAATGCTTGCTGAAGTGAAAATAACACTGTTCCAGAAGATTGACCATATCTCTCCTCAAGATTCATCCATATATCTCTAGCAGTGTTAAAATATAGAACACTTCTAGCAATATCTTGATCAAGAACCCCTAATATCCATGATATCAACATATTATTGCAACGATCCCAAGCTTTATAGTTAGTATCAGTAATTGTTGGCTTTTCAATTGTTCCATCCACAAAACCAGTTTTATTCTTAGCTGACAAACTAATCAACATTGATCGTTTCCAATCTGTATAACCTTTTCCATCAAATTTCAAAGATACAAGTCTCATTCCAGGATTATCAGATGGATGTATATAGTAAGGAGACACAGGATTTTGTGAAGGATCTATAGTAGTTTGATTTTGATTTTCTGCCATGTCTATTGACAAAGATTGATTGTTTGTGTAAAAAGAAAGATTAGACAAGAAACAGAACAAGAACAATTTGTTCAGATCGAAAAATAAAGTATATAAACGAGATCGATAATGTCGAAGATCGACTAAAAATCAAACAAGATCATATAAGATCGAACAAAATCAACAGAATACACAAGATATCGAACAAAATCATCAGAACAGATTCACCAGATAACGAAAGATCATCAAACAAACAGATGAAAACAAAAAAATAAATTGATTCTCGAAAAAATAGATTGATTCACGAAAAAATCAAGATACAAAATGTGAAAGAAATCAAGTAATAGAACAAACTGATCGCCATTGATGAACTTTAAAAAAAAACTTAGAAACAAGATGAACCAGAGATGATGATGAACCAGAGATGAATTAACGGAGAAATGTCTAAGATCAAGAACACCTCTCTGATACCATATTACAAACACAGATGCAGAA
This sequence comes from Kitagawia praeruptora, assembly GCA_037693485.1. Taxonomy (NCBI): domain Eukaryota; kingdom Viridiplantae; phylum Streptophyta; class Magnoliopsida; order Apiales; family Apiaceae; genus Kitagawia; species Kitagawia praeruptora. The sequence continues at coordinate 11,068,874 of CM075345.1, read as the reverse complement.
GCTTACTATATTATTAAACTGAAAGTTACACCATTGTTTCTTGAAGAAGAAGAAGACTAGTTACTCTCTAGACTAGTTACTCTCTACATTACTATCTCTGAGATTTTACAGAAAATGAACGAACAAGTACTGAAGTAGTAAACTCTAATTATTTATACTATCAGAGTATTCCACGATTCTGTTATAACTAACTTCTATGGACATGTGACTTGTTGTGCTTAGCTGGCATCCTGGAGTCTTGCTCACTATCTTCACTTGTTTGCATATTCTCAACAAAATTTGATCTCAAAAAATGGTTTTCCTTTTAGAACAAAATCTTGTGAACCAACTTGGCCAATAAGGAATGAATTTTGAATATGTCCAGTTTACGTAAGTTCTAAGATGAAAAATCTATTATGAAGTTTTTAGATTAGTCTACATATTGCATCATCTGCAATATTTAGCTCAGGTCTAGAAAATTATGAGGGTAATTATACCAATTTTTTCATAAACTTGCAACAGCATTCTTCAACAAGATAAGTCGTCATCACTGGTCACTGATTCATGATTAATCTCTTCGAAAACAGTTTCGATTTGTCTCTGCAAGTGCCCAACAAATTCCTATCTGTGCTCGAAACATATTCTATCTACACGACGAGACTGGTTTTCCAAAACTTTTTTTAACTACTTCAAATTCAACAGAACTAAAAACATATCAAATTAATTTCAAAAGTCAGAGGAGGACTGGAGGGAGTATCATAAAAGCGTTCAAAAGTTGATTAAGAACTTCAATTCATATACTGCAGCTAGGATTTGTGATCTAACAAATTTCTGACTACCAAGAGTTGGTTACATTTTATTTGTTTTCTAAATGTGTCTCACAAATTTTAATTTTTTTAATTAATCTTTAAAAAAGAAAAAACCAAGGCACTACCAAATTAGTGGATTGTAGATAAAGGATTTACCCTGTTGATCAGCTATCAAAATCCTAACAATCAGTCCCAGAAATGTGTGTTTGTCGAACTAAATGTTTTCATCAGAATTAGCTAGCCTGGTCAATCTGTCTTGTTTATAAATTCACATTTTCTTTTAAAGTAAGCATTTATATATGCTTTTCAACATTAGTTTCATCCCTTTCTGTTTGGAATATTTGATGGGGTTAGCAGGGTATTTAAAATTGCTTAGCTGTATGTTTTGATGAAATGCAGACAATCTCGTGTTGATGCACAGCTGAGGCACACCTCATTTACTTCGGAACTTCCGAAATTTTTTGTTTCGATTCAGCAGCTTGTGTATGGATGTCTGGAAAGATGAAAATGTTGTTCATAAGTATTCCCGCATGGTTTACAAAACCAAGCAAGTAAACTAAATAAGCATAGGTTGTAAACTCAACCAGGATTATAATAATTGATAAACTCAACAGTTTGTTACAAGAAATTACATGTATAAAAGACAGCCAAATCAATGTTACATCAACAAAGCTAGCTATAATTTGTGCACCTAGCAGTCAAGAATGACAAATATTGCACATCTTTTATCACTTTCTTTGTTATGCCTTGTGGCTTTTGTACAATGTTATGGAGGAAATGGAAATAACCCTCTTGAAAAGCTTATCAAGGCTCAGAAGTCGAAAAGGATATCTACTACATCAACTTTTCGTGATGAGGTTCTAAGTGCTGAGTATTCACCTGTGTACGTCGGAAGTCAAGATGGATTGAAGGAAGCTGACAAGGTAGAATCATTGCCGGGGCAACCTGATGGAGCAACTTTTGAACAATACTCGGGATATGTCACAGTTGATCCGGTTGCTGGAAGAGCACTTTTCTACTATTTTGCACAGTCTGAAAATTCTTCTAGCCAGCCTTTAGTTCTATGGCTAAATGGAGGTAAACGTTGAATTAATCCCATTGAAGTACAATTTCTCAATTTAAAGGGCATGACATGTTTCATAGCAGAAATTATGAAACTAAAGCTTTTTGTAAAAATATGTCATGTAAAGCCTGAACCGACAGCTTCACTGTTTTTTAACAGATTAAAACAAATCAGAAATTTATATTCATTCGAAATAAACCTCAGTTAATAGTTACTATAATCAAACTGGATTACAGGGCCTGGCTGCTCTTCCTTTGGGAATGGAGCAATGATGGAACTTGGTCCATTTAGAGTCAATAGTGATGGCAAAACCTTATCCCAAAACAAGTACGCTTGGAACAATGGTGAGTAGATTTTTATTTCTTTTATAATTTGAAAATTACGCGTCCAACTATCAATTCTAATATTTAAATACTCCGGTCACTAACAATAGTTGGGTTCGCAATGCAGAGGCAAATGTGTTATTCTTGGAGTCCCCAGCTGGTGTTGGATTTTCATATTCTAACACAACATCAGATTATGTAACTGGTGATACAAAAACTGCAGCAGATACTTATACATTTTTAATAAATTGGCTGGAAAGATTTCCCGAATACCAAACCCGAGATTTCTTCATTACTGGAGAGAGTTATGCAGGACACTATATTCCTCAATTAGCTCAACTAATTCTTCACAACAACAAAATCACCAACCAAACTGTTATCAACCTAAAAGGAATTGCTGTAAGTTTCTTAGTAAAAGCAATTAATTGATTACATGATAGCACGTATAAAAATGAATAAAAATAACTGATATGAAGTATCTTTGATTTGTAGATTGGTAACGCATACATAGATGAGGAAACTCAATATGAAGGAACTGTAGATTATTACTGGTCACATGCTCTACTATCTGATGAAGTTCATGAGGGCATCATCCTAAACTGCAACTTTTCAGCAAATGCAAATTTTTCAAAAGCATGTGAAACTTACCTTGATGAAGCAAACATTGGCGATATCTTTCCCTACGATATATATGCTCCCTTGTGCGGTTCCTCAAGTGGTTCACCATCTGTATGTTCTTGTAAATCGAACTTTTTACAGTACTACTATTTTCTTACGACATACATATTCTTGCTTTGCTCACTATTACTGTTACTGAACAGACATCGGGATTTGATCCATGCACGGATAATTATATCGACACCTACTTGAACACTCAGCAAGTTCAGACATCACTTCATGTAACTGTTCCTCCAAAGGCATGGGAATCTTGCAGGTACACACATGTAGATTGTTAAATTACAGCTTATAAATCCAACAATCGTGCACCGCGTGAACAATTAAAATTAATCGACTTACTTACAATTGGTAGTTTAATTATATGACGTTGTTAACTATAGTGATGTAATTGAATGGACGGACTCTTCAGCGACAGTCTTGCCAGTTATCAAGGAACTAATGAGCAGTGGCATCAGTGTTTGGCTATATAGGTGACGATAAATTTCTTCTCAAAATTAAAAATATTACAGTGTTAAAATTAGAATTAACTAATTAAGTATAAAAAATGCAGCGGGGACACGGATGGCGTAGTGTCAGTGACAACAACAAGATATGCCATAGACTACCTTCAAACTTCGGTTAAAACACCATGGTACCCCTGGTACACTCAAGCCGAGGTACAGATACTACATGATCAGCACGCACACACAAGCCCTTCCATTAATTATCAAATCATAAATTGTTAATTTCTTCAATGATATTTTTCAAGGTGGGAGGATATGCAGTTGGATATGAAAATTTGACATTTGTGACAGTAAGGGGATCTGGACATTTCGTTCCAAGTTATCAGCCTTCTCGCGCACTTGCTCTGTTCTCTTCCTTCTTGGCTGGAGAGCTTCCTCCGTCTAATGAGAACTGATAAAGATTTAAGTCGAACTACAAGTTGATTTTATTTGTGATTTTAGGAGAGAGATGCAAATAATTTCTTATCATTAAGATGTTCACAACTGCCATTTCTGTATCTGAGTATTCGATATATTGAGATTTGAGACATGCTATCTATGCATTTAAACATTTCGGTTTTCATAATCATTTATTTGTAGCGGGATTCCTGACGGCAGTGGTTTTTTGCTTTCTAAATTTTTTTTTAGCACATGTATTAACTAATAAAACAATCACTACTTTATAATACTCTGTTTTTGACCTCCTAGAAGGAATATGTAATATATTCCAAATGAAGTCATTGTCATAGACATAGAAAATGCTAGCATTAATTAAAAACATAGAAAATGTAATTTACCTGATTATGCACTTAGTTTCTCTGCTGTTTCTTCATCACTTTCCTTCCTTGTGGTTTCTTAAATTTCCTACATATAAATCTCTTTAACTCTATTTATATGATCACAGATCTCAAATCTCAAAGTCGAATAACTTAAATCAATTGCAGAAGGTTACAATTAAGAACATCATACTACATTACACTATCTTGTTACAGTTCATATATTTTTAGCAGATGGAAATTATGGTGCCATTGCCAGCTGGATCAGATTTTAGCTTCGACAGTAGAAACAGTTCTCCGTACGACAGTGCTCCCGAAAGCCCACGAGGTTTTAACAACTACTTCTTCAGTGCCCCTTCAAGCCCTAACTACCAAGAATCTTTTTCTTTTACTCCTGATCAGCATCTAAACTATGATTATCATCATGGTTCTGACGAAAAATGTTATGACAATAAAGCATTCGCGTTTATTCCTGGCGATGGTTTAAATTTAATCCCAGTTTCTTCAGCTGATGAGCTTTTTGATGGTGGGAAGATCAAACCATGTGAGCCAAAAAGTAAGAAAATATTCCAGAGTAGATTGTCTTTTGGCCGGAGTAACAAAGTTTGTTCTGAGCACTTTACAATTCGTGAAGAAAATGTAAAAGACGCGTCTTCATCTTCAAGTTCAAGTTTTGGCTGGTTACACAAGAAATGGAAGCTAAAAGATTTGTTGTTTCGTAGTGGATCCGAGGGTCATGAAACCAACAAGAAGTACGATGTTTTGAGGAAAAGCATAAAGGATGATGTAAAGAATTCAAGTAGTAGTACTAATTTAGTTTTGAGCAGAAACAAAACGAATAAAGAGAGGGTGACTTTGTCAGCTCATGAAAGGCATTACAAGGTGAACCGAGCAGCAGCTGAGGGGATGAAAAAGAGAACTTACTTGCCTTACAAGCAAAATCTGGTGATTGGCTGCATGAATCTTGATGCTGCTAGTGTCAGTCACCCCTCTAGGACAACACTTAAGATTCGATAGTCATACCATATAGAAAGTTCACAGTTCCCACTTCCCTACAAGAAACAGAGCATTTTCTGACCGCCAATAATCCGACATCAAAGCCAACCGACTAGTCTCAGTTAGACCTAAAGCTGATCGATTTTTGCCTGTATCCAGCTGTTTTTGCGATCAATTTAGATCTTTTTTACTTCTTTTTTAACGGTGGTTGTATTTGTTTAAGAGTGTGTATGTGATGACAATAGCTTCGATAATTTAGTATAATTATGTGCATCATCCATGTCCCTGGCTGCGCCTTCAACTAATCATCCCCTTAGTTTCTCTGCTCATTCTTCATCACTTTCCTTTCTTGTCTGTTTCAAAAGTTTCCAACATTCTATTTAACTCTATATATACAATCACATCTTCACATCTAAAGAGTCGAACAACTTTAATCAATTACAAAAGGTTACAATTAAGAACCTCGTGCTCAATCATGGTGTCATTACCAGGCGGATCAGATTTTAGCTTCGACAGCAGGAACAATTCTCCATATGACAGTGCTCCCGAAAGCCCACGAGGATTTAACAACTACTTCTTCAGTGCCCCTACAAGTCCTGACCACCAAATCTCTCTCCCCTTTTTCCCTGATCAACATTTAAAAGACGATTAATATGATTACAATAAACCATTCACGTTTATTCCTGGAGATGATTTAGATTTAATTTCTGTTTCTTCAGCTTATGAGCTGTTTGATCGTGGGAAGATCAAACCATGTGAACCAAAACGTAAGAATTTGATCCAAAGTAGCTTGTCTTCTGGCCGGAATATTAGTTTGTTCTGAGCACTTCATCTTCGAGTTCTAGTTTTAGTTGGTTACACAAGAAATGAAAGCTAGAAGATTTGTTGTTTTGTAATCGAGTACTAGTACTAAATCAATTTCGAGCACAAACAAAGAGAAAAAAGAGAGGACTTTCTACATAGTATGACTACTGTAATATGTTAACTGTGAATCCTGCAAAACCATCTTAAGCAGTCCCGAGGGCCACCTCTGCCCTATATTGTCTGAAAACAAAAAACTTGTTCACAAAATACATATTATTGGCTAAGCATAGAGCAACCATTTTCACAAAAATTATTTGAATTTAAGTTGTAGCATAAAATTGCTAAACTGCGCAAACAAGCTACACTATCAACGATGAATTCAAGAAAATGTATGACTTAAAGCATTATTCCATGTCATCATCATCTAATGTTTAACAAGGTTAAAAAAAAATTATGATGCAGAGCTGCATTGCAATCACTTGAAACTATTAGAACTCCGTGCTTGTATCCAAAGCTTCATTCTTCAGAGCCTTTGACAATAAAGTTCTGGCGGCTGATTGGGTTCATGACTACGGGAGGACCGGCAGTCCGAGGCCATGCCTGGAACTTTTTGTCAGTCTCTTCTGCCCATTCTTTGTTTGAAACAGTACCTGGCGTAGTACCTGATTCCAAAAACTAGTTAGAAAGGCCAAGTAACTAAAGGTCCTCAACATTAAAGGAGAAAAATAGACAATGCACTAATGCAGTAGTAATATAATAAACTTGCCTCCAAAGATTTTCCGGTCAGCAATAAAGTAGTCACATGTAAATGCGACCACAAATGAAGCGGCAATAGCACCAGCTATTTTGACAGCAGACATGTTCAGGCTGCAAAGAAAGAGCTAGTGTGAAGTTCAAAAAACATACTACACAATAACAAGCTCAAAAGTCTGGAGTCCTGAGCTCTTTGATGATCAATAAAGCTTTCTATCATAGCCAAGCAACTCATTTCACTTTTATCTTCATGCCTAGGTAATAATTAGCCGACTCACTTCATCATAACACACACATACACATACACATACAAACTACACAGTTAGGCAAGGAACTACTAGAAAGTTTACATACTACAGACTTTCATCTAGCCAAAACTGCAAGTCTGCAACAACACAAATACTAATTGAAAATTTAGTATAAAGACGTGCCGAAACCAAAATTTGACAAAGAATTGTATAATAACAGTTTAGTTTTTGTCAAAGGCATTTTTCGATTGATTTATGAAGCCAGAAGGTATTCCGCCATTCTGGATTGACTATTTCTCAGAATTGGCGAATTGCATACAATTCAATTAGGTTTCATGCTTGCATTGTGGGGTGATGCATGTCAAATCTCAGATATTGTCATAGGAAATAAATTGTACTGGATTAAGGTTATAGTTTTAATTGGTGCTGCAAGTACATTAGGAAAATTGCAATAAGCCTAGTATATTGTAGTTTCAAGTTTGAAAGAAAACAAGGGAGTAACTTTTTTTTTTTTTTGCTAAATCAAGGGAGTAACTTTTCACTTGCTTAAAATCTTATTTCAGGTAACTAGTTACAAAGACATTAGTAAACTTCTTTTATATTCAATACGCAAATACGGAGGGCTACACTTGAGCATGGTCCACACCTCTTTTCTGTAAAGTCTTCATCAAGTCTTTCAAGTGCTTCGTGTTTTACTAATCTAGTCATGTAATCGTAGATGCTTTATTAGTTAATTAGTGTGTATGTACACTCTACCTCTAATTGTATTAGACATATTCCATCATCCTATTCTCAGGAAGAGATAGCATATATCTTATAGATAGTCTTTTTCAGGCACCTTATAGATAGTCCTTATAAATACAGAGGGCTACACTTGAGTTGGGTCCACACCTCTTTTCTTTAAAGTCTTCATCCAGTCTTTCAAGCGCTTCGTGTTTTACTAATCTAGTCATGGAATCATAGATGCTTTATTAGTTAATTAGAGTGTAACTACACTCTAACTCTAATTGTATTAGACATATTCCATCATCCTATTATCAGGAAGAGATGGCATATATCTTATAGATAGTCTTTTTCAGGCACCTTAGAGATAGTCCTAATAAATGCAGAGGGCTACACTTGAGCATGGTCCACACCTCTTTTCTGTAAAGTCTTCATCCAGTCTTTCAAGTGCTTCGTGTTTTACTAATCTAGTCATGGAATCATAGATGCTTTATTAGTATCCTATTCTCAGGAAGAGATAGCATATATCTTATAGATAGTCTTTTTCAGGCACCTTATATATAGTCTTTATCAGGCACCAAAACAAGTTTTTTTTAATCACAGAGACCAACGAATAACCTAGCTCGTACTCCTGATCAGGAAAGAATAACCTAGCTTTACCTCATCCTGATATAATTTAATCTTCAACAATGGGGAGTTTCTAGCAGTATGTCTACTTCGGGTTACAACTGAATATGGTGTGAACAACTTTTAAGTATAAGTGGATGAAAAATGGGATTTCTAGGCTTAAATACTCATCTCGAACTTGTAAAACACTAAACAATTTCAAACATATCTGTATATACTTTAATATGATTATAAGAACTGGCTAAAACCGACCCACAAGCTTCTCAACAACCTACTGATCCAACTTAAACTCTACTAGACAAATCGTATCCATCTAAACACAATTGAAATGATTTAAGATGTTTCAAAACAACAAATAATATTTATGCTTTTCAAAGGCATTTTTCAATTGATTTATGAGTCCAGAAGGCATTACGCCATCCTGGACTGGCTATTTGCCAGAACTGGCGAATTGCATAAAATACAATTACTGAATGCTTACATTGTAAGGATGCATGTCATATCTCAGAGACCGTCACAGGAAATAAATTGTACTAGGTTAAGGTTATGATTTCAATTAGTGCTGCCAAGTACAATAGGACATGTCCTTTGATACTGCTGATGGTTCGTCTTAATCTTAATACTAGAATAATAGCAGTAAGCCTTGTATAATGTAGTGCAACAGGAATGTATTCCAAAGAAAAGCTGGGAGTAGATTATCAGTTGGGTAATATCTTAATTAAGGAAACTAGTTACAAAGAAATTAGTAACTTTTTTTTATATTCAATACGTATACGTAATTTTATACAGGACTAAGCGAATTGGGGGGGGGGGGGGGGGGCTACACTTTTAAGTGAACGATCATTGTCCATGCATCTTTGTGAAAGTCTTCATCCAGTCTTTCAAGTGCTTTACTAATCTAGTCACAGAATCATAGATGCTTTATTAATTGTTTTTGAGTGTATGTACACTCTAAACTCTAATTGTATAAGACAAGATTCCATCATCCTATTCTCAGGAAAAGAGAGCACATATCTTATAGATAATATTTTTCAGGCACCAAAACAAGGTATTTTCAATCACAGTATAACCTAGCTCGTACTCCTAATCAAAAGAGAATAACCTAGCTTTATCTCATGGTAATAAAATTTAATCTACAAAACTGGGGAGTTGCTAGCAGTACTCCAGTCCTGTCAAATTCGGGTCACAAATGAACATGGTGTTGACCAACTGTAAAGTTTAAGTGGATGAAAAAAGGGATTTCTAGGCCTAACTACTCATCTGAAGTTCGAAAACACAGAATAATGTGAAATATATATGTATATACTTGTAATGGATTTCAAGAAGCAACTAAAACCGACCTACAAGCTTCTAAACAACCTGCCGATCCAACTTAAAGACAAATCATATCCATCTAAGTCACAATGCCAACAAGTTAAGAATATTTCAAACCCCCCCCCCCCCCCCCCCCCCCCCGACAATTCTAGAAATCACTTGGCCTTGGCATGGGGTGCCCATCAAGTTATATCCAAAATCCCTAATATTTCCAACAACACAACGTGCGTTAGACGCAGAAGTCAAAACTTTCACTACTTCACCTCATTTCGTCAATTCCAAATAGCATAAATTCATTGATTCCAAACAATATAAAAATCGACAACTCTTAAAATTCCATAATAACCAACACCATATCCCATCGAAAAACAACCTGGCCTATTACCACATAAAATACAATGCTACCATCATCCGAAATCTCGAAACCAACCCCCACACAATTATAAATCCCTAATATTTCCAACAACACAACATGCATTAACCGCAGAAGTCAAAACTTTCACTACTTCACCTAATTTCGTCAATTCTAAATAGCATAAATTCATTGATTCCAAACAATATAAAAATCGACAACAACTCTCAAAATTCCATAATAACCAACACCATATCCCACCGAAAAACAACCTGGCCTATTACCACATAAAACACAATGCCACCATCATCCGAAATCTCGAAACCAACCCGCACACAATCATAAATCCCTAAATCCCCAATGTTACTAAAATTACAAAATACATCATAACCAAATTACAAAACAAGCCAAGCAAATTACATCATATCATATATACACACAATTTTAACAGTAGCTGAAAAAAGGTAACAAACACGTAAAAGATGAAGAAATGAACAGATTAATCTAATAAACCAATAGATCTAACAGTCTAAACACACAGAAACTCATATAACAGTCTAATTGATTCAATAGTGTGTGTGTGTACAAAATCATAATATAGTTTTAAGAGAGAGCTTACAAAATTGATTGCAGCGAGAGAGAGAGAGAGAGAGGGCGAAATGAATCGTATTGATTTTTCAGCTATGCACACATTTTTAACTAGCCAACCGGGCATAGGCTTGGGCTTCGGGTTTGGCTTGGGCTTGGGCTAGGGCAAGGTGGATTGGGCTTTAACAGCTCGATTGCTTTCCTAACATAAGGTAAGATCGGAGTTTTTTTTTAACCATATTTTTACGTTAATAATTTGTACTAGCTTTATACTCTGGGCACTTCATAAATTATTGGAGTATTTTTTTTTTTAAGATGCTGTCTTTTAATTTGATAATTTTTTAAGACTTGTTTATCTCTGTTTTCAATATTTTAACATTTTTTTGAATATTTTGATTATTATACGATAACATATTAATTATTTAATGTCTAATGGAAGTAAAAGATCTAATGTCTTTAATGATGACCTCTCAACATGCCAAGGAGGAGCCTTTTTAGATTTAGCAAGTGAAATTGCAGTACTACAATCTGATTCAATATGAGCAAAGGATTGGCGTTGAAAAGCAAGGCAACATGCTTCCAAGAAAACAGTCTACTATATAAAACTTGGCGCATTCAATGGCAACCAAATTCAAAACACTTAATTGAGCACTAGACATACACCCACAAAGCAACCTGAAAACACAAGGAAAGATACTTGATGTTGCTAATGAAGTGGTACATTACAAGCATTCCCCATATCATGCTAATAAACAATAAGCTATCGTCGACGACGATCATATGGACTTGGACGATGACGAGTATATGTTGATCCTTGACGACTACCACCAACACCCCTAGACCTGTCCCCCCTTCTTCCACTAGAGCCGTATCTCTCACCAGTTTGATGTTCCTCGTGACGACAACCACCAACACCCCTAGACCTGTCCCCCCTTCTTCCACTAGAGCCGTATCTCTCACCAGTTCGATGTTCCTCGTGACGACTACCACCAACACCCCTAGACCTGTCCCCCCTTCTTCCACTAGAGCCGTATCTCTCACCAGTTCGATGTTCCTCGTGACGACTACCACCAACACCCCTAGACCTGTCCCCCCTTCTTCCACTAGAGCCGTATCTCTCACCAGTTCGATGTTCCTCGTGACGACTACCACCAACACCCCTAGACCTGTCCCCCCTTCCACTAGAGCCGTATCTCTCACCAGTTCGACGTTCCTCGTTAAGATACCACGGTATAACAGAGTCCACTCTTCCACCAATTGAACGCACTTTTTTTCTACATTCCTGGGCAAGATGGCCAAGTTTGCCACACTTGTAGCAGTCTTGCCCAAATCCTCGTCCACCAACTCCAAAGGAACGATGACGATAAACACCCCTGGGTAGCACTTCTTGGAATTTATCCAAACATGGTTCGATTGTAACAACTGAAATAGACTCTCCACGTAATTCAGCAAGACCTATCTCGCGAATTACAGCTTCCATTGCGCTTTTTTTGTCAAAAACAAGAAGTCCGCACCCTGTACAGTCATCAGTCCATATGTCCTTGAAAACCTACAAAAAGTAAAACTATAAGTATAAAACGATTAAGACACACACACACACACAAAACAAATTCATATATCAGTACACCCAAAAATTGGACATACATTGTGGAAACAAAATAAATAAATCACTATAACATCAAGGATATAGAACGGACATGTCAAAAAAAAACAAAAACAAATCTTACAGTTGCACGAACAAGATGGCCATATTTTTCGAAAGCATCCTTCAAGTCGCTGTCTGATGTTGAAGGAGCCAAATCCCCAACGATAAAAGAATGTTCTTTGTGGTGCTTCATATTTTAACTGAAACAAGACAGAAAGTTGAAATTATATATTTCTTCCGAAAAAAAGCCATTCAAATTACAAATTACATTAAGCATCAGTAATAGAAACTATGTAATCGATACACGAACAAATTAATTGTCACTTGATCTCTTTCAGGAATAAACACAAACACCTTGGATACGATTTTACAAATTATCAATGCAAACCCTAAAATCGATATTTCAACAAGGTGGAAGACTAAAGACATGAAGAAATAGACCCCAAATTAAAAAGAGACGAGAATACAACTTTACCAAATTTAATCTGCAACAAGGAGATTGAGAGATTAATCGAATGGTTTTTCCTTCAGAGAGAGAGAGAGAGAGATCGTACTGATTTTTCAGCTTTACAACGTTGCTATGTTGCGCTACCTGGATTTTTAACTAGCGGCCTTAGGCTTGGGCTTCGGGTTCGCCTTCGGCTTGGGCTAGGTGGATTGGGTTTTAACAGCTCGATTGTTTTCCTAAGAGCATTCACATTCAAGCCCCCATATTGAACCCCATCCCTATAATTTAGGGGAATTTGTAAATTTTGAGTAAAAAACATGCTCCATCCCATCCCCCATTTTGAGGAATAGATTTAGGGATCATGTTTGAGTCCCCATTTTTACAAACTGGCAAAACTTCCCCCAAATCTTTCTCTCTCTCACTTTACATATATTTAACTATATTTGTAGGTAGTGGGTTAGTTTTGGTAGTTAAAATTGTGAGTGAAAGAGAGAGAAAGAAGTAATATAAAAATGAATATAGGGATATGGGGATGGAAAATGGGGATTGGGATGTAGAAATTTTTTGATAATTTTGGGGATTTACTATTTTTATTTGGGGATTTACTATTTTTAGTAAGTTTTTGGGGTTGGGGATGGGGGATGGGATGTGAATGCTCTAACATAACTCATAAGGTAAAATCGGAGTTCTTTTTAACCATATTTTTACGTCAATAATAGTACTCCCTCACACTTTTACTTTAATAATAATATAGTACTCTTTTATTTCAAAAAAAATAATAATAATATAGTACTCCCTCACACTTTTACTTTAATAATAAGGTAATAATAATGAGCTTTTTTCATAAATAAATAGGAAAAAGTAAATTTTTGCAAATTTACTTTTGTTAAGAAAATCTATTTGCAATTTTATTAAACTATTTGCAATTTTACTATACTAAGTTTCAAAATTGCAAAAATACTAACCCTAACCCTCCCCCCTTCCCTCCTTCCCTCCTCTTTTATAATCAGCCGTTTGTGTCCTTTTTTTTTTTAAGGTGGGATGCTATTTTGGTGGATTTGGGTTGCATGGTCCTGCAGGGGCAACCACTTTCAACTGAACATGCAACTAAATTTCTGATTTCATGTTCCATTTTTCAATTGCCATTTTCGACCTCATTTTTGGACTCTAATATATATTATCATTTTTGCCCATCATCTGCTAATGGAAAATGGAGGTAAGCGTGGCGGAGGTTCCAACAATGATGATTCTTCCTCAAAAATATAGACAAAAAATAAACAGACATGTATTTATTCTAAAAATACAATTCTTCATATAGATGTGCCTAATCTTTTCTTTATCATGATACTTCAATTTCTTCTCAGGTTCAAAACGTAGAGTTGTTGGCCATATATCAGAATGATTTTGGTATGTGTTCTTGATTTCTTTATACCGTAAATAATTAAATTTTCTTCTTATATTGATTGTTTTGTTGTCAATATGTTTTGTTGTAGTAAAAGTGTTTGGTAAATTGTCTGTGAGAATTTAGGTCCATTCATTTTTCGGCGGATGCCTGTATATTACAATATTGAGTATACTTATTTGTTTTCTGCCGGCTAATTTATGTCTCCATCTCTATGTCTTTTGGATTACTGCAAGGACGAGTTAACACTATTGCTCATTACCGTGGACGTTGTTGTTGTAGACAGTGTAAGTAATGTCTTTTGTTTACCAATCTTGATTAGACCAACTGAAATTTATTCTTACATTCGAATCAAAAGGCTACCTAATCTTTTGGAGTTTATAGATACAACATTTTCAATATTATTATTCTTTGAATGTTTAGTTCATGACACTAGAACAATATGGAGCTCATTTATCCATGGAGATAAATTAGATATTTTGCTTATCAAAAATTTTGCTTAAATGAGAAACTTTGCAGAAAAGAGACTTAATTTTAAAGGCATATGAAAAAGAGAAAAATATCTCATTTAGCAACTCTTAACAAATTTAGAGACCAGAGGGATCGGCCTGATCTTTCTTCACCTGAGAGCATCCAGTTCTATCTCGATACAAGATTTGAGCAGTTAAAAATTGCCACCGAACTTGAACTTTGGCAGGTTTGTAATTTCGAATAATCTTATCACTGGTGATGGCCTGATGTTAATATCTTTAGCTCTGTTGCATTAATAGAAAATGTTCCTTGGTTGTTTTGATTGTATTTTTTTTTTTGCAGGAAGCTTTTCGTTCTATGGAGGATATTTATGGGTTGACATGCATGGTGAAGAAAATGCCCAAGACATCCTGGATGGCTGTATATTATACCTAATATACATAGTATGCTTTTTTTATATATACCTAATCTCTAATATATGCATAGTATGATTTGTTTTTAATTTCTCCTAGCTTATATGCTACCAATTATTACACATGCATCTTACTGCTTTTCAAAGCACTTTCAGTACATAGTGTGCTTATGCTTTTCTCCATATCTGTTCTAATTTGACATTGTTATGCTTTCATTATATAGCTTGCTTATGCTAGGTGTTTGCAAATTTGTTGTTCTTATTATTGAACGTCAACATTTAGTTGTCGCCCTCCCAAATTTTTCTTTTTTTAAATTACAACTTCTAGACTGAGGGTTGCTGCAAATGAAAATGCCGAAGCAGAAAAGATACTGCAAATCAAGAGAGCTGAAGGCGAAGCTGAATCTAAATACCTGTCAGGTCTTGGCATTGCTCGACAGAGACATGCGATCGTGGATGGTTTACGTGACAGTGTTCTTGCCTTCTGTGAGAATGTTCCTGAGACTTCAGCTAAGGATGTTATGGATATGGTGTTGGTGATTCAATACTTTGATACCATGAAAGAAATTGGAGCATCCTCAAAGTCATCTGCTGTTTTTGTTCCACATAGACCTGGTGCAGTGAAAGACATAGCCTCCCAGATCAGGGAGGGTCTTCTACAAGGCAATGCTGCTTAGTAGTAATTTAGTTTCTAAAAAGATCATATGACACTGATATTGGTCATTCCTTTTACCTATTATGCCATAGTACACTTTAAACTTTTGCTTGCGTGCAGCCGGCACTTGCCGGAATATACTGATTAGATGATTATATTAGTGTGAATATGTTTGGTAACACGAAGCTGTATCTTTTGAATCTCCACTAGCTCTGTTGCATTACCTTGGATAGAAAATGTTACTTGGTTGTTTTGATTGTAATTTTTTTTGCAGGAAGCTTTTCGTTCTGTGGAAGATATTTATGGGTTGACATGCATGGTGAAGAAAATGCCCAAGACATCCTGGATGGCTGTATATTATGCTAAACTAACAGAGATCTTTTGGATCTCAACCAATCATCTTTATCATGCCTGTGCATGGAATTAAGGTCCTTCTTCAGCTTCTCCAACCACGCGTACTTACTCCTCCAGGTTCCCTTGATTGTCTTCGGGCTCTTTCATGCCGAGTGATGCTTGGTTTAGCCAGAAATGAACCAATTGCGCACATTTTAACTAAGCTTCAGGTAAATAGATTTAAATAGATTTATAGCTTATAATTATCTTGATATAATCTTGCATATAAGTATCCAGAACTTATAAAATCACCTCATAGTAGATGTATAATATAGTTTAATCCAATTCCTAGGAGAGTTGTTCCAAAGTGGTTCTTGCGAACTAACAAGTTAATAATGTTGTTCATGCGGTATAATATAAGTATACTTTAATTTTTTAGGTTAAAAAAAAGTTGTCCGAACTTATTCGAGATTCAGGTGGCCAGTCATCTGTAAGCGAGCAAGGCAGGTGGGAAGCGGAACTAGCTCAGGTTGCAATGGAGCTGATTGCGGTATGAAATCGATGCTTATATCTTTACAATTACATAGTTCACTCTAAATGCTGTGACTACCCTATTTACTCAACTTGGGCTTTTTTTGTGTCTAAAATCAACCAAGCTACTCCTGCTCAACCTAGGCACCCTATTTTGACATTCGAAAGCTGATTACGAATCATATCACATATTAAACTTATTTGATTATATGAAATTCTGTAGTATAATCTTTTACCATATTATGGATGTAATTATATTGACTAAAAGTAATATCTAAATTTAGGAGTAAAAATTGACGGTCTTTATCTCTTTATGTGTTAAACCAAAACTGCGTAGCTTACATAATTCTGTAGTTGAATAATGTTTCTTAGGTTTACTTTGGTGTTCATTTGCCTTTTTTAGCATAAATTAATGTGGATTCTCCCCCTGGCCTATATTTGTAGGTTGTCACTAATTATGGTCGCGCAAGTACATTTGCAACGACTCATGCTGCTATTCCTACTTTAAGGCGCATAGAGAGAGCTCCAATAGTTGTTGCTACTGCAATTAGTTATCATCCTAGGTATTTAATTCTTGATTTCTTTAGATCTAGGGGTACATTATTCTTTCTTTTCTGTTTAAAGTTTAAACTTTATGCTTAACGCGTGTCTCAATTGTCAAACACAAAGAACTTCTATTACTGATACACGAACACCTACAAGCATCTGGATTGGCAACAACCGCGGCTACACTTTTGAAAGAGGCTCGATTGACACCTATACCATCATTAGCAGCCCCATGATCATCTCTATTAAGGCTCTGGACATGAAACTCCTTCTGTACATATCTTTTAATTTCATATCTTTTCAGTATTACGCTAATGTAATATATATACTTTTAGAACATTGGATTTGTTCCTTTTAATGGTGGCTACACCTACACTGACACTTTCGATTGTAGATTATGCTGTTCAGACACAGATTCAGCGTACGACTCATGTACATGAAACAAATGTCTTTCCAACCAATTGACTCATCAGTTGGAATATCAAGCTCAAAAACAACTACATCAGGTACATTTAGTTGTATGATTCATTTAAATGAATTTTTTTAAACTCTAATAACTACTGCACTTTTATTAGTTATATGATCTTCGCACTTTTATTTATTAGTTAAGCCACTCTCTCATGGGATCTCAACTCTCTTTCTAGCTTGAAGAGAACAGAGCTTACACCAAAGTACTCGAGAACAATTCATTCAGGTATTCCTGTAAATTACAAATACCATGTTATGATTTTAAAGAGCATTTACCTGCACCTTACTCTTTTATACTAATGTATCTCAACATAGTCTAACAATTTCTACAAGTAGCCTTCCATTTACACCAAACTTTGCAAAAACAACTAAACAGGTAAATTAAAAAACTATGAACAAGGTTATTCCAAATGAATCTAAAAACTATAACTAAGGTTAACTATACTCTGGTAATTGTAATTTTAATTTTTGTGAAATATTTCTATTGTCATGCAATAGCAAGAGTACTCCGTCAAGCATTACGAGTGAGGACTCTGGTAATTGTATCACACTTTGCAAGTGACAACAAAAAAGGTGACCTTAACACTTTACTTAGATGTATTTTATGTTATCGGTATTATATTGGTCTTTAATTTATGTGGTAAAAAAATTTCATTTTATTAATGGCAATAAAAATGTATTAATTCACATTTCAATGAACTACTACCCACCTCCATTTCCAACAATTCCTACAACCATTTAAGTTGTCTTGAAGAAACATTTGTTAAAGAATAAATTATGAATAAACTTAATTGTAACATGATGGCGGATGGCCTAAGCTGCAATTCTTTTGCACGAAAATGGTCCACTTATAAAACTTGCCAGTTGCCACTTAAATAAGTCAACTATTTTATTTTTAACACTTTACTGCATTCCATCAATTTAGTCTAATGGCGTAACTTCTGTTAGACGATATTTTTGTCTATTTGGATTTCAATGTCTCTTTAGTGCATATTTGGGTGTACATTTAACCCCAATTGAATACTTTAAAAACTCTAAACAATGGCATACATAAATTGAACTCCAATCAAGAAAATTAAGAAAAGTACGAACAATTGCACCATAACAGCATACAACAGTAGCACAACAGCTTCTAAGGTTTTGAAAGTAACTCCCCGAGACAAAGTGCAGAAAATGCAAATTTTCTGTTGAAAACTGCTGCAGAAACCAGTTCTGGATTTTTTAGAATTCTGTTGCAGAATTCTGCAAAAATCTTTTGTATAATTCTGCCAAAATCTGCTGGAACTTTCTTCTTCTATAGAAGTGAGTGTTCTATTTTAATAGAGCATCAAATGATGATCATACGAGTTCTGACACGGTATTTGCGGTTCAGGATCTTTAATATTTTTGATACTCTACATCTTGATCCACAAATATCTGGATTCTAGAAAGTTGTGGAATAACTGAACACACTTTTATGTTGGTTTTTCTATTTATTAATCTGTGTTATTTAAAATTTGACATAATGGTTATTATTTATACATATATAAATAAGCAAGCAACTTATTTCAAATTGTAGATGTGTTGATCAAACTCTACTTCTTACATCTACTATCCACTGAATTGATTAAAAGCATGTATATGAAATTAAATGTCCTGCATTTGCATCGAAGAGGCCCAGTTTATCAGCTGTTATGTTGTTTGACGACGCTATACATATAATGTTATACATTAAGTGCCTATTAAAACTGATTGCGGTGCTTTTTGTTAATATTATGGCATATCTCACTTTTCTTTGTGTCGGTGGTGAAAGTATGGAGAATGCCTTAAGAAATTTTAAAAGAATTAAAATCAGAAAAAACCTTATCCATGGTGCACAGGCAACAATGGCAGACAGATCAGCGATTATACATTGTCTCTATTGTTGCGTTAAAGAATTTCTGATTTGTTAATTACTGCTAGCCGCCAAGTGATGCTACTTAATTTTCTTATTCTGAACCCTTCATCGCAATAAGAAATATCTGGGAGTCATCTAGGAGTCGCTCTAATGATATGGCTTTGGGACATGGTTTGAAATGTTGGGTGCGAAACTTCTTATAGAGCTAATGAAGGTAGTGAATTTGTTTTGAGTTTTTTTTTGAATTTTTATGCTCGATAATCAAAATTTAAATTTGGATTTGGATTTTTGGTTCTTCTCATCCCTGTATCTATGGTAGGAGGAATTCCACAGACGTATCTGGTATCTCATGGAATGATAAGAGATCAAGACCAGGAAATGAATCATGTATTATTTCACGATCATGCCTAAGTTCCTTAATCTCAGACAATGGTGCTCCAGGGTAGTGTTCAATTTCTGCAGCATTATCAGTTTGTCCCATCTCCCCACGATCTGAAAATTGTTGGCCTGTAAGTTCCAATCTCCCTCTCTTTCATGGACAAACAAATTGTCGTTTGTATTAAGATCATGCAACTCTTTTCTACATATTTTCATTATGAGTAAAGGTTGTAACTTTAGTGAATGTTCTCATGTCAGCCATGTCGAATGAGGCAAACATTGGAGTCGGTTAGCAAAAATTGCCATTTGATAGAACAGTCTCTTTTTCGAATCTTCCAAGATAGGAAATAATATACTTTATACATATAACATTTGTTCTTACAGAGCTAAGTGTAAATCAGGGAAAGCGCAAGTGCCGGCAAATCAGGCAAAGCGCCAATTGTAGAGATAGATGAGCCTGAACTTGCTGTAGTTGACTGTCTATCAGATGAATTATGAGTTTGGGATAAAATTATCGAAAACCATAGTCATGGATATGGAACGTGCAATTTGTATGAATAGCCAGTTGCTCGCCAATACCCATAATTCAGTTTTTTAAGGAAGAATCAAGACAATGGCACTGAATCTTACTTTCTTATTGTTTTGATGTTTTTAGGCTGGAGAGACATTATCTTTCAATATATAAAGTTGTGAAGTGAGTTTGTTTGATACAACATTATAATTGTGAAGTAATCTTTGATTATTGTATGTCCAAACTCATGTCACCAATTACAAAATCATCCAGGTCTTCTAAATTATGTATAGATAGCTAGAAAAATGTATGGGTATGAATTACAAATTATATAAGCATCGTGGTTTAGCAACGTTTTAGTAACCTAAAATGAATAATATAGACTATTCTTGACTTTTTCCATTGTGGTTTAAGATAGTGTTCTGCTTGAATATGTATGTGATTCATATTCAAGAATTAATTTTTAAATTTTATGTTACCTATCATAAGGTGGTTTTCTAATACAAATTCTGTAATTTGTTTACATAAAATTTGACAGGAATGGTATGGATGGCAAAACTCATGTCTCCGTTTATTTTATTGATGGCAAAGCTCATATCTCTAAGAAGGTTGAAAATTCTATGGTAAATCTGGAAAAAATGGCGTTGACAACCTCAATTTAGCTGACTTCTGCTCAATGTTAATGCTTCAAGGAACTTTTAGATGATTGTAACAACGCAATGAATGATGTCCAAGTGGTTCGTCTCTCAATGTGCAAAAGGTGATGAATATAGATGCACGGTCACTAGGTATAGAGCCCAATGCATCTATAAGTGGTCAAGGCACAACGGTGTCACATGAATTCAAATAATCTATTTATACTTACTTGAAGGACCCTTAAAGTTTCTCCAGTTCGTACCTTGGCGGATTTAATAATCTAAACTGCAAGTTTTCATATTTGGTAAGTACTAAGAGTATATGCACTTCATTTTCCCCTTTTTTACAAGATGTGTGCAAAATTTGGAACTCCTAACGCATATTGTGCTCCTATTCTTGATGTATTTGTGACTTCTAATGCATAGTGTTCATATATTCTTGCAATTGAAGGACATCCACGGATACAATACCCTTGCTGGATATGGTTCGTTGTGCTTTTGAATCTTTAATCCTTATGTCCATCTTATTATTTACACTTGCAGTTGACTTCCTTACTAAAGAAGCCTGATTGAGAAAAGCAAAGGAAAGCAGAGGCACACATGTTAGGTATGGCTACCTTTTGGAGAAATAGGACCTAACCTTTAATTTATTAAGAGTAAACATATAATTATTCCCTAACTCTTACAAAGTTATTTCAAAGTGAATCGAGAAAACTTTAATGTTGTTTAAATATGTTCACAAGGATGTTATACATGTTATCACGGGCTTCAAAGTCCTTTCAGCTTTGCACTTTTAATCTCCATGAATTATATGGCTCATGGTGTTATCCTCTGCTTTCTCACTTCCATTTCTATCCTTTTTTTTTTCAAGACTCAAATTAAAGAAGAATTTACATGTCGTAACTTGGCTTCAAACTCGGATCACTATTTCCTGCCATCTGAGATTTGGCAAGTTCTTTCGGGAATAAGAGCTTTCTACATGTATTTCATCTTATGGGCGCAAAAATAGGGGAACATTGTTCTACCAGATCCTTTAATCCAATCTCGGATCCAAAGTTGGTATCAGTTGGCGATTGTATCCATTTAGGTGACTTTAGTCGAGTTATCCTTGAAATATATAATTTAACATGATTTCAGGATGGAAAGGTATAGGTACAAGAGAACTCAATTGTCGGCAACCAGTTTCTAATACTACCATATTCTAACCTTCACAAGAATGTGTTTCTAGGTGCACTGTCAGTTGCTCCGGTGGATTCAGAATTGGAACATGGAGGTGTCTCTGTTGGATCTCAAACTCCAGTGATGGTTGGGAACACAATGCATTTATTAAATGATCAGATAGAGGAAGTCGTTAGACAGTATAAGAAGGTTCTTGAAAACCTTGCATCAAATTTGGTTGCCACATCTCTTAAAGTTAATGCTAGATATTTTCATCGTGTTGGTGCTGGCAAAAAGGAAATTGTAAGGTTCTATGCTGACATGCCAGGATTCCCAACACATAAGGTTATTCTATCCAAGAAAGAGTTTTCAGATTACTCTCAGACATAACAATTGCTTAAGGCTATGTGTAAAAAATTGGTTTCAACCTTTATGGTATTAAAATTCAAGAAGCCCATGGTAGACCTTGATAAAAAAAAGTTGGTTTTTGGAATAAGTTTGGAATATGTTATGAAAGTTGCACAGAATCGGTTTGAAAGCATTAAGGAGGATATAGATTTAAGTCAGAAAAGGGCAAGTAACTGGCAGTTAGAAATTTACGGGGATGAATTTCTTTCCTTGATTGTTAGAGAAGTGCTAGCACTAATTAAGTTGTATCCAATATACTTGCTTTTAATGTAAAAGAAATAAGAAAGATCTGCAAAATTGGCATTGATTCATCTATGACAAAGGGAAAATTTATAAGACATGTATTTTATTTATTTTGTGTGGAAAATAAAAAATATATGAAAAATGTAGGTTATTTCTTTAATAGATATGAAATACTATTTTCAACATTAAACAATGTCTTTTTTTTTAAACAGTTTTCTCCTTTTACTGATTTATCTATTCCTTTCACATATATTTTTAAGCAATTAATATTTTTATAAATACTTAATGCAATTTATGTGACTTTCATTTTCAAAAATAGGCTCACTAAGGTATTAATAACAAGATGAAAAAAATATATGGTACTTTATTTAGAAAATTAATTTTAATACTAAATTTTTACAAGTTAAGACACAAATTATGAAATTTGAATAAATACTTTGATAAAAGAATAAATTTATTATTATTATAATAATAAATTAAATTTGTACAATAATAATTGTTATTATTATACTAAATTTTAATACATCTATTTTCAAAAATAGATGTATTATTGATAATTGTTTTGGATGGCTTTGTTGGTATATTATTTCTCAATTATTTAATTTAACTTTGCTCTAATACTAATAATAATTTTTATATGATAAAATGCTTAATTATGTCTTAAAATAATATCAAGTAACACTGTGTAATTAGATAAAGTCATATTGAGTGTAAAATTATAAAATCACGAATATCATATTCTAATACTATTTTCGCGATCTTATATCAATTTAATCTTAATTAAATTAATTATTTATATACAAATTTTTTTAATTAAATTTTATAAAGATTAATAATAAGGATGAGAGATTGTTGTATTAGTCATATATATCTATACTATTATATAAAAGCCGAAACATTAAAAGTTTGGTTGGTTTGTTGTTCGGTACCTGTTGATTTTACTTATTTACCCTTACTTAATTTTACAGATAAAATCTTTTTTATATTTTATCTAACTAAAATTTTTGCTTTGCTAATCAATTTCCTTTTTCAGGCTAAACATGTTACCTTTTCTTTTCTTTTTAATAATTAAGCAGTTTCCTTTTTCAAGTAAAATATAAAATCTTTTATATTTTATCTAACTAAAAAGCATATTATAATTACTATTAACTAATTAATTAATTTTTTCATTCAAATCATCTTTTCTCTAACTAAAATATCTCTTTTTCCAATTATATCACGGGTTACCTTTTAAAAATCTATACTATTATATAAAAGCCGAAACATTAAAAGTTTGGTTGGTTGATTGCTCGGTACCTGTTGATTTTACTTATTTACACTTACTTAATTACAGATAATTTTTTTTTTATATTTTATCTAACTAAAATTTTTGCTTTACTAATCAATTTCCCTTTCCAGGCTAAACATGTTACCTTTTCTTTTCTTTTTAATAATTAAGCAGTTTTCTTTTTCAGGTAAAATATAAAATCTTTTATATTTTATCTAACTAAAAAGCATATTATAATTACTATTAACTAATTAATTAATTTTTTCATTCAAATTATCTTTTCTCTTTTCTCTAACTAAAATATCTATTTTTTCAATTATATCATGGGTTACCTTTTAAAAATCTTCTTTTTTACTTTACTAATC
Source organism: Kitagawia praeruptora (assembly GCA_037693485.1). NCBI lineage: Eukaryota > Viridiplantae > Streptophyta > Magnoliopsida > Apiales > Apiaceae > Kitagawia > Kitagawia praeruptora. Next base: position 11,044,607 of record CM075345.1, on the reverse strand, counting down.
AATCTCCTTTTTCAGGTTAAACATGATACCTTTTTTTTAATAACTGAGCAGTTTCCTTTTTCAGGTAAAATATAATATCTTTTGTATTTTATCTAATTAAAAACAAATTAGAATTACTGTTAACTAATAAATTTTTTTTTATCTTTTCTCTAACTTAAATATTTTTTCTCCATGTATTACCTTTTTCAGCCAAAATTCTCTAATTAAAACCTCTCTTTTTCAAATTATATCAAGGGTGACTCTATTTAATAAAAATAAAATCATTATATTATAATGCTATTAATTAACTGATTACCTTTTCAGCTAAAAACATATCATCTTTTTTATTTTTTCTAATTAAATTCATTTTTTTAGAAATATCAAGGGTAACATTAATTTTTCATTTTCTTAAAATACTACCAGCAATTTTATTTAGTAAAATAACAATTAAATTATAATTACTATAAACTAATCAATTACCTTTTTCACCTAAAGTATGTCACCTTTTAATTTTCACTTTATATTTTTCTATTTTTCCAAACTAAAATATTTTTTTTTCCAATTATATCACACACGGTTCTATTTAATAAAATTAAATAATAATATTATAATACTAATATTAACCGATTATCCTTTTTAGCTAAAATGTATCATCTTTTTCCTATATTATCTAACTAAAATTCCTCTTTTGAAATACTACGGGCAACATTAATTTCTCTTTTTCTAAAAACATTACGAGCAATTTTATTTTGTAAAATAACATAACTAAATTATAATTACTATAAACTAATCAATTACCCTTTTCACCTAAAATATTTTACCTTTTTAATTTTCTCTAACTAAATCCTCTCTTTTTCCAATTATATCACGGGCATTCTGTTTAATAAAACAAAATAATAATTTTATAATTACTAATAAATAACTTATTACCTTTTCAACTAAAACCTATCACATTTTCTATATTTTTTAAACTAAAATCATTCATTTTCTAGAAATATCACGGATAACATTTATATAATTATGATCATCATCTCATTTAAATATTTAAGCTTCCAAAATTCGTATTTAAAAAAATTAATAAAAATTTTAATATAATAAAAAAAAATTCTGTGCATCGCACGGGTTTTAAGCTACTGATAACATTTATAAAATTATTTACGTAATTTCATTTTAAAATATGTAATTATGATAGTCGATGAGTGTCGATGGTTAACTATGTAATTAATATAGTAATTAAATGAAAACAAAAGTAAAGACCCGTGTGCGAAGCACGGGCATGAATACTAGTTTACTTTAATAATAATATAGTACTCTTTATTTCAAAAAAAAAAATAATAATAATATAGTACTCCCTCACACTTTTACTTTAATAATAAGGTAATAATAATGAGCTTTTTTCATAAATAAATAGGAAAAAGTAAATTTTTGCAAATTTACTTTTGTTAAGAAAATCTATTTGCAATTTTATTAAACTATTTGCAATTTTACTATACTAAGTTTCAAAATTGCAAAAATACTAACCCTAACCCTCCCCCCTTCCCTCCTTCCCTCCTCTTTTATAATCAGCCGTTTGTGTCCTTTTTTTTTTTAAGGTGGGATGCTATTTTGGTGGATTTGGGTTGCATGGTCCTGCAGGGGCAACCACTTTCAACTGAACATGCAACTAAATTTCTGATTTCATGTTCCATTTTTCAATTGCCATTTTCGACCTCATTTTTGGACTCTAATATATATATATATATATATATATACCCAAATCAGCAACTGAATGCAACTTTTTTTTTAAAGTGGGATTCTATTTTGGTAGATTTGGGTTGCATGGCCCCGCAGGGGCAACCACTTTCAACTGAATGCAACCACTTTCAACAAGTTGAATATGGTTGCATTTGGTTGAATATTGCCCCTGGCGGGGCCTTGCAACCCAAATCAGCAACTGAATGCAACTTTTTTTTTTAAGGTGGGATTCTATTTTGGTGGATTTGGGTTGCATGGCCCCGCAGGGGCAACCACTTTCAACAAGTTGAATATGGTTGCATTTGGTTGAATATTGCCCCTAGCGGGGCCTTGCAACCCAAATCAGCAACTGAATGCAACTTTTTTTTAAGGTGGGATTCTATTTTGGTGGATTTGGGTTGCATGGCTCCGCAGGGGCAACCACTTTCAACAAGTTGATTGTGGTTGCATTTGGTTGAATATTGCCCCTGGCGGGGCCTTGCAACCCAAATCCACCAAAATCATCACACCTTAAAAAAAAGTTGCATGTGGGGTTGCATTTGGTTGAATGTGGTTGCATTCAGTTGAATATGGCCCCTGGCGGGGCCTTGCAACCCAATTCCACCAAAATCATCCCACCTTAAAAAAAAGTTGCATGTGGTTGCATTCAATTGCTGATTTTGGTTGCATGGCCCCGCAGGGGCAACCTATATATATCAGAGTCCAAAAAATAGGTCGAAAATCACTTTTGAAAAATGGAACATGAAATCAGTAATTTAGTTGCATGTTCAGTTGAAAGTGGTTGCCCCTGCGGGCCATGCAACCAAAATCCATCAAAATAGCATCCCATCTTAAAAATAAAAAAAAAAGGAAAAAAAAGGACACAAACGGGTGAAACTGGCGGCACATGGAGGGCACATGGGGGAGGGGGGAAGGGTTGACCTAATTTGTAGTATTTTTGCAATTTTGAAACTTAGTATAGTAAAATTGCAATTAATTCAAAGAGATAGTATATTTGCAAATAGAAACTTTAAACATAGTATTTTTGGTAAATATCCATAATAGTTTTACTTTAATAATAAGGTAAAAATTGGATGGAATGTAGGGAGTATGTAAGTGTGTACTAACTTTATACCTGTATACTTTATAAATTATTTGGAAAATGCTATAATTTATAATCATTTTATTATTGAATGTATTTTATTTAATTTGTACATTTATTTTAAATTATACTAAATAGAACATTTATAATTACTATATTTTTTCATTATTTGTTAGCTATTGTAAGACCCGTCAAGAACCATATCATGTCATACCACATAATCCATTTACTTCAATTATATAACTTTATATTCGTTTGATGTGGAAAATTTTACAAATATTATTTGGATAAATTTTTTTTATCAGTAATTGATTGGGTAAAGGCCAAAATGGATCAAAATCAAAATGGATGGTCCTAAATGCCCCATAGATATGTTTTTTCGTGAGCGGAAACACCATGTCACGACATTTCATGTGCCGAAATGACTTGTTATGGTGTTCCGTTTTCCGTATTACAGGTAATACGGAAGACGATCCCCCGTGACTATCTCTGTCAGCAATCACAAACGGTGTATCATGTGTCATGTTTTGGAGACACGGAGTACCGTAATAGCCACCAGACACGGTACACAAAACACCATGTTCTTTGTAACATTTTGAAACTGATGCGGTGCACGATTCACCATGTCTATCGGCCGGTGAAGACCAAACTTCTGTGGATGGTCCACTTTTATCATTATCTCTAATTGATTTTTATTGGATGAAGGCCCGAAATGATCAAAATCAAAAAAGATGGCCCTAAATGTCCTCATGGATACGTTTTTTCGTGTATAAAAATACCATATTACGACATTTCGTGTACTGAAACAACTTATCATTGTGTTGTGTGTTCCTTATTACAGGTAATATGGAAAACGATCCACCGTGACTGTCTCTATCTACAATCACAAACGGTGTATCGTGTGCCGTGTTTGGAAGATACTAAATATGAAGTACCGTAATAGCCACCATATACGTTACACGAAACACTGTGTTCCTTGTAAAGTTTATAAGCAAAACGAAATATAAGTAAATTTTCTAAATCGAATAGAATTTTCAACGTAAAAAATCGTCAATTTCTTCTCTCTTCCGTTTCTTGGTAATTTTAATTGGGAAAAAATTTATTAAACCATCACTAAATTAAAGATTATATTGTTAATTTCAGGTGGGTTATGAAATCGTCCAAATTAAGTTTTAAGAATTCAAGATAAACATATAGTAAATTGAACGAGTAAAATCTTATATATATATATATAGGGGTTGATTCAAATGAGAACTATTATCTAAAAGAGAACCGGAGAACCATTGGATCCTACTGTAGAACATATTTTGTTTCGTAATAAAAATATAATTAAATTTCAAAATTATGCACATGAAATTAAAATTTCTACAATTGAACTTGCTTTTTTTTCAAAGTTTTGCATATGACATTAAAAGTTCTACAACCGAACTTGCTTTTTCTAAAAAGTTCCACAACTGGACTTACTTTTTTCAAAAAATATTCTATTGCTGAACTTAAAGTTTCGCTATTGAACTTAAAGTTCTGCTGCTGAACTTATTAGAGTTCTCTGGTTCTCAGTTTAGTGTGGTTCTCCATAGAGCGTGACCCTATATATATATATATATATATATATATATATATATATATATATATATATATATATATATCAATTTTTAACAACAATTTGATATGTAAACTAATAACAAATAAATATAAAAAAAATAATATATTTATAGATATTAGAAAATGAGTCGTGTGTTTCACTGGTTATAAGCAAGTATTATTAAAATTGTATTTGGTTGTTAGTAGAACTATCTTCAAATAATAAAAAGGGTATTTTGATAATCAGGATGAATTATAAGTAGAATTCATAAATCTAATAGAATTTTTAACGTAAAAAATCGTCAGTTTCTTCTTTTTATTATTTTTGCGTTGATTTGATTGGAAAATAATCGTTAAACCATCAATGAAGTAAATTTTATTTAGTTAATTTCATGTGGACTATAAAATTGTCCAAATAAAATTTTAAGAATTAAGATAGAATACGAATATTAAATCGAACATGTAAAATTTTAAATATATCAATTTTTTAACAATAATTTAATATGTAAATTAATAACACATAAAATTTAAAAAATTAATATAATTATAAAAAGGAGTCGTGCGTTGCACGGATTATGAGCTAGTATGATAATATTTAACTAAGGGGTGTTTGGGGAACTTATTTTCCAGAATAAGTCAACTTATTTTAAATTGAAAGTTAAGATTCCTAACTTTTTAACTTATTTTTGCAATTTATTGAATCTCGAACATACATTAAATACTTGTATAAAAAATTATAAAAATATAAAATTTTTACCCGAAAATAAGTTCGTAAGTCCTTAAAAAAAGCTGAGCCAAACAGGCACTAAGTAGCGTGATAATATAAACTATAAGAGCAAGTCCAACAATGTTCTAGTTGGTGCCATATAAATATAATAAAATATAGTGTTCTAGTGATTTAAGTCATGATTTTTGTGTATTAATTCGAACAACATGCCTTATACTTGTGCCATATAAATTAAAATAATAATATATTTGAATTAGAATTGGAGGGAAGGGAAAAAAAAGAGGAGAGAGAAGTGTAGAAAATGAGGTAAGTTAATTTTTTATTGTTAAAAATGATTTAGGATAAGTATAGAGATGCCTTAAAAAAGAGTGTTGGGGTGTCCAGCAACTCATTATTCGAAACGTGGCGCTTGTACCTGGCTAAGCATAAGGAAATAAAGTTGCGCCTTGTTAAAAGCCCCGGGACTTTTAACAAGGCGCAACTAATTGTTAGTCACAGAGACATGCTTGTTTAACTCTAATAACAAGCCTAATTGTTTATAATGCTTTGCATTACTTACATGACCTCTTAACTGAGGGAACCTCTAGTTGTAGAGTTTCTACTTGTTCTGTACTTGAAGTAGGCATCAAATTCTAGCTGTGTAACTATACTTATTGAGTCAAGAATAATGCTTGAAAGAAGTTCCAAGGTTCATGCCTCAAGCAAATAGATGAAGACTGTAAAATAAATCACAGTTGGGATTTGAAGAAATGAAGAATTTGCCTAAGTACCAATTCGAGAAGTAGTTTTGTCTATTCGAGAAGTCCAACATTCGAGAAGTCCAACATTCGAGAAGTCAGGGATTCGATATCTCAAGACACTATTCGATATCTCTGAATACACTGTTCGATATCTCATTCGATATCTCAGAGATTCGATATGTCTAATGCTCTATTCGAGAACTCAAGAAGTCAACAAGTCAAAGTGGTATTCAAGTTCTCAAGGAGTCAACAAGTCAAAGTTCCATTCGATATCTCAAGGACTCAGAAAGCTATTCGATATCTCAGGGATTCGACATGTCAAAATGCTCTATTCGACAACTCAAGGATTTCCATAGAAAAGAACTATTCGAGAAGTGATTCGATATGTCATATAACAGTATTCGAGAACTCAGAGTTATCGATCAAGTCAATCCTAGTTCTCGAACCACTTACTTAGTCACTTGTCGAATACATTCTTGGAGACAAAATACTGAATAAATTGTACAAGTAAGAAGCCTGCAACAAGCCAATGCACTTTATGGACCACAATCTGTAATGTGCTTTGGAAAGCCTACAAGGAAGCTTGGAGAGATATAGAAGAGACAAAGGGCTAAAGAAGTGGATCTGAACAGGCTTTGCAAAGTCAAATCTGTAACCGTTTGGACACTTACTCAAAAAGGATAGACAGACTAGAAAGTAATTTGTTCAGCTACCTTATTTGCAGTTAGTAGGTTGTATCCATGTTTTATAAGGATAAAGCCTCACTTCCTTAGCAGTTAACTTTTGAGGAGTCAAGTTTTTCATACATTGTAAGTCACATCTCTCTGAGAAAAACGAAGCTGAGAATACTATCATTTGTATTCACAGATTGTAGCAACCTTTATCTAATACAATATTAGATTAAAGTGATATCGTGTCCTGTGTTGTTTTTATCCGCACTCATATCCTTGCACACACAAACACCTATCTTGCTACATAGACTCAAGAACAAGAAAAGTTCAAGAATCCATTCACCCCCCCTCTGTATTCTTTTACTGTATTCAATACTCAACAAGTGGTATCAGAGCGGGCTGTTTATTCAAAAACAGAAAAATGATCATGAGTTCGAATACACCAAAGACTACAGGAACAGTGAAAGTCCCTAAGTTTGACAAAGAGAATTACAACCTCTGGAAGATAAAAATGATGTTGTTCATCAAATCCTCTCATCCTTTATATCCTGAGATTCTCAAGAATGGTCCCTTTGTTCCCCAACAGGAGATTCCTGAAAAGACTGTTGGAACCACAACAATTCCAAGATCTTATGTAGCCAAGGAACCATCCAAATGGATAGAATCAGAAAAGGAGAAGGTTGTCCTTGACAGTCATCTCATGTTGCTGATTATAGATTCCATGGACATGTCAATGTTTGCAAACATTGCATCATGTACCACAGCCAAAGAAATGTGGGATCACATTGAGGTGTTATGTGAAGGAACTGATGAGGTCAGAGAAAACAAGAAACAGATACTGGTCACACAGTATGAAGCTTTCATGGCACAGCCCAAGGAAAGCATCACTGAGATGTTTGAGAGATTTCACAAGCTAGTCACTGAGTTGCAGATGAATGAAAAGGTTTACAGCACCAAGGAGTTGAACATGAAGTTTCTTCTATCTTCACCAAATCATCTAGAGCAAAGGGTCATTTCTCTAAGGGAGAGAGATTTGAACAAAGTTACATATGATGTGCTCTATGGGGTTTTAAAAACTTATGAGCTTGAGTTGCTTCAGAAAAGGGCTATCCAAGCCAACCAAGACAGGATGATAAACACATCATGTGCCTTGATTGTCAACAAATCTATTCAAGACCTAGAAGCATCTACAAGCTAACTGAGGATAGAGGAGATAGTAGATGATGAAGAAAATGAAGTTGAGGCTAGTGAACCTGTTGAGGAGAAGGAGGAAGAAGAGTTTTACACTCTTGAAGAACTAGATGAGATGGAAAACACTTCATATGCTTTCATAGCCAGAAAATTTCCCAACATCAGATTTAAAAGGAACCAACCCTTCAAACCTAAAACCCAAAGACAATCATTCAACAAGAGCAAGGCACCTGTGAAAGCAAACAAGAACAAATTTAAAACCAGCTATGTGGATAGGTCATCTGTAAGGTGTTATAGATGCAATGACCTAGGGCATTTTTCCAGTGAATGCAAGAATCCTAAAAAGAAGGATAAAGAGTTTCTAGAGCTTGAAGCTAAGTATGAGGCCCTTCTGAAAAAGCAAACACAAGGTAAGGCCTACATAGCTGAAGGGAAGTGTTGGGATGATTCTGATAATGATGGAGAGGAACAAGAATTTTGCAACTATGCCTTGATGGCCAATTCCAAGGATGACATATCTCCATCAGACTCTCAGGTACCATCTCTCACTTCTATAGACATGTCTGTTTCTGAGTATAAATGCATGACTGAACAACTATCTGTTGAAATGTTTAATATTCATACTAGTATGACTGCTGCTAATGAGGAGATTGCTAAACTGTCTACTAGAAATGAAATGTTAATAAAAAAGAATGAGGAACTTGAGCTAACTGCTATGCAAGTAGAAAACCTTAAGAAAGAAGTTGAATATTTGCAGAATAAGGTTTTATGTGCTAGTCAAGTGGAAAAGGCTCTTAGGGATGAATTAGCTGAAAATGAATTCAAACTAAAAACGTTTAAGAAATCATATGGTCTAGTGCAATCCTATTGTGAGAAAATTCAAGCAAAACCCAAGACTGCTATTGGACTTGACTATGGCACTCTTAACCAGAGAAAAGGCTATGCTGTCATTGAAGATGACACTGCTGTTCAAGAGGAAGTCCCTCACATCTTGAAAAAGACTGAGACTCCTATTTTTAAACATCCAACACTTGAAATTGATGAGGAAGCCTTACTCATCAAGCAAATGTTGAATGATGAGGATGAGGCACAGTCCAGTGAACAATAGGCATCCTCCAAAAGTAAGAGTGTCAAAGCCAAAGCCAAGAAGCCAGTAGGTAATAGACCTAAGATTGAAAAGTTTGTGAAATTCGTTTCAGATGGAAATCATGAATCTGAAAAGAAAGTGACTAAGAAGAAACAGAACATAAATGGCAAGTTAGGGATTAATAAAGATAACAACTATGTTTATATGCCTAATATAACGCCTTAGAAATTTCGGTTTTATTTAAAATTATTTATTTATTTTAAATTATAAATTATATTATGTGAGTATGGTTGGAAAGTCGAATGTATGTGAATTTGTGCTTATGTGCTTATATGATGATCTGGATAAGTTGTGAAGGCCCATGTATTTTTATTTGTACTTTTGAGGATTGAGTATATTTAAATCATGTATTTTTTTATCCTCTGTAAATTTTAAAAAAATTATCGGAGGGCTTAAAAATCATGAAATCTTTTGTAAAATTATCTGTCTATATTTATCGAGCTTTTAAAATTTGTTGGGTGGATTAATTTGGGTGGTTGAGTATTTTAAAATGATTTTAAGAGTTTTATTGTATTTAAAGGATCAAAACTTGTAAAATTCATATTTAATTCATTTTTGATTCTAAAAATATTTTAAAATATGGGATTGTTTATAATTTCATGGTCTTTATTTTAGAAATTTTTAAATTTAATTTTTCCATCTAGTTTCTATTTAATTTCGAATTTAGGAATGATTTAAATCAATTAAATATGGTTTTCAGGAGTGTGTATTTCCCTTTTTATTTTATTCCTGTATCTTATCCAGCAAAAATCATCGCCCATCTCCCATTTTTCTTGAGCGTTCTCGACTTTTCTTCTCTGCAAAAACACTCCAAAATTTCTCCATTTTCTTATCTCTTTTCCTATCAATCTCTCTCGTTGTCTTCTCTCCTAACTCTCTCGAATCTCTCTCTTTTCTTCCCGTTGAAACGCTAAAATCATTGTATTAGCCTGGATTACTTCAATTCCGAACTCAAATTGAGTTCTTTGAGTCTTTTTCTAGCCGTTCCTCGCGTGCTTGTATGTATGTGTTGTGGGGTACAGTAGAGTCGAAAGGGGTTACCATTTCTATAGCATCCGAGGGTAATTGATACGTTATAGTGATGTGTGGGCTTCGTGTGGGAGAACAAGGCAGGTGTGTGATGCATTAATACTTAAGCAAGGGGGTGAGAATAGTAATAAAACAAGAAAGACAAAAATGACAGTTAAAACAATTGCACCACAACAGGACAAAAGTTGGTTGGATGATTGTGGAAATGATGAGAGAAATGATAAGGGGATCATCATTGGGGAAGCCGTTAGAGAATAAAAGGGAACAACAAGGCAAAGGACCACATGGGACACCTGGCAACAGCTTTCATTTCATGACCATTTAGGAGTAATTGCATTTGCATTTATGTAGTAGGACAACCATATATTGGACTGCAGTGTAACAAACGAGACTATCTGTTTTTGCTAGTGAGAAATGTATCCCTCTCTCCCTTATTCCCTTAGGTTCTTTCTTTAGTTATTTCTTAACAGAGTTGCTCTTCTTGTTGGCTAACTCTCTAAGAATATCTAAACAATCTCCATCTCGTTTGAGATCAGATTGAGTATCTTGTACGTTCATTTGAATATTGAATTCGTGGTCTTACGTTTATCTTATTCGTATCATTGGTATCAGAGCAGTAGAGTCCTTGGCAAAATGGTACAGGGGCGGACAAGAGCGAATGAGGGGTCTGATGGTGAAGGGGACCGTCCAGATCTACAAAGGATGGAGGTAAATCTTCGTTCTTTACTAGAAACTCAGAACCAACGATTGATTCAAGCTTGTAACAATAGTTCTGTTAGTATAGAGCAGAATGCTAAAAGTATTGCTGAGTTGAATGAGCTAGTAGTAGGGCTATCGGTACAAGTAGCTAAATTAGTCTCACATGATGGTAAAGATTCTTCTAATGGTAATCTTAACCCTGAGGGTGAAAAGGATAGTTCTACACCTGGTCACCACTACAATAATAATAGGTTTCAAACGTTTGCTGCTAGAATGACTAAAGTGGAATTTCCGAAATTTGATGGAACTGAGTTGAGATCTTGGCTTTACAAATGTAATCAATTCTTTCAATTAGATGAGATACCAGATCCACAAAAGGTGAGGCTAGCCGCCATACATTTAGAAGGGAAGGCGTTATTGTGGCATCAAACTTACATGCACAGGTGTAATCATGTTATACCCACATGGGCTAAGTACACTGAAGATATTACTGTGAGGTTTGGTGATCTTTATGATGATCCTATGGCTGAATTAAAAGCCTTAAGACAGCAAGGATCGGTACAAGACTATCATGATTCTTTTGATGCTCTCACTAGTAGGCTTACTCTTTCAGAAGAATACCTTCTTAGTTGCTATTTGGGAGGATTGGATGATGAGATTCAGCTGGCTGTGAGAATGTTCACACCCAAAACTATACAACAAGCATTATGCTTAGCCAAACTCCAAGAAGCGGCAGCTAAAGCACAGAAAAGTAAAACACAGTCTAAACCTCTTTTGCCTACCCCTATTATCTCAAAAACACCTACAACCTTGATTGCACCTTACACAAAGCCTTCCCCTAAAACTACTTACACCAAACCTAGCACACCTCTTGCTTTACCACCTACTAATAACAGAAGAACCCTAACACCTGCAGAGCTCAGTGAGAAAAGAGCTAAAAACCTATGTTTTTGGTGTGATGAACGTTATGTGCCTGGGCATAAATGTAAGGGAAAGAAGCCCCAATTCTTTCATATAGAAATGGAAGATGAAGAAGAAGAACAGTTACAGGAGGAAATTGTGGTAGAGGAAGCTGCTGAGGTGGAGAATCAGTGTGCACAAATTTCTTTGGAAGCTATAGAGGGCATTTCCACCTTCCAAACGATGAGGTTGACAGGGCACCATGGTAAAAAGGTCCTGCAAATGCTACTAGACACTGGCAGTACACATAATTTCATAGATGCAGCTAAGGCTTTAAAGATGGATTGCAGAATTGAAAACATCACACCTGTAGGAGTAAGAGTTGCTGATGGGGGGCAACTTGTTTGTGATAAGATAATTAAAGGGTTTTGTTGGAAGATGCAGGGAGTAGAGTTCAAGGCAGATATGCTATTATTACCCCTTAGTGGTAGTGACTTGGTGTTGGGAGTACATTGGCTATCACAGTTAGGCCCTGTGTTATGGGACTTTTCTAACCTAACTATGCAGTTTACTTATAAAGGCTCAAAGGTGAAATTGAGGGGAATAAGTGGCAAAAAGCTTAAAGGAATCAATTCTCAGAAATTGAACAAGCTGTTTCAAGACACAGGTGAACTTTCTATGTTACAGTTAGTGCCCACTGAGGTTGGACATACACCCAAATTGACTGTCATTGAGACACTTCCTGCCACTCAGGATGCCTCATTAGCAGCTGTGTTAAACGAATATCCTATGGTATTCTCTGAGCCTCAAGGGTTGCCACCCAGTAGAGAGCAATTTGATCACAAGATACCATTGAAACATGGTACTGATGCCATAAATCTCAGGCCTTATAGGTACTCACTGGTGCAGAAAAATGTTATTGAAGAGTTAATCCAAGAGATGCTGAATCAAGGAATTATTAGGCCAAGTAACAGCCCTTTTGCAGCTCCTATAGTGTTGGTAAAGAAGAAAGATGGAGGGTGGAGGATGTGCACTGATTACAGAAGCTTAAATAAAGCTACTATTAAAGATAAATTTCCTATTCCCTTGATTGAAGACTTAATGGATGAGCTACATGGTACAAGGTACTTTTCAAAAATTGACCTTAAATCTGGTTATCACCAGATAAGGGTTGGTGCAGAAGATATCCATAAAACAGCATTTAAAACTCATGTTGGCCACTTTGAGTACTTAGTTATGCCCTTTGGCTTAACTAATGCACCATCTACCTTTCAAGCCTTGATGAACCATGTTTTTAAGCCAATGTTAAGGAAGGGGGTATTGGTCTTTTTCGATGACATTCTGATCTATAGTTCAACATGGGAAGAGCATTTGGCTCATGTGCAATTGGTCTTGCAGATTATGAAAGACAATTCACTGCATGCTAATTTGAAAAAGTGCTCATTTGGTGTTTTTGAAATACACTACCTTGGTCATGTCATATCAGAGAAGGGAGTGCATACTGAACCTGACAAGATAGAGGCTATTACAAGGTGGCCTACTCCAACTACACTGAAGCAACTAAGGGGATTCTTAGGCTTAACTGGATATTACAGAAGATTTGTACAAGATTATGGCAAAATCTGCAAACCCCTAACCCTACTTCTCAGAAAAGATGCTTTTATGTGGAATGATGCAGCCCAAGAGGCTTTTGATCTGCTAAAAGTGAAGATGAGCAATCCTCCAGTGTTGGCTTTGCCTAACTTCAACAAGCCTTTTGTCATAGAAACAGATGCTTCTGGAACAGGTATGGGGGCTGTACTTATGCAAGAAGGCCATCTAGTAGCATACAGTAGCAAGGCTTTTTCTGAGAAAAAGGCAATGTTATCTGCATATGAGAGAGAATTACTGGCTGTTGTCTTTGTAGTCCACAAGTGGCAACACTACTTGTTGTCTTTGCCTTTTATAATAAGAACTGACCAGCAAAGTCTTAAATATTTAGTGGAACACAAACTATCCACTCCTTTTCAGCAAAAGTGGCTTTCTAAATTAGCTGGCTTTGACTACATTGTAGAGTATAAGAGTGGAAGAGAAAATAGGGTTGCGGATGCTCTTTCTAGAATTCAGGGTTGTCGGTTATTCACTATGGCTGTATCTTCAGTGGATTCTCAACTTATGCAAGATTTGGAGTTACATTGGAACACAGATTCTCACTTGAGTAAGATCATTGCAGAATTGAAGGTTGATGCTAGTTCCCACCCTAAATATTCATGGGCTCACAACCAGCTCTTGAGGAAAGGCAAACTGGTGGTGGGAGATAATGCTGCTATTAAGGGTAAAATTTTAAATTGGATGCACAGTTCTGGTCAAGGGGGACATTCTGGTATACATGCTACCTTGAAGAGAATTCAGGTCTTATTTTACTGGCATGATATGAAGAATACTGTTATTGCTTTTATTAAGCATTGCCCAACTTGTCAAAGATGCAAGTATGATCAAAGTGCCTATCCTGGTTTATTACAGCCAATTCCTATCCCTACAACTGTGTGGGAGGAGATCACCATGGATTTTATTGAAGGCCTCCCAAAATCAAAGGGAAAGGAGGTGATTTTGGTGGTCATTGATAGGCTCAGTAAGTATGGTCACTTTATTGCTCTAAGCCACCCTTATACAGCCCTGTCTGTAGCCCAAGCCTATTTGGATCAGGTCTATAAACTTCATGGCTCTCCTAAGTCCATTATCTCTGATAGAGATAAAATTTTTACCAGTCAGTTTTGGAGGGAATTCTTGAGGTTACAAGGAGTTCAAGAAAAGTTGTCTACCTCATACCACCCCCAGACTGATGGCCAGTCTGAAGTACTCAACAGGTGTTTAGAAACTTATTTAAGGTGCATGTGTTTTGAAAATCCTCAGCATTGGATGGAGTGGCTACCTTTGGCAGAGTTCTGGTATAATACTAATTTTCATTCTGCAATTCAGAAGACACCATATGAGGTTCTTTACAATCAGCCCCCACCCATCCACAGACCTTACATCATGGGATCTACTGCTGTTGATTCAGTGGATAGAAGCTTCCAGCAAAGAGAAAAAGCAATTGAGAGGATGAAGGAGAATTTGCACAAGGCTCAAAATCGGATGAAGCAACTAGCTGACAAGAAAAGAACTGAAAGAAGTTTTTTAATAGGGGAATGGGTATATCTAAAGCTGCACCCTTACAGACAAGTCTCAGTAGCAGATAGGCCACACCAAAAATTAGCTGCCAAGTACTTTGGTCCCTACAAGGTTATTAAGAAGATAGGATCTGTAGCCTACACTCTGCAACTACCAGCTTCATCTAAGATACACCCTACCTTCCATGTATCATTGCTAAAGAAACACCATGGCCCTCCTCCAGCCACTTTGGATCAATCACTTCCTACAGTATTTGACGATGCTAGTGCAGCTGCTCCAAAATGGCCTGTGTCTGTAATTGAAGTGAAAACGGTGAAAAGAAGAAATGCAGCTCAGGTACTATGGTTGGTTCAGTGGGAAAACGCACCAATTGAAGATTCTTCCTGGGAAGATGCTCAACAGATTATGAAGAAATATCCCACATTTTATCCTTGGGGTCAAGGATCTTTTAAAGGAGGGAGTATTGATGCATTAATACTTAAGCAAGGGGGTGAGAATAGTAATAAAACAAGACAGACAAAAATGACAGTTAAAACAGTTGCACCACAACAGGACAAAAGTTGGTTGGATGATTGTGGAAATGATGAGAGAAATGATAAGGGGATCATCATTGGGGGAGCCGTTAGAGAATAAAAGGGAACAACAAGGCAAAGGACCACATAGGACACCTGGCAACAGCTTTCATTTCATGACCATTTAGGAGTAATTGCATTTGCATTTATGTAGTAGGACAACCATATATTGGACTGCAGTGTAACAAACGAGACTATCTGTTTTTGCTAGTGAGAAATGTATCCCTCTCTCCCTTATTCCCTTAGGTTCTTTCTTTAGTTATTTCTTAACAGAGTTGCTCTTCTTGTTGGCTAACTCTCTAAGAATATCTAAACAATCTCCATCTCGTTTGAGATCAGATTGAGTATCTTGTACGTTCATTTGAATATTGAATTCGTGGTCTTACGTTTATCTTATTCGTATCAGTGTGGGTCTGTACGAGCAGCTGGGTGTATTGTGTAGTGTAGGTCCGTGGAAAGCTGCGATTGTGATGTGGTCTTGAATTCGAGCTTCATCTGATTTCAAAATTTGGGGTTTCGATGCAAATATATGAAGGTTGTGTCTGGAATGTGATATACGATGTATGTGGTTATGGGTTATTGTTCTTGTTAACAATATTTGCTTGATGTGTTGATACTTCTGTGAAATGTGTGTGTGTATTCGATGATTAGAGATTATTATTTGTAGAGTAGTATATATGTCCTTATAATTTTCAGTGTCATTGAGAGTTGTTGGTGTTGCAATGAGGAAGCCGAAAGGGGTGTTTGAGGGGAAAGGGGAAATTAAAAACCAGCAGAGAAAGAAGGAAGCCAGTGAAGATGTGTATGTTGCGGTCTGATGTGGGTGTATGGGTATGTAGTGCTTGAGTATTGAAGGAGTTAAGAAGAGGGAGAGAACAGGGGATGCCGAGAGAGGGAAAGATACGAGGGGGTGTTGTATGTGGGTGCGTTTGGTGTCCTCGGGTTGTGATGATCGGAGGAGACAAGGGTTACAAATGGGAGTGACTGGAAGGTAATGCTTGTGCTCTATGTGGGTGAGTTGTAGATGCAGGGTAAAGAATAGAAAGTGAAAGAGTGTATGTGGCCGAATGTGTGGGTGGGAGTGTGATCGGATGTAGGGGTGTGTAAATGGATATATGTCTGTGAATGACATTTATGGTGTTAAGTTGAAAAGGAGTAGAAGGGAGCAGGAGGTGTGTGCAAGAAGGTGGTTGTTGATGGGTTGTTTATTAAGTTCCTTTAAAAGCAGATGGTATAGATAACGAAATATGTTACAAAAAGATATTTGGATTCATTTATGTGCTTAACTAGTAACTTTGTGTTATGTGCTAAGTGTGTGTATTGTTAGAGGTTCGTAAAATGCTTATATTGGAATGGTTTATGGTGATTGTAAATGATTCGAGTATTTATATATTACAGTAAGTTTATGGATTGTCAGAGATGTGCAAATGAAGTACATCAGTATGAGTTGGTATGATTATAAATGGCACTGAGTTGACTGTAAGGCAAATGATGTTTTGAATCCTGTATTGGATGATTGTATTCCGATTGGTTAGACGATATTATAAAGGAGGTGCTGTCCAATTTTTTTTATTAAAATTATTTTATGATTCTATAGTATTTTGATAATTATTATTTGTGTGCAAGTGTTTATTAATGATATAAGATATAAATGTGGGATAATAATGTGTGCTTAAATGCTTATGTGATTTTATATTATTCATTATTTTGAGAAGGTGATTAATACGTGCTATATGTACTTATATGTATAGCGTAATAGAATGCGCATGGGTAGATTAGAATAAGCAGTAAGGCTTTTAGTTGGTTTTGTACTGAAGTAGTATTTTACCTTTATATAGGTACAAGTAAGAGGCCGGTTGTGAGTCAGTGCACGCGTATATGGAATTTTGAGGAATGGAATAATTATGGAAATTGACGAATGTGCTCGTGGAGCGACTGATAAGTTATAGAAGAAAGACAGATGTAGGACTGAGTAAAGGCCAACGAATGAGAAATAGAGACTGATGTACAATGAGTAAAGAATCGAGATATTGGAATTGGAAACTCCAATTATTGAGGCAAGTGTTTTGCTCTTCACTTATCATTCAAGTGATGTAGTTCAATTTCTTGTTGTAGTATATGATAAGAATAAAGTATATTTAGAAATGTAATGTTTCTTCAAATGGCGGGAAAATGTTTATTACCCCACCCTCAGTTCAACTATGGAATTTTAATAAACCTCACCAAAAACTTTTCTACACAATGCCATTTCTTTATTTTCGTCGATTATGTTAAGAAATTTGTTGAATAGAGAAGAATCCAGATTTCAAAATCCTTATAAATATCTGTTAACAAAATTCCCGATTTTAGTATATTTAACCCAAGTGACCTTAACTTATTTCTTCAATTATATCGAACATTGTTTCATAAGTACTTGATTATACAACCCTACCTCTGTAGATACATCATGTTGTGTTGATTTACTTTCCCTTTTGATATCAAGTCAATTCATTAATGCTGAATCATATTCCTTTGATCGTATTCACTTGATTTTATGTATGTAGAACCTGAATTATTACTTCACGTTTGAAAATGGAATTTCTCCTTGCCTAATCTGCTGTGGTTATAATTTGAAGTATTCGTATCGATTTTGTTGATACCTTTTTGAGTTGACGTTCTTTATAATTTCCCCTATGTGGTATCGAATTTGTCGATACCAGTCGATGATGTCGTTTCTTAGTAATTCCTAATCATAAGTTGTTATTCTGGACGTGAGTTCCAGTTATTGTTGAAACATGGTAGTCGATTGTCCCGACCCCTGGCCTGAGTATTAAAGATAGAATTGGAAGTTTTTATTAAATAAAAATGTTTTCATGACTGAGGACGCCAGTCAGAGTATGAGTGAAAGGCAGAGTGTATAAACTTGTAACACTATAACTAATGTAACTCAATTAAAAGAAAAGATACTTAACTAGAAGACAATCAAGAACAAGAAGTCACAAGAAATCAACACTAAATGAAGACAAGGTAATTGATACAATTGAACATGTTAACTATGATCAAGCCAAGAAGAAATCATTGAGAGAAGTTCAAGTCAAAGTTGTTCAGGCCTCAGTGATTTGAGAAATCGAGAATCAAGATCATAACTATCAGTATCAACAAGACCAATTGATTTCAAGTGAACAAGAAGGAAAGCGAATATTGGAAAGCCAAGTTACTAAGTGAATATGGTAATTTATTCAAGAAGCAGAAACACTATCAAGACTAGTCACTTATGAACCAGACCAGTGCATCAAGTGTCAGGACATTGATAGCAAGTTTATGTCAGTAATAAAGATCCATGTTCAAGAGCTTGCTGAAGAATAAAGAAGACATGAAGATATCACAAGCTCAAGATGTGCATTGAAGTTTCAAGTTGAAGACCAGAATATTTTCTAAGTACTAAATGTTCTGGATGGCCAAGTAGAATATTTCTAAGTAGAAGTTCGACTTAGAAATTTCGAGATGGCTAAGTAGAAATTCTCAAGTAGAAGTTCTACTTAGAGTGCAGCTTCAACATGACACATGGCATCTTCTGATTGGCAGATTTCCAAGCTTTCAAGATAAGGCAAGATTTATGTGGACATCATTGGGCCACGTACATCTTAGTCTTTGAAGACTACAGGACATAGATTACATGTAGTATAAATAGAAGCACTTGTGTAATGTTTTAGTGAGTGAGCAATATTGAGAAAAACACAAGAAAAAGAGAGAGTATATTCACAGAGCTTAGAATCATTCACTTCTCTCTCAACTTCTGTTATACTTTGTAATGAATGTTGTAGCAACCTTTTCAAGTTATATATAAAGAAATATATTCCTTGAATCTGCGTGTTCATTTATTGCATCGTATTTATTGCTTCTCATAATCGAAAAGTTGTATTCACCCCCCCTCTACAACACATTTGGACCTAACAATTGGTATCAGAGCGGATGTTTAACATACAAAACATAGATCCTTGTGTTTGGTAGAAGAATCGTGAGTTTTCATTTTCTAGATCTACTTTTCATTTTTTCGAAAAGTGAGCTTTAATTCATTTCCAGTGAAAACTCATCCGGGAAAAATTATTTAAATACTCCAGGTGTGATTATTTAGCTTGGGTGTATTTTAATTAATTTTTGTGAATTAATCTGGGTTCATTGATATTTGGTGTTCTTGAGTGTTCATCATCTGTTCTTATCAAAGAAGATAACCCAACAACTTTTTGATCTCCTTTTTCAAACAAATAAGATAGTCAAAAAGGTGTTTTTGTACTTTTGATTTGATTATTATTCCTTGGCCGAAAGCAAAAGAAAGTGTACTCAGTGCTTAGCAAGTGGGTTAGTCACTTTCGGTGTGTAAAGTAATCAAAAGTCAAAAAGGGTGTTAAAGTGATAATATTGTTTATTCAATATTAAAAGTAATCTTCAGAAAATTATTCTAAGGACAAAAAGTTCTACATAGAATTTCTACTTGAGATTTTCTACATAGAATTTCGACTTGGACAATTTCTACTTGGTGAATTTCGACTTGGACAATTTATACTTAGAGAAATTTCGACTTGAGCAAAATTTCTACTTAGAGAAATTTCGACTTGGCAGAAGTTCTACATAGATATTCTACATAGCCTAGTCTTGGGTACTTAGAAATTTTTAGTGACAAGATTTGAAATGGCTCCTAAAAATTCTTTCAAGATCCCAATGTTCAACCGAGATCACTATGAAGAATGGGTTTTCAGAATGAGACTCTACTTAGAGACTATTAACCCTGAGTATCTGGAAGTCCTTGAAAAGGGTAAATTCGTTCCAATGAAAGCTATTCCTGAGCGTACGGAAGGAGAGGAGGTTATACCTGCTCGGTCTGAGCCTAAAAAGGCAGCGGACTTTACGGATGCTGACAAGGAGCAAATAGCTTATGATACTTCTGTAAGACAAACCTTGATGGAATCTCTCGATCATGAAATGTTCAACATAGTCAAAGGTTTGAATACAGCAAAGAAGATTTGGGACAAGATAGAAGTTGTCATGGAAGGATCTGCAGAGGTTAGAAGCAACAAGACACTTATACTCAAGATGGAGTATGACACCTTTAGAATACGAAAAGGAGAAAGCATAACAGACGTCTATCTACGATTCAGTCAGTTGGTATTAGATTTGAATCTGAGAGGTGTAACTCTCCCCATGGTTGAGACCAATACGAGATATCTGAGGAACCAGCCAAAGAGCATTGAACATAGGGTCTACGCAATCAGAGAAACCAGAGATTTGCATACAACTTCTCTGGAAGAATATTATGGAATTCTAAAGACCTATGAGCTGGAAACACTTCAAGATCAAGCATGGGACAATGATTCAAAAGGAAAAGAAACTGCATCAGGATTAGTTGCTGATGAGGAAGAGTCTAAGAAGGCAATGGTTGCAGCAAAGCCTAAATCATCACCTGCACCGCATCAAGTTGATAATGATGACGAGTGTGCATCTAACAGTGATGATGACTACTTCACCCAAGAAGAGCTGGACAACATGGACGATAGTGTCGTGGCATACATGGCAAGGAAGTTCAGCAATATGAGATTCAGAAAGAGCAACCGACCACAGAGAAATTCTTCATCTTACTATCGGGCTGCTAAGGGTGGTGGTAGTTCGTCAGGCTACAAAAGCAAAGGCAAGAGTACCAGCTACAAATCTCCGTTGGATTTCAAAATGAAGTTCAATTGCTATAATTGTGGTGAACCTGGACATTTTGCCTCGGACTGCAAAAAGCCTAAACAAACTTATCCAAAAGAGACATTTGAAGCCCTCAAAAGCAAGTATGAATCGCTGGTGAAAGAAAAACATGGTAAAAGAGCTTTAGTAGTAACAGAAGGAAGAGCTTGGGATGATTCAGATGAGGAAGATGTTACTCATGTAGCAAACTTTGCGCTTATGGCTGAGACATCAGAGGAACCAGAGGTACCAGTTCTAACCCTTAAAGTAGAAATGTCTATTGATGATTATAAGGAACAGAACGGGGCTCTTAGCGAAGAGATCTACATGTTGTGCAAAAGCCTAGACACTTCTCAAAAGGAACAGAAAACACTTGTCGCCAAAAGCAGAATGCTTGAGGCAAAAGTGGAAGAGTTAGAGGCTGCTTGCACTGTAGATACTTCCCTAAGAGATTTTATTAAATCTTTGGAACACAAGCTCGTCCTTAAGGCAGAAATAGAATCATGTTTAAGGAACAAACTAGCTGAGTTAGAAACTAAATGTGAAGCTTACAAACTAGCTGCTAGTAAAGTGTATGTAGATAATGACGTATTTAAGAAGATAACTGGAGTAGGTGTAGGACTTGATTATTCTGACCTATCTAAGAAAGAAGGGAAGAGACATATCGTTCCTAGCTCCAGTGACCTTAAAAAGGAAACACCTAGTATTCTTAAATCAGCCGTCAAACCTATCTACAAACATCTTGTTCCTAGAATAGAAGAAAAAGAGACTGAATTGATAGCTAGATATGAGATTGAGGTAGAAGATCGACAGGAAGTACAACCTATAACTCCTATCAAACAAGTTAAAATCAATTTCCCTAGTGATGAATCTAGACTAGGAATAGGAGCTAAGGCTGTTAAACAACAAGGGAAGAAAGGCATAAAAGAGGTTAAGGCTGAACGAATAAAGAAAGCATGTTATCACTGCAAATCTACTGAACATCTTTCTTATGCATGTAAAGCTAACATAAATGTTCCTGCTGCACATGCCATGCCTGTCACACACACAATGAATAATCTGCATCCGAATCATGCACAGTGTGGTCAACCTAATTGTATGCCATGCACTTTTAACGTCATGCAAACTTTTGTGAATTTAATGAATGCATCTAGCTAGTCATGCTTAAGTACTGCTGCTAGTTCAAACATCAAGAAAAAGCATGTGAGAGCCAAGACTGTCAGTCCTCCTAAAGTTAGGAGTGACAAACCTTCTCCTAGGACTGATAAATATGTCAAGTCTGAGAAAGGAAAGGAGAAAGTCGAAAGCTCTAGTAATGTTAAGAAAAGTGCATCTCCTGTTGTTAAATCTGTTGATTCTAAATCTTATCGAAAAGCCGGGCCCAATCAAAGTTGGGTTCCGAAGAAAGTCTAATCAATCTGTCATTGCAGGGCATTAAGCAAAAGAGAAATAAAGTCATATGGGTGCTGGATAGTGGAGCATCGAGGCATATGACAGGAAACAAGTCCCTGCTTACAGAGTTGGTTATGAAAGCTGGCCCTTATGTTACCTTTGGAGATGACAGCATAGGTGTGACAAAGGGATATGGCAAACTGAAAACTGGCAATGTCATCATTGAAGATATTTCCTATGTTGAGGGATTAAAGCATAATTTGTTGAGTATCAGTCAATTCTGTGACAAAGGTTACGAAATTGTCTTCAACAAGAAAGGTGTATCAATCACTCACATCAAGGAAGGTTCACTGGCTTTGAGAGGAGTTCGAAAGGAAGATCTTTTTGTTGCAGACATGGATTCAGCAAATCAGAATGAAGTCACCTGTTTCTACAGCAAAGCTTCGGATGATGAAAGCTGGTTATGGCACAAAAAATTATCTCACTTAAACTTCAAAACGATGAATGCTCTCGCGAGGCGAGAATTGGTGAGAGATCTACCTCAAATGGAGTTCGCTCCGAAAGGACTCTGTGAAGCCTGTGAAATGGGAAAGTCGAAACGAGCATCGCATAAAAGCAAAGAAATTTCTAGTATCACTGAGCCTCTGCAACTTCTTCATATGGATTTGTTTGGCCCAGTGAATGTCCTATCTTTATCTAGGAAAAGATATGCATTGGTAATCGTGGATGACTTCTCCAAGTATACATGGGTATTGTTCGCAATGACGAAAGACGAAGTACCTTTCCTAATCATTGATCACATCACTCAAATTGAGAATGTTTCAACACTTACTGTGAAGACGATTAGATCAGACAATGGCACTGAATTTAAAAACGCAGTGCTAAATGACTTCTGTGTATCTAAGGGAATACGTCGTCAGTACTCAGCCCCGAGAACTCCACAACAAAATGGAGTAGTTGAAAGGAAGAATAGAACATTGGTTGAAGCAGCAAGAACTTTGTTGTGTGATTCGAAACTTCCTCTGTATTTCTGGGCAGAAGCAGTGAGTACCGTGTGTTACACTCAAAATCGATCCTTGATCATAAAAGATAAAGAAAAGACACCATGTGAGCTAATGAATAGAAGAAGACCAACAATCAAATACTTTCATGTCTTCGGAGCAAAATGCTATGTACTTATAGATGATGAAAATCTAGGCAAGTTTGCAGCAAAAGCTCGTGAAGGAATCTTTGTTGGTTACTCCACAGATGTGGTAGCAGCTTATAGGGTGTTCTTAGTGAATGATCGAAAAGTGACTGAAAGCTACAACGTCAGATTCGACGATACCAAACTCTCATCAATTTCAAGAGATTCTAGTGAACCTGAGTCCCTAAAATTTCAGAATCTGGACTTAGAAGAACTTGAAGATGAACCTGAGTTGGTTGTCCCATTAAATGTTCCAAGTGTACGTGAAGAACCTGAGTCTAGTGAACAAGCTAATCCTACAAGATCAGGAGAGACTTCTTCAGTACGAACCGGCAGCAACTCAGGGGGAGTAAATAGCAGCTCAAGGACTACTGTTCAAGGCTCGAGTCGAGTTGACTCTAGTTCTGTAGGAGCTGGCACTAACTCAGGGGGAGTTAGTGAAAGTAATCAAAGTAGTCAGCACCACAACTCAGAAAGTCATGCTGAATCATCAAGACAATTTCCAAGAGAACGGGTATGGAGTAGAGACCATCCGTTTGAATTAATTATTAGTGATCCAGATGCTGGTGTGTCTACTAGAAGAAATGCAAGAGCTGACCTGGCTAATATTTGCTTATATTCTGGGTTCTTATCCAAGCTTGAACCTAAAGAAATAGAAGAAGCTCTTGGTGATGCTGATTGGGTGATTGCAATGCAAGAGGAACTCAATCAGTTTGAAAGGCAGAAAGTTTGGAAACTGGTACCCCGACCAAAGAACAAATCAGTAATTGGAGCAAGGTGGGTATTCAGAAATAAAATGGATGAAAACGGACTTGTAACACGAAACAAGGCTCGTTTGGTTGCAAAAGGTTACTCTCAGCGAGAAGGAATTGATTATGATGAGACCTATGCACCAGTTGCAAGACTTGAGGCAGTCAGGATGTTTTTGGCATTTGCAGCATATAAGAACTTCAAGGTTTTCCAGATGGATGTGAAAAGTGCCTTCCTGAACGGAGAGTTAGAAGAAGAAGTGTATCTGGAACAGCCGCCTGGCTTCATTGATCCAGAACTTGTAGATTTTGTGTATCTTCTCTTCAAATCTGTCTATGGCCTCAGGCAATCCCCAAGATGTTGGTATGAAACCCTATCCGTATTCTTAATTGAAAGTGGTTTTACTAGGGGAGTAATTGACAAAACATTGTTCTATAAGAATGTGAAGAATGATTTAATACTTGTTCAAGTCTATGTGGACGATATTATCTTCGGGTCATCGAATGAGCGCTTGTGCGAGAAATTTGCTAAGCTAATGCAAGACAAATACGAGATGAGCATGATGGGAGAGCTGTCTTTCTTCCTTGGATTACAGATCAGTCAGAGAAAAGATGGTATCTTTATCTGTCAATCCAAGTACGTCAGAGATTTACTCAAGAAGTATAATCTAGAAGATGCATCAGCAGCTAAGACTCCCATGGCAACAGCCACGAAGCTTGATGAAGACAAATCAGGTAAATCAGTTGACATCACAAGCTATCGAGGTATGATTGGCTCACTTCTCTATTTAACTGCAAGTAGACCCGATATAATGTTCGCGACTTGTTTATGTGCAAGATTCCAAGCGGATCCTAGAGAATCACATCTCATAGCCGTCAAAAGAATTTTTAGGTATCTCAAGGGCACACCAAATCTAGGGATTTGGTACCCAAGAGATACAGGTTTTAATCTAATTGGCTATACGGATTCAGACTATGCAGGTTGCAGGATTGATAGGAAAAGCACATCTGGTGCTTGTCAATTTCTTGGCAGAAGATTGGTGTCCTGGCAAAGTAAAAAGCAACATACAGTATCTACTTCTACTGCTGAAGCTGAGTACATTGCTGCTGGAAGCTGTGTAGCTCAAATACTGTGGATGAGGAACCAATTGAAGGATTATGGCATGGAGCACAAGAAAATTCCAATTATGTGTGACAACACAAGTGCCATTGCCATAACCAACAATCCTGTAGATCACTCAAGAACCAAGCACATCGACATCAGGTATCACTTCATAAGAGAACATGTCGAGGAGGGGACTGTGGAGCTACATTTTGTGCCCACAATGCAACAAATTGCAGATATATTCACCAAACCTCTTGATGAAGTAACATTCAATAGGTTGGTTGGTGAATTGGGAATGCTTAACACAAGTTAGTAAAGCCTTCTATCTGTAAAATCCATGTTTATGTTTGTATATGCAAGCTATTTCATCATTATGTGTTTAGACTTTAAAATGCCTAATTAATGATTATTATAGGTTGCATATAGTGTGATTTTACATGAATTCAGTGTGTTTCAAGTGTCTTTTATAGCACAAATCTTTGAATTCATGCTTGTTAGATTGCATGAACATAGGGGGAGTTAAATTCATAATATTCTAAATTTTGCATGTTTTTTAGATGAATTTACCTGTGTTTTTCATGTAATTAGAGGCCTTAGAATTATCAAGGAATGTTTTAATTATGTCATATATTAAAATCCTTGAATTGATATTTATATTAATTTGGCAAAATTAATTGTTGAGTTTTTCAAAGAAAAATTGTCAAATTATTCTAAGTATCTTCAAAATTTCGAGTTAATCACTATCTCGAAACTCATCTTGAAATTCTAGTTGAATTTCGATTTGAGCTTCCATAGTGAAGTTTTGAAAATTCTAAGTCTGGGAGAAATTTCGAGTTAGCCTCTATCTCGAAATTTATCTCGAAATTCGACTTAAGGCTCGAATTTGAGTTACCAGTGTGCCTATTTCCTTATTCAAAATATTCCATATAATGTCTATTTTACAGGGGATATTTTTTGAAATAATCTGAGAGAATAACTTCGAATTATTCAATAATTTCGAGTTAGACTCTATCTCGAAACTCAACTCGAATTTCGACTTGATGTTCGAGATAGAGCTCTCAGTTGGTCTAAGGGGATTTTTCGAGTTAACTCCTAACTCGAAGTCTATCTCGAATTTCTACTTAAATTTCGAGATAGGTTTCCCTAGTGCTGTTGGTGGTTTGTGCTGTTTACATGGTCTTAATAGTCAAATGGTTCAAGTTTTTCGAGTTAACAGCTATCTCGAACTCTATCTCGAAGTTCGACTTAAAAAAGTTCGAGATAGACTTCGACTTAGACTTCGAGATAGAGTTCTCCCTGTATGTACTTAGAGTTTTCATATTTTTTAACAGGGATACTTTAGTCATTTCACATTAATGTCTATATATACATATCTAACTCGATATTTTCTTTCACTTTTACCTACTTGAGTTTTACAGCCGCCCCATATACATACAGGCGATTTCATACTTACAACCATTGATTCGTGATTTTTGTGACTAATCTCATACGGACAACGAATTAATGCCCATTTTTAGACTGCTATCACTTGTGTGTTACCATTAATCTCTGTTCTTGTGTGTTTGTGTCACGGTTCATCTTTCTTGAGATATATACACACGTATATACACACAAAAGTTCACAGATCTCATACACACGATTTCACTGGTGTATACACATTCAACTTCACTGATATACATACACGTATATACATCCCCATTGCAGATTCAGTTATTGGGTTGTTGTTATTCGCCTCTTGTAGTTTTAATCCCGTAGTTTAATTTTTATAAGAAGGGACTATTGTTGTTCTTGATAAATTAAAAGGGATAAAATTGTTAATTAAAAATTAATTGTTTTTCAGAAATTAAAATTAAAATTCACATTTTTTTAAAAAAAAAGAAAAACTTTTAATTATAATGGCTCACCAATTTTCACTTGCCAAAAACAATTTTTATAATATTTCTACGGAAATTGGTGATCAACTCCCGCGCTTTAAGTCTTGGATACGATTTCTCAATTTGTATTCCAAAGCTAGCGATGCTTTTACTGCTAAACCTCCACTAGTACATGATGCTTTACAGCAATTATGGACTAGTGCAGTTTCTTTTGGGAGCAAATCAACCCCTTTTGGTTTCAGGTTTACCTTAGCGGGTCAGGAATATGAGGTGACTGAACAAATTGTCAACAAGGTTCTGGGATTCCCCATTAAAGATGCTTATGATTCAGAACCTACAGCTGCAGAACGCCTCAGATTCTTTGAAGAAATAGGGTGTTATCCTCCGACTGGCCGGATCACTGGAAACATCCAAAAACAATTTCTTCATGTGGAATGGAATTACTTTTTCGAGGCCATCACAAGATGTTTTCGGGCACGAGAAAGCGATTACCATCAAATTTCCATTCCCATGCAAAACCTCGGAATTGCCCTAGCAAGAGAGCTGGATATAAATTATGGACGAATAGTTCTCTCTGAGATAGTGGCTGTGATGGGATCTCCTGCAAGCAGAGACCTCAACACCACAGATGTTGTCTGCTGGTTTCCTCGGTTCTTACAGATGCTGATTAATCATTTAATACCGAAGGATGCTCTTGCAGTTAGACAGAGTTTTGCCAGAAGTCAAAAATCTGCACCACTAGGGATGGGCACTAAGTCACTTTCAACAGTTGAAAATCAGGATAAACATCATGGAAAACCGATGTCTATTCCTGATACCTTACAACAGTGGCTTACATATGATGAGGGAGTTACCACCTTGATGGAATTCTCGCAAGTTTCATCACATGCTCAGAATCGGTCTGCTCATGCTGAGGCATTTGAAGAGATTCCTGATGAACAAAGCGGAGACGAACAAGGTAATGAATCAGGTAATCTCTCTCGACATTCTACTCATTCCTCTTCCTATGTTTCTGATTCCCAGACCCAAGAGACTGCTAGCCCGCAGGATCTATCCCAGGGTGAGAGCTATATTTCTAATTCTATATCATCCCAGTCACCGGAATCCAAACAGCCAGCACAAATAAATGTAGGATATGATGAGGAGAGTGAACCCGAAGAGCAGCAACTTATTCGAAAGAAACCCAAAATTTCTCATGCTGCTACTTCTAAACCTCAGTCAAACCCTAGTGTGTCACACGCAACCACTCCACCTCACGAGAGTGGTTCACCCCTTGAACAATCTGCACATAGGGATTTTGATGATGATTATGTACCTTTTGAAGATACTGTTGCTTCAAAAGGACATGAAGCTTTAAAAGCTTCAGCCGTACCTTCACCGGTACGTACTGATGCTACAAAGAGGATCGGTTCTGATGTTGTACAAGAACACTTTGTAGCCTCTCAGCCTGAGATTCCAACTCAGGAACAAACAGCATTTGATCCCATAACTGCAAATTATATTGCTTATCCAGTTTCTGCAGGTACTGCTTCATATTTTGGATCAATTATTGAAGACATACACGAGCGTGAGACAGGGAGTGTGTGTGAGAGGTTAGGGAGAGAGGGACCTTCATTTTTAAGGCCCGAAACCGAGCGCCAAATACCAACAGAACGAGTATTAGAGCGAGGTCACCTAAACCAAACACCGTCCCTTAATACTGAAAATTTTGAAACTCGTATGTCTTCTATGGAAAATCAAATGAAGCAGTTTGGGCAGTCAATGGGGCAGTTAGGGATGAACATTGGAAACAATCAAAGGGCCCTTGACGACTACGCAGCACGAATGGCAAGTCAAGCTACAGCTTTTAATGATTTGACAAACAAGGTAAATGACTTGGGCCATGCTGCTGGTGTCTTGGGGAACACTCTGAATGACAGGATGGGAGCAATAGAGCTTACAATGGATACTCTGGCTATGGAGATCAGTAGAGTTATGTTCGCAATCAGAAGTTTTGTGCCCCCAGAGTGTTTCGCGCCGCAACAACCTCCCCCCGATGCTGGTACAGGTGGTGCTAGTGGAGCAGGACCCTATGGTTCTGGTTTTGAAGATTCTTACGCAGCTGGTGGATCTGGAGACCAGGGTGGAGTTCAGGATAACTCACCTAAGGGGGAGAGTATAAAGGAGACGAGACAGCAGGGATTTCAAATCGAAGAAATTCAAGAACAAGCTGATCTTGTCAAAGAAATTGAGCCGTCTATTGATGAAGAGGCTCTGAGAAGGAAAAAGGGTAAGGCAATAGCGATTGAGCAAGATGAGCCATTCGTTGATCTGAGTCATCAAGAAAAAGTACAGGAGGTACTTGACTCAGATTCCGATATGGAAGACGCACCTTTGAAACATGCTATAAAGAGATCATTGAAGGATCAAGGTGGAGGTGCTGGAATGTCTTTCGGATTGCCTGAAGAAATTACTGTTGATGAGGAAACCCTTAAATCTCAAAAGTTAGCCTTGGAACAAGCTGAGTTCTTTAAAATGAAGGCAATGCAAGATCGTGCTGCGTTTCAGGAAAAGAAAGCGGAGCTACAAGGGAAGCAGTACGATTATGAGCTTGCAAGGCTAGCTGATCCTCAAATTGATCTGGACAATAGAAGGATAGGGCAGAAGTGGGATGACGCAAGGAAGATATTGATGGGACCATGTACAAAAGGAGCTCATAACAAGGAGGCAGATGATCTGTTCTACAACCTAAATTTGCATAATCCAATGGCTGCTGACTACATAAGTGCTTTAAAGAGATTAATTTCTAAAGTCAGGGTTGGATACAATTCAACGCAAAAGGAGTGGCAGGTTATTTTGTCTTTCACAGAAGGAGTCCCAATGTCTTTCATGTATGTGGATGACCAATTCATGACGAGAAGATCTGCATCAGAGTTCTTGCTAGCAACAAAAATTCAATACTCTCATTCTGAGAATCTAAGCATTCTGTATAGGGATCACTTAATGCAGCTAGCAGAGGACAAGGGTCCAGAATTCTCAGCATATCCAAATGTTGTCCGGATGGTGGTTGACAGTAAAATGAAGAGGGTGAGCTTGGAGGAAAAGGACTTAATGGAACTTTCAGTGGAATCTCTTAAGGCCGTCTGTAGGCAAATGATGAGTAAGGGATTCGCTTCTGAGCTTAAAGATAAATCAGTGAAGATCATTGAAAGCGTCATACTCAAGAAGAGCAATGAGGTGTGGAAGTGTGATGTCATTGCTCCAAACCCTCTTGATAATGTGAAGATTGAACCAGAGCTAATGGAGAAGAAATGGAATATTCTTCAAGCTATGAAGAATGTAGATGAAGCTCTGAATCTTCCTACTGGAGAACTGGAACAAGGAGAGATAAGGGAGGCAGTTGGTGTTCCAGGAAGAGACAGTGTATACTGGATACACTCTTTTGTTGATAATACAGCTGATGCCTTAGTATTCATAGATGCAGACCAGAATCAAACATTCTTGCATATGAGTAAACAATGGCTGCTGCAGACTCAAGATGCTGCATTTCTGGAGAAAGTGTTATATGTGTTCAAATGGGAAGATGTGGAAGTTAAGTATGTGACAGAAAAGCAGAGACTCGTGAGTTACCTGTCTGATGTAGTAGTGGAAAAGAAGCGATTGGAGCGAGATGCGGCTAGTGTCCACAATACTAACCGTGTCAAAGGCTATCCCAAAATGATCTATTGTCAGTTTAAAGCTGATAAAACTCATAGGAAACCTCGGCTTATAATGAAGATATTTGAGGACATTCCAAAGATCAGGACTACTCAGGAGGTGGACAAACTCAGAAGGCTTTTCAAACATCCTTACCCAGAACCCAGGAACCCTCTAGAGATGGAAGCAGTAAGTTTGTTGAATACTAGGTGGACGCAACTTCATGATCCAGTATATAAGAAACAAAAGCAGCAGGAGGAGAAGCGCAGAAGGCAGAAAGAAGAAAAAGATCAAGCTGCTGAAGCTAGGAAAAGGAAACGGAATTAGGGTTAAAGGTCAGAGTGGTGTGAACTTGAAGTTGGAAAAACTTCATGTCTTTCGGTTGCTTTAACTCACTTGAGGAAAATTCATCTTAGAATGAATCCAATAAGGTGATATAAGTTTGACTAAAAGATATGAAATAATCCAGGTGATAGGAATCATTCAAATGATCTTTAATTCGAGGTTCGAATTCTGTTTCTAGTTTAAGTTCTTTGTATTGTTTTCAAATACTTTTCAATTGTATATTTTTCAAGACTGTAATGTTAATTATCTTTTCTCGTCTCTTGTTTAGTTGAGTTATCCTTCATTAATTTGAATGTCATTGTTAGACAATCAAATTGGGGGAGATTGAAAGGCAGAGTGTATAAACTTGTAACACTATAACTAATGTAACTCAATTAAAAGAAAAGATACTTAACCAGAAGACAATCAAGAACAAGAAGTCACAAGAAATCAACACTAAATGAAGACAAGGTAATTGATACAATTGAACATGTTAACTATGATCAAGCCAAGAAGAAATCATTGAGAGAAGTTCAAGTCAAAGTTGTTCAGGCCTCAGTGATTTGAGAAATCGAGAATCAAGATCATAACTATCAGTATCAACAAGACCAATTGATTTCAAGTGAACAAGAAGGAAAGCGAATATTGGAAAGCCAAGTTACTAAGTGAATATGGTAATTTATTCAAGAAGCAGAAACACTATCAAGACTAGTCACTTATGAACCAGACCAGTGCATCAAGTGTCAGGACATTGATAGCAAGTTTATGTCAGTAATAAAGATCCATGTTCAAGAGCTTGCTGAAGAATAAAGAAGACATGAAGATATCACAAGCTCAAGATGTGCATTGAAGTTTCAAGTTGAAGACCAGAATATTTTCTAAGTACTAAATGTTCTGGATGGCCAAGTAGAATATTTCTAAGTAGAAGTTCGACTTAGAAATTTCGAGATGGCTAAGTAGAAATTCTCAAGTAGAAGTTCTACTTAGAGTGCAGCTTCAACATGACACATGGCATCTTCTGATTGGCAGATTTCCAAGCTTTCAAGATAAGGCAAGATTTATGTGGACATCATTGGGCCACGTACATCTTAGTCTTTGAAGACTACAGGACATAGATTACATGTAGTATAAATAGAAGCACTTGTGTAATGTTTTAGTGAGTGAGCAATATTGAGAAAAACACAAGAAAAAGAGAGAGTATATTCACAGAGCTTAGAATCATTCACTTCTCTCTCAACTTCTGTTATACTTTTTAATGAATGTTGTAGCAACCTTTTCAAGTTATATATAAAGAAATATATTCCTTGAATCTGCGTGTTCATTTATTGCATCGTATTTATTGCTTCTCATAATCGAAAAGTTGTATTCACCCCCCCTCTACAACACATTTGGACCTAACAATGAGTATGATATTTTAGGCCAAAAGAGGCCTTGGATCCAGTTGAGTATTTGGATATACCAAGAGAGTATATCCGGAGTTTTAGTGTGACTGATCATCCACTTTAACTCGTTGCGTCGAAGTGAAAAATCCAATTCTAATCTATAAATTGAGTATCCAGTTGGACTTTGATTCTTATTGCTTGACCAGGAATTTCTCAAGTATTCTTATTGAATGGTTATCATTTGATCTTGAGTTTTCGAGTATCAGTATTGAATTGTTAAAGCCTGGTTTCTTTGAAGTTTACAATGTTTATTCTGATTGAACAAAACTCTTATCCGTTCTAGTTTCTGTTGCACCTCAGAAATGGTGAAGTATCGGCCCTCGTGGCAATTTAAAAGTATCATCATAGATTCTTTCACAGTATGAGCTGAAATTCTTTTGTTATCAGATTTGTTTCGATATTGAATTGTTATCACCTTATGCACTTGCTGAGCATTGTTGGCTCACTCTTGCTTTTGTTTATTTTCCTCAGTTAATAGTGGAGTTAAGTAAATCTAGTAGTGGACGGTGAGTATTGATCTCCGGGCAGCGAGAAGAGGCAGTCGAGTTATAGATTTCGCCAGACAATGGATTGCGAATTGTCAAGGTTGGAGATATAGTTAAATAGTGATTTCACTTATTCGCAAAGGTATATTTTATTATTCTGAGATTGAGTTGTATTAATGTAATTCGATAGTTGTTTCATACCATAACCTGTAAGAGATCTTGGTTTAAGGGGTTTTTCTCATTAATGTTGTCTATTTTCAGAGATGTATATATTGTTTATTGGTTAGTGGCCCCATATCTGTACCCCGGATTTTGGGATGCTACACCTAATGCCCCTAGGAAAACTTGTCAGAACTTTTTCAGTACCAATCATCTAACTCATGCATGCAAGAAACCTATTGGTAGTGTGCCCAAACCTTTCTATGATTGTTTTGTGCCTCTAAGACATAGAGATGCACCATTTTGTGATAAATTTGACTGCATGCCATGCAATATGAATGTTATGACCAGTTGTTTCAATTTAAGAAGGCAATTCATTGATGGTTGTATCAGTCACAATTCTCACACACACTACACAAGGTCAAAGTCTTCAAGTCCTCCTAAAGCTAGGAAGGTACCTTTGTCACCTAAGTCTGAGACCTCAGGCTCTAAGACATCTAACAGTGACAAGAAGACTAACACCAAGAAAGTTGATAAGCATGTTGTTTATGATAAAACTGTTTCTAAGTAACATGGACCCAAACTTGTATGGGTACCAAAGTAGAAGTAATACCTTTGTATTTGCAGGGCAAAGAAAGTGAAAAGAAAGTCATGTAGATTTTGGACAGTAGATGCTCAAATCATATGACTGGTGATATGGCCCTGCTATCACAGTATGAGGAGAAGGCTGGCCCAATGGTTGCTTTTGGAGATGACAGCATGGGTAACACATTTGGATATGGCAAATTGAAAGTTGTAATGTCATCATTGAAGATGTAGCACTAGTCAAGGGACTCAAGCTAAGTGTTGGTCAGTTTACTGATAGGGGATTCAAAGTGGATTTTGACAAAGATGAATGTTTGATCACCCACAAGAAGACTGGTGATTTTGCTCTATCTGAAGTAAGGAAAGGAAGCCCGACGCCAAAAAACTTGATGTGCTAAAAATATGACAATTAAAATCGCAAGCGCACGATCTCGTTTTAGTATTTTAAGATTCGATCCACAGAGACTATAATTTTTCGCGATCCTTAATAATTAATTTAGGCGAATTAGAACGATTTTGGCTTTAAAGAATTTTGGACTTTACTAATTAATTCCTAATTCTAATTTCTAAATTATTCTAAAAATTCTAAGTAAAACTTGAATTTATTTTAAGAAAATGCTAATGAAAATTTGGCATGATTTATTCGTAAATTAAACTAGCCAATTAACCCAAAACAAACAATCTCTATTCAGAAGACTCGCAGACAACTCCAAAAAAAAAAAATACAAACAGGAATTAGAGTCGCACAGCACCGTACGGGACAACAATTCACAAACAAAAACTCGACAAGCAGGACTCGTACAACAATACTCGACATCAAGCACAATCAACTAAACAAACTATCATAAACTCTAAACACAGCAACTCATTCGAAGACAGAGAATCAAACCAGTAAAATCAAAACGAGAACTCAGCTTCACTACTCAACATTCAAGCAACAAAAACGAAACTCAGTGGCAAGCTAAACGAACTACGACTAAACACTAAACTGGTGACACGACCTATAAACACTACAACCACAGCAATCCTCTACAACAAGACCTCCTCAATCGCATAAAACTCAAAACAAAGCAATTCAGCAACAATTAACAACAAAAACACGACCCATAACTCAGACATAATCCGCACCAGAAAACAAAACAAAACAGCAACAGAACTCGATTCTTGGAAACCCATTTGCACAACACAAACAATCATTTTTAAAACACAAATCGGGTGTTCAACTCAGCAAAAATTAATCCAAACTCAGCTATGAACAGAACAACAACTCGCGAACTCAAGAACACGTAGCAGTAACGCAGCGATGAAACACGGAAGAAAACAACACAACGATCCCAACTCAGAAATTCGCAAACAGAATAATAAACAGAATAAATAGAAAAGCTCATTCGCAAACTCGACTCAAGCTACTTGACTCGGTACAAAACTACTCGGTTATGCAATGAACAGCAAAAATGGATACAAACAAAACAGCAAAAACCGAACTACAAATAGTGAACTCGACAGCAAATTACAATCAGTAACTCAGCGAATTTTACAACGAAATTGACTAAAAAGGACGAGGGGTTTTGTGTAAGAATCGGAGGAGGAGGAATCTGGGTTTGCGGAGAGAGGCTGGAGAGGAGATGAAGTAGAGTAAGGGAGATTCGTATGTGGTTGCAGAGAATAAACGGGATGAAGGAGGGAGATGGGTAGAGGAATGAAAGGAGGAGGGTGCAGGGGCGTTTTGTGTTTGAAGAGGAAGAAATAATAATGAACTGGGTTTATGGTTCAATTGAAAAGGGAAATAACAGGGGAAAAACTAATAATGTTGCTTCGAATTAAATCAAAAAGAGCTGGAAAAATTCGTACTAAAAATTAAAAGGTTTACAATATCTGCAAAAAGATTTACAAACTAATACTAAAGTCCTAATCTAATCTAAAATGGTTTTTTTCTGTTTCTCTGAATGGTTCTATTTATAGACCTTGCTGATTAACTAGCTTTCATATGAAAATATCATGAAGTCATAGTCCAAAAAATGATGCTACATTTTCAAGTCCAAAAATGATGCCGCATGAAGCTTTTGAAATTTGAAAGTCAAAGGAAGATTTTGGGGTGTGTTCCAATTTGCTCCTAGCTCCTAATTCTTTTTCCTTCTTCTTTTATTCTGATCATTTTTCTTCCTCTTTTCTCCTTCTTTGCACTTTATTTCTTTATTTTGCCATTTCATTATTTTTCTCAAATTTCCTGAAATGCAACAAAATAATTTATTAAAATACAAATTCAAGCAATAAATAGGTAATAAAAATATGCAAAATTATGCACTTATCATAGCCAATATGGACTCTGCAAACAAGGACAAAATCTGTTGCTTCTACTCAAAAGCATCAAATGAAGATTGTTGGCTGTGGCACAAGAGATTATCACACCTGAACTTCAAAGCCATTAATTCTCTGGTCAAAAGAGAGTTAGTGAGAGGCATGCCCACACTTGAATTCTGTCAAGAAGGAGTGTGTGAGGCTTGCCAAAGAGGTAAAATGAAAAGATCGAGCAACAAGTCAAAGACAGTGACATCAATAACCAAGCCCCTACAACTCATTCATATGGACTCGTTTGGGCCTGTCAATATTATGTCACTAGGAAGAAAGAAGTATGCCTTAGTGATGGTTGATGACTTTACAAGGTATACATGGGTGGAATTTCTGGCATCAAAAGATGAGGCTCCACAAGTAATCATTGAGCACATAAAGAAAGTTGACAAGGAAGCAAAGGCCAACAATGCAAGTGTGATTGCATTAAGAAGTGATAATGGAACAGAGTTCAGAAATGCCATACTTGAAGCATTCTGCAAAGAGAATGGAATTTCTCAGCAATTCTCTACTCCAAGGACTCCATAACAAAATGGAGTTGTTGAGAGAAAGAATCGAACTCTAATTGAGGCTTCTAGAACAATGTTGCTTGATGCAAAGATGCCAACATGTTTTTGGGCTGAGGCTGTGAGCACTGCATGCTATATCCAGAACAGAACCCTCATCAACAAAAACACTGGAAAGACACCTTACAATTTGATGACTGGAAAGAAGCCTACTCTAAAGTATGTTCATACTTTTGGAAGCAAATGCTTTGTATTGAAGGATAATTCAGAATATGTTGGAAAATTCGTTGCAAAGGCATTTGAAGGAATTTTTCTTGGCTACTCTATGGAAAGAATTGCATACAAAGTTTATGTCATCAGTCAAAAGAAAATTATGGAAAGCACAGATGTGACATTTGATGACAGCAAACTACCTGGATTAGAAGAAACCAATGATGAAGATAAAGATCCATTAAAGTTTGATAATCTAGATGATTCTGATGAAGAGATTGAAACTGGAGTTGAAACTGAAGTTCAACAAACTCAAGTGAATGATGAAGCAAGAGAAGAATTTGTGTCAATCAACAGTGGAGAAACAAGCATCCAAGACACACCTGTGAATAGTGGCAACTTCACAGGGGGAGGAAATGAGAATGATCATGACTTGGATGATGAAGCAACATCAATAGTGAGAAATCAGACTGAGCATTCAAGGAAATGGGATAGATCACACACTGCAGACTGTTATGCTATAATTACGCAAGCGCACGTAGTCACAAGTAATACAATTAAAGTTCGTTCCATAGAGATCTGGTTAAGTTTTACTCAGAAAATATGCCTATGCAACAATGTATGGTTTTAATTCACTGCTAAGAAAAATAACAAAATTGGATTTGATTATCTAAATTAAATTAAGATGCAAATTATAGATCTAAGAATTAACTAATTAGCAAAAATTAAAAATCGAATTACTTATATGAGAATAAACATGGAATCCTAGTTTCATTATCTACTTCACTTAGAGTTGCAGCCTTTAATTAAAACATGCGATGGGTTTGATATCTGATCGAATAACACGAAAAGAGTAAAAGTTACCTCTCGGTATACTAGTACCAATCTACGCATACATCCACAAAAGAGATAGAAGACGAGTAGGCACCTATTTTATGTTTAGACCCTATATCTCTATAGAATTTGAAAACATAAAGGTTGAAGCACAAGTTATCCACTTAGATCACATAGGGTAGCATAATATCTCTATTGATGCCACAAATCATGATGTCAAAACACCAACCTATCCTATGCTAGCATGGCAAGTTCTAAATCTCAAGATCCACTCTCGTTTAGAAAGAGATTAACATATTAGATGTTCGCGACGCACCTAAATTCAATAAGCACAACCATACAAGGATATCAAGTATTCACCACACATAAATCTTTAAGGCATGCAAACTACTAAGCTACATAGATAAATCCACTAGGATCCCACGATAACGATTAGTTCATAATCGAACCTTTCGTCACCATGGGATTTGACGAAAGCATGATATAAAATAAAATAATGAAGATGAAGATGAATAAATCAATAATAGAATAAGGTTTAGCGAACAAATCTGGAAAAGTAACAAGCATTCAAAAGATACGCCTAAACAAAGAGTACAAGAAAACTATGACTAGATCTTCTCGTCGTCACAATCTTCGCCTTGGCTTCTCTCTCTTCGTACTCTGAACGAAATTAGTGTGTAGGTGATCGTGTAGGTGATGATTTTTCTGTGCCCCAAGGTGTGTATTTATAGCCCCCAAGTGCCTCCTTGACCAAGCAATTACCGTCTTTGAATTAGAATTGAATTCCGGTAATTTTCCATCTTTGATTGGAATAGAATTGCAATTCCCATGTTTAATTATGATTCTGGAAGTTTCTGGCCGTTCATGATACTCCATAATGATTAGGAAAAGAATTCATGACAATTTCCTTCTCAAAATCAGTTTCCAGGAACTTTCTGTCGGAGGCCCGCGCGCACCTACAGCGTTTTCCTAGCGCGGCCGCGCTCAATTCCTCTTCCTGACTACCTGCGCGCGCCCGCGCGATCTTCTTTGACATTTCCACGTGCCCGCGCCAAGTCTGAAACATGCAGATTTTTCTTCTGTTTTCTTGCATATTTCTTTTCCATTTCTACTGCAATTTTCCATCCTTTATTCTTTTAAGCTCAAAGGCACTGTTTATTCACTGAAAATCCCATACTCTCACCTTGAAGTATCACCTACACAATTCTCGCAAAAACAGATCAAAACACACAAATACTTGAGATACAAAACACCAATTCAAGCCGAATTAGAATGATCCAAGTGGATATAAATCCACTTATCACACCCCCAAACTTAAACCGATGCTTGTCCTCAAGCATAAACAGACACAAATATATACAACTAACTAGTACCACTTCCGTAGGTGATCACGGTTGCATTTGGCATATGCAACAAGCCCTTTGAACCCCTAGGCAGCCCTAGTGGACGAGTAAGGTCTCGTGAGGGCCTATAGTGAATGTACCCACAAAATCCATTTAACCTAATGCAATGCAATGCATGAATGCAACTAATATGAATATGCAAAGATCCCCTTCAAACTCACCAAAATCAACTAACAAGCAAATATCTCAACGAATGCAACAACTCCAAGCAGAGCTCGACTAAGTCCCCGTATACTAACAGTACATGAACAGAAACGTGCGTGTGTGCAATGCTCATCAGGAATACTCCCAAAACTAGGTCAAAAATCATACATGCTTTCCGTCAAGACAATCACAGGTTTATAACTAGAATAGACTGTAGACACTCCATAACCTAGGAACACCTCCACCCTTATCCAAGGTAGACAGAAACTCATGCTCTATTACTATGACACATAATACTATATACAATACGCATGCTTATTTAACCGTGCAATGAATGAGACCCCAAAAGGCTTATACAATAATACCCATGTAGCGAGTGTTAGGTCAGCAATCCCAAACCACAAGGGCTTTACTAGGACTAAGTCCCCTCAGACTTAATTACTCGAGTATTAAAGAGCTCACTCTGGTTAACTTTGCATTTAACAAACAAAAATTTGACTCTTTTTTTTTTCTTCTTCTTTTCTTCTTCTTTTCTTTTTTTTTTCCCGCAATCTGGAATGAGCCTTTCTCATTTCCAACCCTAGACTACTCATATAAATATGAGCCGGCTACTAGCCATTTAACGCCTAGCCTTTATTGACAATTATTACAACTAGCATGAAATTCCTGTTTTCCCCCAAACTTAGACTTTAATGTTCCTATGCTATAAAGGGAATAACGAAAATTCTAAGAATAAACAAGTGATTAAATCTCAAAACATCCAACAGGCATGACTCCAGCCTAGCCCAAAAGCACCCCAAAGAGACTGTGTAATTGATTTTGTTCTTGTAACATGCAAGTCAATTTCATAGAAACTATAAATCAGCCCTCTACTCATCATCATCACACCCAAATCAACATCTACCTATCAATCAAAATCAGCTCATCCTAAGGGATCATGAAAAATGCATGCCATGAAAATGCAACTAACATAACATGGTAAAACAACAAAAATAACAGAATGTCCTAAATGAAACACACATAAATATCACGAACATATATGAATGAATTACGACTAATATGCAAACATGATATCCTACATGAACACATGATACTAATACTACATATACAATACTTTTCCCCCAAACTACCCCCAAACTTAAGATATTCAATGACCCCATTGAATGAAAGTAATACGAAGGAAAGTAAAAACATACCTACGCCGCAGCGTCATCACCCTCCTCGGGTGGAGAATCAGGCGGTGGATACACAGTGTCCGATCCAAAGACTGGCCACTCAACATGAATACCACTAGCTCCAAAGGCAGTACTGAAAGCCTGAGTCATCCTCGCTGAAAAATGGCTCTGACTCTCGTACAAGGCATCCATACGCCTCATCATCCGCCTGTCATGAGAAGCACTCGAGACTGCAACAGGAGCCTACTGAACCAGAGGATCTGTAACACCCCCAGATCCAGGGTCAGGGATCTGGTCGTTACGGTCTCAATATCCAACCATAAATTCAACATAATTTAAATTACAACCTTGTGACCCAAAACAACAACATAAAACACACCCGTTATAGTCCCAGAGATGAAATCAGAGTAACCAACAGTATTATTAATCACGAGTTTGAGTTCTTACAACCCAAAGAATTATAATTGTACAATTACATACTCTTTGCCATCCATTAATAGATACCATAATATAAATACATTTGAGGCTCAATTGCTAACAACTAGCCTACCAGTAGTTGCATCCTCAACAATGGTAGCCAAGACCTTAGCGGTAAACCTCTGACGGTTGACACCTGCTTACGCTGTGTGCGCCTTACGCGGCCATCTGATCTAGCTGTTGTTGTGATATAAATAAATAAAGCAAGGGTGAGCAATAGCCCACCAGAAATATAATTGAACAGTGATAATATATAACAGTCCAAAATATCTTTTGAAACCATATGCCATGCATTAACGATGTAGTACCAATATAAGGTATGAGATGAAGTTACAAGGTAACTCAAAAATATATTTGTTTTGAATAAATATCTTCTATGTAAAAGATAAGCAAGATATTCTCAATTATCATAAAAGAGGAACTTGCAGGAAAAATATTGCAATTCCGGTTTCAACACTTTTTCACCTTGCCAACACCAACAGTGTTGCAGAAATTTCTCACTTTTAGAAGATGAACTAATACGGGAGCATTGCCGCGCCAGATGCCCTGACGTTTACGATGATCAGTCGTATGTCATGCATCTCATCAGTCGTTCTCTACATGTAGAAGGTAGCTCCGACGGAATTACTTATCTACCGCCCTCTGGAACTCCTCAGCCAACGGTTGGGCTATTGCTGGACCGGCGCCACTCGACCACTTACGCGTCTCCTAGTTCGAATATCATCCATGACTCTGAAACGTAAAGTTCGTTCCCCTTTTTCCCCAAGTGTAACACTTGTTGATAGGACTCCACAAAGTAGTCGTATCTAATTGGAAAGGAAAATTCACCAATATTTCCCAAGCTGATGCTTGTTAATGGATATAAACTTGTTACATCAATCATACCCCTCGAGCGTTG
Source organism: Kitagawia praeruptora (assembly GCA_037693485.1). Lineage (NCBI taxonomy): Eukaryota > Viridiplantae > Streptophyta > Magnoliopsida > Apiales > Apiaceae > Kitagawia > Kitagawia praeruptora. Next base: position 11,002,731 of record CM075345.1, on the reverse strand, counting down.
AGGAGGTAACCAAAAGACTCATATCGATGCTTGAAAGAATCAAGATGTGAGTGACAAGATAGTTTTAGCAAGTATAGGACCGGGCAGTCCAATAAATAACATCGCTCAAGTGAAGTCCCCTTATATACGTTTGGAAGTTGAGCGAGTATTTAAATCTTCTTTAAGATAGATTTAAATGAAATTAAAGTTTTGGGAACCTCCCCTTGATAAAATAGTCATAAAAGACTCCGAAATATTTTACATAATATCTGAAGGTGAAGGATAACCTTTGAATAATATAAATCATTATAAAAAGAATTCAAAAGAATTTTATTAAACCTTCCAAGAATATTTATTAAGTCAATAATAATTACGGAATACTATTAAATCATAATATTGCTCGTAAGTAATCCTCGAATGAATATATAGAATTATTTATTAAATAAATCTCTTCTTAAATGAATATTTAAAATAATATTCATTGAATAAATAAACTTAAATAAATATTTAATATAATATTTACTGAATAAATCAAACCTTAAATGAGTATTTGAAAATAATATTCATTTAACAATTAACATTCCAAATGAATACCCAAATAATATTCATTAAACAAATAATATTCTAAATAATTATCCCAAAATATTATTCATTTAACAAATAATATTCTAAATGAATATCCAAAATAATATTCATTTAACAAATAATATTCTAAATGAATATCCAAAATAATATTCATTTAGTAATCAAAACTTTAAAGGAATATTCGAAGTAATATTCCTTGAGTAAATAGAACTTCCAATGAATATTTTAAAATAATATTCATTAAGTAAATCAAACCTTAAATGAATATTCGAAAGTAATATTCATTAAATAAATAAAGATCAAATGAATATTCCAAATAATAATAAGTAAGCCAAATGAATATTTGGGAATGATATTTGTCAACCAAATAACTCTAATGAATATTCAAAATAATATTCCTTAACTAAATAACTCCAATGAATGATCAAAATAATATTCATTAAATAAGTGACATTCTAAATGAATATTAAAATAATATTCATTAAATATTCCTTCACTGAGGTAATACTCAAATAACGTTCCTCGAAGGATTCGTAATCGAATAAAAATCCTCGAAGTAATAAATTTGTCGCTGGGATCCCTCCGGGTTTCCACGACTATTTATATATTACAAAATATCGACTCCCGGTCTATATTTGAAGTATGAATATCATACGCCCTTCGCTAAGGGTCTTAACCAAACAATCCGGCTTATAACTGATATTTCATATATAGTCTATAAGCCGATATCGATTCAGGGAACAAGTAATTCAATATTAACTTGAAAGTAGGCATGCATGCTATGGCATATGTATAAAACAATCATCATATATATTATCACAACAACAGTTCCAAGTATTGGAAACTTGCCTGAGAATCGAGTGCGGGTAGAGGTAATGTGTCCCGGGTCAGCTCGACAATCTATAAACAATCAGAATATTTAAGATTACCACTTAACGCTTATTAAAAGGCTAAGTATAAACTCCACTTAAATCGAAACATGTTTTCGAGTTATCTCGTTACGTCTCTTTTAGTGTAACTCTTTTTTTATCACCGATACGATCCGACATTCGTTCGTTATCAAGACATGTCATCATGCTTATACTTGGTATATACTTAATTCGTATAAGTTCTAAGGTTGGTCGTTTACGAATCAAGATTATACCTCGAGTGTTATCGCCCGTTTTCTAAGTTATAACCAAAGTCATACCTTTAAGGGGTTCGTTCGCGTTTAACCTCGATTCAAACATTTTTATAAAATCGGAAAACGATCCATTCGACATGTGGTTTTCTCCCACACCTTCCTTTTTACCTCTAATATTTAATTAATAAGATTCGCCACTGATGAAACGACATTTAAGGGAATCAATTTCAATTACGAACTTTCGTTTACGATTTCGAACCACTTTTACGAATTTAATCATAACTCCTAAACCGTAAGTCCATTTCATGCGATCTTTATATCAAAACGAAGCTTGTAACATGATCTAGCTAATCATGGCATAAGTCGAAGCTATGCAGTGAGTTTTGTCTACTGTAAAATTCGGATTTCAAGATTAAACGAAAATCGGGCATTACGACGGCTACGAATCGAGTGTTCTAAAATTCATTACGCAACAACCAAGCCACACCGGGCATCTAATCAATTACTACAGTTAATAATCATCTCTTAAAAGCTCAAGAACATCATGCTTCATCAATATCATCATAAAGCTAATCTAACCACAAAATCATGCTAACATGGTGGTAAAATACTACTAATATCACTTAATCCAAAATCACCATGAATCATGCATAAACTCAAAGTAAAGCTTAGGGTTTGAAATGATTTATACCTTCCTGAGAGAGTAGTATAACCTTCCTAAGCCTTGATCTATCCTTGGATGATCCTAAGCTAGCTAAATCCACCATGAAAAACAAGAAAAAACAAGATTAGTTCTTAAAACCACTATTCATCCTCCTCTTTGATGAATTATTTGAAAATGGAAACAAGAGAGTTTGGCTTTGAAATTTTTAGGGGATTACTTTTATGAAATATAGGACTCACAATAAAATTTACAAGATCAAGTGATGGTTGGAAGTATGATTTTGATCTTGGAATTTAGCCAAAAGGCCGAATGGGAGCAAAGTGGAGGGGGGGGGAGAGTTTGCTTTGATTTTCTTGATATTTTCTCTTCCAATCTCATCCACTTGCAACATAATATCTTGTATAAAGCTACTTTATTAAAGTAGTGAGGTGTTGGATGAGGAAATGGCAAGACATGTGTTGAAAATGTGGTGGTTTAGAGCTTAACTAGGTAGTTGCTTGCTAAGTACTTAGTTGCATTCTCTAAGATGCTAGTTGCTCATGTAACTACTTGGTTACTTGCTCTTATCTACTATCACATGGTTGCCCCTTGGCCCTCTGCTTGTTTCTTTGTCCGTTTATTGCTTAATTCGTTGATCGTTCGAGGGAATAACTCATTCGTTTCTAGTTAGGGTTTTACCGAAAACCTTCCTAATAATTCTAATACTATTCTTCATCTTTCTTAATACTTCTCGAATTTAAATTCCTTAATTCCCTTTTATAAATCCTTAAGTCTTGCAGTGTCTAGGGAAATCTCGGAGAAAATAAAAGTGCTCTTTTTCTGAATCCGACAGCTTTTACATACACTTATTTTCCTCCTGGATCACTAATACGAACTCAGAAATCCATTCCGAATACCGGGTATAACATTATTATAATAATATTCCAAATTCCACCAAAATCACTATTCATCACTTATTTTTATTTAATTCCTATAATTAGGAAAATGAACCTGGTTCACCCTCGAGTGTTCCTTAACCTTCTTACGGAATCGCTGGACTTATATAGATATTGATTTGGATGACACGAGGGTATCTATTTCTCTCTAGGGAATCTTATCTAAACTTTCTAGGAGATAGATTATTCTAATCTAAGTTATCACCCAATAGCATCCTTCAGGACATATAACCTTGGAATCTTTTATCCTTCCATTATTCATCCTTTAAAGCCAGTATTACATTGTAGTTGTAACCACTGTTCACTCTTACATCAATACATAATAAAAGTTTTAATTCTACCCAAAAATCTGGGTTCTTACAGGATCACCAGCTATCTCGTAACCCAAACCCCCAGGATGAGGAATGCCGCCCGGCCATTCCACCAACTTCGACACATCAATGGGTCCAGCCGACATCTGAATCTGCTCCTCAGAAGACCATGTAACCCCAGCCATCGAGCACAACCTCGTAATAATAGAGCCATGGGGAATCGCTCCAATCGAACTCCTCAGAAACCGGAGAATATTCTGATTAACTAGATAACCAACATCTATATAATGCCCATTCAGAATACCCCACAACAAGATTGCTCTATCCACTGTCACCTCATGTGTATGCGTAGTAGGCAACAAGTTAGCACAAATGAATGAGTTCCAAGCCCGAGCATACCTATTCATAGTAGCAGCCTGAAAAGTAGCCTTCTCCGTCGACCCTGGCTTAAGCTTCCAAGACGTCCCTGGCACACACAAATGTGCCACAATCTCATCCAAATCTACCTCGGTCCGGGACTTAAAAGTCCAATCCTCCGCCCCAGCAGGTCTATCCGGCAAACCAAGCAAAAGCCGAATAGCACGTGCAGTATAATCCACAGTAACCCCTCTCACAATCGAATAACCATCCCTCGTCTCTTTAGCATTAGCATAAAACTCGCGGACTATGCTTAATGGGACCGCAGATGCAATTTCACACAGACTCTGCCAACCCCTAGTCTGGACCATACCCAAAATCTCACCATCAGCAGCAGTCACCAACCAAATCCTCTCCTTCCCCACAGACCGAGTCATCAATTTAACATACTCATTCTGAGCCTCAACGGACCGGAACTTATTCATGTCATCATCCGAACTAGAATCAGAACCTGACAACGACCGACCACGGGAACTACTACCCACAACCCGAGCTCTTTTTGGGGCCATAGCAATCAAAAACAATCAACAAAAATCGCACTAACACTGACCAAATTCGCCCAAAATCTGCCCAAATAATTCTCACACAAAACCCACAACTTTGCAAGTACAACAATCCGAAAAATCAAAATAAGAGAGAAAGAGAGTACCAATTCGAATTTGTAGAGGTTGCACTTGCCAAAATCAGTCCCCCAAACTTGAAAATCGCAGCCCTTATGAAGTCCAATTAGGGTTTGATAATGAGAGGAATTAATGTTTGTGAATGTAGAGATGTATGTATAAGTTTGTGTGATATAGATGTGAGAATGAATGAGAGGTAAGGATTAGAACTGATAGGACACAAATTAAGGGAGGTTGAGAGGCTAGGGTTATGATTTGGAATTGGAGAATTTGGAGTAAAACATCAACTGTCGTGTTTTTCTCTTCTATTTTTTTTTCTGTCCAGGATCTTCCGCGCGGCCGCGCTGTTCCCAGGCTCTTATCCGCGCCCCCGCGCCAAGCAGAAATTCAAGATTTTTTTTTCAAACAAACTCCTACCTACTGAATACTAATAAAAAATACATAACACCATGGGTTGCCTCCCAAGAAGCGCTTGTTTTACGTCAATAGCTCGACGTACTTCCGAAACTTCACATTTTTGACAAAACGGCGGCAACCTTCTCACGGTTCACCGTTCCTCCATAATAAGGCTTAAGTCGATGGCCATTTACTTTGAAAGCATCATTGAACGATCCCCTAAATATCTCCACCGCTCCATGTGGAAATACCTCCTTGACTGTAAAAGGGCCTACCACTTCGACTTCAATTTACCAGGAAAAAGTTTAAGGCGAGAGTTGTATAGCAAAACCTGTTGACCCGGCACAAATGTCTTGAGTACCAGCTTCCTATCATGCCACCTTTTAACCTTCTCCTTATACATCTTCGCATTCTCGTAAGCATGCTCACGAAACTCCTCAAGTTCATTTAACTGAAGTAGACGTTTTTCACCCGCAACTGAAATATCCAAATTTAACTTCTTCAGTGCCCAATACGCCTTGTGCTCTAACTCAGCCGGCAAATGACAAGCCTTACCAAAAACCAACTGATAAGGAGACATCCCAAGAGGTGTCTTATAAGCAGTTCTGTACGCCCAAACAGCTTCGTCTAACTTCAACGACCAATCCTTCCTTGAAGGATTCACCACTTTCTCGAGAATTCTTTTGATTTCATGATTCGAAACCTCCGCTTGACCATTAGTTTGGGGATGATAAGCAGTGGCAACACGATGCGTCACATTGTACCTTGCCATCATAGCAGTAAACTGACGATTACAGAAGTGTGTCCCCTCATCACTTATTATAGCTCTTGGAGTTCCAAAACGCGTGAAAATCTGCTTGTGAAGAAAATTCAGCACTACCTTAGCATCATTGGTTGGTAATGCTTTCACCTCAACCCATTTAGACACATAATCCACAGCTAGCAAGATGTACTGATTGTTGCAAGACGAAATAAACGGTCCCATGAAATCAATTCCCCACACATCAAAGATCTCAACTTCAAGAATAGTATTCAGAGGCATCTCATTTCTCCTAGAGATATTACCAACTCTTTGACATCAATCACAATGCATCACGAACCTATGCGAATCTTTAAACAGAGTCGGCCAATAGAATCCCGCTTGAAGTACTTTCTGAGCTGTTTTATCACCACCATAATGGCCTCCATATGTGGTAGAATGACAATCATGAAGAATACTCTCCGTCTCACTATAAGGAATGCACCTTCTCAAAATCTGATCCACACCAAGGTTGAACAAGAATGGCTCGTCCCAACGGTACCACTTCACATCATGCATAAACTTCTTCTTTTGAGCATAAGAGAATTCCGGGGGAATAACATTACTCACAAGATAGTTCACATAATCTGCAAACCATGGCTCTTCACCTTGCACCCCAAAAAGTTGCTCATCTGGAAAAAATTCATTAATAAGAGATTTCGCATGTGAATCCTTACCGTGGTCCTCCAAACGTGATAGATGATCAGCCACCTGATTTTCCGTGCCCTTCCTATCCTTGATCTCCACATCAAACTCTTGCAAGAGAAGCACCCAACGAATCAATCTAGGCTTAGAATCCTTCTTCGACATGAGATATCGAATAGCAGCATGATCCGTATACACAATCACCTTTGTACCAAGTAAATAAGATCTGAATTTCTCGAAAGCATAGACAACTGCTAGCAATTCCTTCTCAGTAGTAGTGTAGTTAAGCTGTGCATCATTAAGAGTTTTACTAGCATAGTAAACCACATGAAACATTTTATCCTTCCTTTGCCCAAGCACAGCTCCAACAGCATAGTCACTAGCATCACACATAAGCTCGAACGGTTCCTCCCAATTAGGTGCAGTAATAACAGGTGTAGTGGTCAACTTCTTCTTCAAGAGCTCAAAAGCTGCAAGGCACTCATCATCAAATTTGAAAGGAACATCCTTCTCCAACAGGTTACACAAAGGTTTAGAAATTTTCGAGAAGTCTTGAATGAATCGCCGATAGAATCCCGCATGACCAAGAAAACTGCGAATTCCTTTAACAGAGATAGGTGGAGGAAGATTTTCAATTGTTTCCACCTTAGCCCTATCCACTTCAAGCCCCTTACTAGATACCTTGTGCCCAAGAATGATCCCTTCTTGCACCATAAAGTGGCACTTCTCCCAATTAAGAACCAAATTAGTCTCCACACAACGTTTCAATACCAAGCCAAGGTTATGCAAGCACTCGTCATATGAAGTACCAAAAACTGAGAAGTCATCCATAAAAACCTCCACATTCGTGCCAATCATGTCTGAGAAAATAGCCATCATGCACCTTTGAAAAGTAGCAGGAGCACCCCAAAGTCCAAAAGAAACTCGTCGAAAAGCAAAAGTACCAAAATGACATGTGAATGTGGTCTTCTCTTGATCTTCCGGAGCAATGCGAATCTGATTATAACCAGAATAACCATTGAGCAAACAATAATACTCGTGTCCCGCCAACCGGTCTAGCATCTGATCAATAAATGGAAGAGGGAAGTGATCTTTTCTCGTGGCTTTATTGAGCTTCCGATAGTCCATGCAAACTCTCCACCCTGTGACTGTTCGAGTAGGGATGAGCTCATTCTTCTCATTAGCAACAACTGTCATGCCTCCTTTCTTAGGCACGCATTGAACCGGGCTCACCCAAGAACTGTCTGAGATAGGATAGATAATACCAGCATCTAACCACTTTAGAATTTCCTTCTTCACCACCTCTTTCATAATAGGATTGAGTCGTCGCTGATGTTCAACAGTCGGCTTAGCTCCTTTCTCTAGCAGAATTTTGTGCATGCAATAAGAAGGGCTGATTCCCTTGATATCTGCTATGGTCCAACCAATTGCTGACTTAAACTCCCTCAAAATTCGCAGGAGCTTTTCTTCCGCACTAGCTGATAAATTAGAAGCAATAATAATAGGTAATGTAGATGCATCACCAAGAAAAGCATACCTCAAGTGCTCAGGAAGTGGTTTGAGTTCAAGTGTAGGAGCTTCCTCAATAGATGGCTTAAGACGTCCCTCAGAATTTTTTAACTCTGCTAACCCAAGTGATTCAAAAGGCATGTCAAATCTCTTTTTCCAAGGAGCTGAATTTAACTGTTGTAATTGCTCGGCTATATCTTCTTCTTCAAAATCAGCATCACCAACTAGAACCCTTTCCAAAGAATCAGACTTTAACAACTGCTCAAGCTCCCTAGTAACTGCAGAATCAACAAGATCCACCTTCAAGCATTCTTCTTCATCTGAGGGAAATTTCATTGCATTGAACACATTAAAAGTGACATTCTGATCTTGCACCCTCATGGTGAGTTCCCCTTTTTGCACATCAATCAAAGTCTTTCCTGTAGCCAAGAACGGTCTTCCCAAGATTATGGGAATCTTCTTATCTTCTTCAAAATCCAAGATCACAAAATCAGCAGGAAATATGAGTTTATCAACTTTCACCAAAACGTCCTCCACTATGCCTCTAGGATATGTGATAGATCGATCAGCCAACTGCAAAGAGATGTTAGTTGGCTTTGGCTCTGGTAGACCAAGTTGCATGTAGACTGACAAGGGCATGAGATTAATGCTAGCTCCCAAATCACACAAACACTTACTGAAAGAAAGGTTGCCAATAGTACACGGGATGGTGAAACTCCCCGGATCTTTAAGCTTTGGTGGCAACTTTTGTTGCAGAACGGCACTACATTCTTCCGTTAGAGCAACGGTCTCTAATTCATCGAGCTTCAACTTACGAGAAAGAATACCCTTCATGAACTTGGCATAGCTCGGCATCTGTTCGAGAGCTTCCGCAAAAGGAATGTTAATCTGCAACTTTTTGAACACCTCTAAGAACTTAGCAAACTTCTTGTCCAAATTCTGCTTCTGGAGTCTTCTAGGATATGGAGGAGGAGGGTAGATCTGAGTATCCTTTGCAGACTGCTCCACAGAATTTTTAACAGGTTCCTTGCTCTTCTCTACGTCATCATCTACCTCTTTCGCTACTAGATCAGATTTTCCATTTTCGGGCACTGCAGATTTTTCAACTTGCGGATTCTGCACTTCTTCATCTTCCTTAGCGGCTGATTTTGGATCTGATGTAACCTTCCCTGATCTCAATGTCACAGCTTTCACCTGTTCTTTATTGTCTCTCCTACCTGGATTTGCTTCCGAATCACTAGGAAGAGTTCCTTGAGGCCTACTAAGTAAGGCACTTGCAATCTGTCCTATCTGGGTTTCCAAGACTTTCTGGCCAGCTTGTAAGTTCTTTACCGCTATCCATACCTCATCTGATTTATCATTAGATGATTGCCCCATATGAGACTGGGGCTGCTGCTGCTGAAATCCAGGAGGTTGATATGGTGCCTTTGGAGCATAAGGTTGTTGATAGCCTTGATTGAATGGCTTCGCTTGCTTATAAGATTGTTGAGTATTTTGATTATTGCTCCAGCTAAAATTGGGATGATTCCGATTATTAGGATGATAAGTGGCTGGAACTGGTGCAGCAGGTCTTTGGAAATTACTCACGAACTGTGCTGATTCAGAAGAGATAGCACACTGATTCGTCTCATGTGCGCCCGCACATAGCTCACAAACACTAGCCACCTGCTGTACTCCATAGTTTGCAAGAGCATCCACCTTCATAGCAAGAGCTTTCAACTGAGCTGTAATCATTGAAGCTGTATCTACTTCCAAAATTCCTGCTACCTTGCCTTGAGGTAGCCTTTGGGTTGGATTTTGATATTCATTAGCATCCATCATCTCTATCAGTTCATAAGCTTCATCATAGCTCTTTGCCCACAGAGCTCCTCCTGATGCTGCATCTAGCAAGGGCCTAGACTGTGCTCCCAACCCATTGTAGAACCCATTAATAACCATCCAATCAGGCATGCCATGATGAGGACACTTGCGTAGCATCTCCTTGTAGCGTTCCCAAGCCTCACACAAGGTCTCGCCAGATTGCTATTGGAATTGAGTCAACTGGTTCCTTAATGCTGTAGTTTTTGCCATAGGGAAGAATTTAGTAAGGAACTTCTGAGCAAGATCTTCCCATGTAGTAATGGAACCAGGTGGCAAAGAGTGTAGCCAGCTCTTAGCCTTATCCCTCAGAGAGAATGGGAAAAGCCTCAACCTGATAGCATCATCCGTCACACCATTACATTTGAAAGTATCACAGATCTCGATAAAGTCCCGAACATGCATGTTGGCATCCTCCGTAGAAGCACCCCCAAACTGAACTGAATTCTGCACCATCTGAATTGTGCCAGACTTAATCTCAAAATTGTTCGCTGCAATAGCTGGCCTAATAATGCTAGACTGGATGTCATTGAGTTTCGGCTGAGAATACTCCTTCAAAGCCTTAGCTGCTGCTGCATCTGCCATTGCTACTCTAGTTTCAGATTCCTCTTCCTTATTCTCTTTATTCTCTACAAGATCGTCTTCCGCCAGTTCTTCCAAACGAGATTGTAAGCGTGTTCGCATACAAACTTAAGTACATGAAACACCACGAAACAAACAAACTAAGTAAGAATCCGAGTCAGTGAACGCTAACGACCACTATTGACAAGCACATAAACTAAAATAAAAACACCGATGATCCCCGGCAGGGGCGCCAAAAACTTGTTATGCTATAATTACGCAAGCGCACATAGTCACAAGTAATACAATTAAAGTTCGTTCCACAGAGATCTGGTTAAGTTTTACTCAGAAAATATGCCTATGCAATAATGTATGGTTTTAATTCACTGCTAAGAAAAATAACAAAATTGGATTTGATTATCTAAATTAAATTAAGATGCAAATTATAGATCTAAGAATTAACTAATTAGCAAAAATTAAAAATCGAATTACTTATATGAGAATAAACATGGAATCCTAGTTTCATTATCTACTTCACTTAGAGTTGCAGCCTTTAATTAAAACATGCGATGGGTTTGATATCTGATCGAATAACACGAAAAGAGTAAAAGTTACCTCTCGGTATACTAGTACCAATCTACGCATACATCCACAAAAGAGATAGAAGACGAGTAGGCACCTATTATGTTTAGACCCTATATCTCTATAGAATTTGAAAACATAAAGGTTGAAGCACAAGTTATCCACTTAGATCACATAGGGTAGCATAATATCTCTATTGATGCCACAAATCATGATGTCAAAACACTAACCTATCCTATGCTAGCATGGCAAGTTCTAAATCTCAAGATCCACTCTCGTTTATCAAGAGATTAACATATTAGATGTTCGCGACACACCTAAATTCAATAAGCACAACCATACAAGGATATCAAGTATTCACCACACATAAATCTTTAAGGCATGCAAACTACTAAGCTACATAGATAAATCCACTAGGATCCCACGATAACGATTAGTTCATAATCGAACCTTTCGTCACCATGGGATTTGACGAAAGCATGATATAAAATAAGATAATGAAGATGAAGATGAATAAATCAATAATAGAATAAGGTTTAGCGAACAAATCTGGAAAAGTAACAAGCATTCAAAAGATACGCCTAAACAAAGAGTACAAGAAAACTATGACTAGATCTTCTCGTCGTCACAATCTTCGCCTTGGCTTCTCTCTCTTCGTGCTCTGAACGAAATTAGTGTGTAGGTGATCGTGTAGGTGATGATTTTTCTGTGCCCCAAGGTGTGTATTTATAGCCCCCAAGTGCCTCCTTGACCAAGCAATTATCGTCTTTGAATTAGAATAGAATTCCGATAATTTTCCATCTTTGATTGGAATAGAATTGCAATTCCCATGTTTAATTATGATTCTGGAAGTTTCTGGCCGTTCATGATACTCCATAATGATTAGGAAAAGAATTCATGACAATTTCCTTCTCAAAATCAGTTTCCAGGAACTTTCTGTCGGAGGCCCGCGCGCACCTACAACGTTTTCCTAGCGCGGCCGCGCTCAATTCCTCTTCCTGACTACCTGCGCGCGCCCGCGCGATCTTCTTTGACATTTCCACGCGCCCGCGCCAAGTCTGAAACATGCAGATTTTTCTTCTGTTTTCTTGCATATTTCTTTTCCATTTCTTCTGCAATTTTCCATCCTTTATTCTTTTAAGCTCAAAGGCACTGTTTATTCACTGAAAATCCCATACTCTCACCTTGAAGTATTACCTACACAATTCTCGCAAAAACAGATCAAAACACACAAATACTTGAGATACAAAACACCAATTTAAGCCGAATTAGAATGATCCAAGTGGATATAAATCCACTTATCACAGACCAAATCATTGGAGATGCAAATGCAGGAGTAAGAACTAGGAGAGCAACTCTAAAGGACTGCCTCTATGGTTGCTTTCTATCTCAAGTTGAGCCTAAGAAACTTGATGATGCACTGATGGACCCCGACTGGATAATTGCTATGCAAGAGGAGCTGAATCAATTTGAAAGGAGCAAAGTATGGGAACTTGTGCCTACACCAAACGGTAGAACCATTGTTGGAACAAAATGGGTTCTGAAGAATAAGATGGATGAAAATGGTGTAATCATAAGGAACAAAGCAAGGTTGGTTGCAAAAAGGATACTCTCAATAGGAAGGCATTGATTATGATGAGACATTTGCCCCTGTTGCTAGATTGGAAGCCATCAGAATCTTCTTGGCATTTGCTGCTCATTCAAACTTTAAAGTTAATCAAATGGATGTCAAGAGTGCATTTCTGAATGGAGAGTTGGAAGAAGAAGTTTATGTGCAACAACCACCTGGCTTTGAGGATCCACACTTCCCAGAATTTGTCTACAGATTTCTTAAGGCATTGTATGGACTTAAGCAGGCTCCAAGGGCATGGTATGATAGTCTATCACAATTTCTTCTTGAAAATCAATTCACTAGAGGCACATTGGACAAAACACTGTTTTACAAGAAACATGGTGATGCTATTATCTTAGTTCAGATCTATGTGGATGACATCATATTTGGTTCTACTAATGAGAAGATGTGTGTAAAGTTCTCTAAGCTCATGCAGAGCAGATATGAGATGAGTATGATGGGAGAGTTGACATTCTTTCTTAGGTTGCGAGTTAGGCAAAGGAAGGATGGTATCTTTATCAGTCAAACCAAGTACATCAAGGATTTATTGAAGAAGTTTGACTTGGAAGACTGCTCACCTGCAAAGACACCCATGGCCACTGCCACTAAATTAGATGAAGATGATAAAGGCAAGAAAGTAGATATCTCAGTCTACAGAGGCATGGTTGGTTCTCTACTCTATCTTACTGCAAGTAGGCCAGACATCATGTTTGCTACATGTTTGTGTGCAAGATTTCAATCAAATCCAAAAGAATCACATTTGATTGCTATAAAAAGGATCTTTAGATATCTGAAGGGCACTCCAAACTTGGGTTTATGGTATTCTAAGGACACAGGGTTCAATCTGGTTGGTTATTCTGATGCTGATTATGATGGATGCAGAGTGGATAGGAAAAGCACCTCAGGTAGCTGCCAGTTTCTTGGACAGAGGTTAGTCTCTTGGTATAGCAAGAAACAACAGTCTGTGTCAACTTCTACAGCTGAGGCTGAATACATAGCTGCTGGAAGTTACTGTGCTCAAGTGCTTTGGATTAGAAATCAACTTAGAGATTATGGACTTGTGTTGGAAAGAATTCCAATCATGTGTGACAACACAAGTGCAATCTCTATAGTTGCCAATCCTGTCAATCATTCTAGAACAAAGCACATTGACATCAGATATCATTTCATTAGAGAGCATGCAACTAATGGAACCATTGAGTTGCACTATATCTCTACAGATAAACAATTAGCTGATATATTAACTAAACCATTAGATGAAGCCACCTTCACAAGGTTGGTTAGTGAGATTGGAATGCTGAATTCTTCAAATTCTAGCTAAGTGAATATATCAACTGAGTTGTTGTAGCAGTAAATACTTACTTTATTTAAATGCTCAATATTTTTGAAGTAAGTGTTGGCTGAAATATGATTTATAAATATTTCAAATCTGCTGCATATGTTGAAAAATCATATTTTGTCAACTTGAAATTTCTATGAAATTTTGAGAAAATCACTGTTTAATTTGCTAGAATATTCTTCATTGAATATGACTGGTAAATTTTAAAAGATAGTGAAAATTGAGTTTCTATGAGTAAAAAGAATAGTTCGATAAGTCTGACTTCTCGAATGGTTCATTTCATTGTTAGTGGTCGACTTCTCTAACAAGCCTATTCAGGACACTCTTGAGTTCTCGAATAGTGTCTTTTAGAGAACTCGAACAGAGACATGAGTGAGTTCTCGAATAAGGTATTTAAGTTCTCTATTAACAGAGTTCTCGAATAGCATGTTTGAGTTCTCGAATCATTTGAAAAGGCTGGTTTCTCGCTGAATCTTAACCGATTTTATATTTTTATTCAAAATTCAGAATTACTCATAAAAACATATCTTACCTAATTTAGAATTTATTCTAAGTTAGATAACTGCCAGCTGTGAGTTACAACATGCTTGAGTTATCGATTAAGCCTTTCTTGATTTATCGAATAGTTGTTTTCTACTTCATACTTATACAATTCTACATCTATTCTATTCATTTCATTCGATTTCTCAAGCATCTAAACCCCCCAAACCTCTGAAAACCCTAACTACAAAAGCTTAATTTCTTCTTCAACCTTCATTCTCTTTTCTTCTATATACAAATGGCAAACACCCAACTCACCATACCCACTCAAACCAATTTCATCGCAATAACTAACGATGTGGAAGCACCTAATGCAAACTTCAAGTGCTTTGTACGCTGGATGTCAGAATCATACATCAAGAGGGCACTATCAGCCAACCCAACTCTGTATATGGACCTCCTAGAACAGTTTTGGAGAACTGCCACTATGGAAGTCATTGCCCTCGAGAATGCTATAACCTCCTATGTAGTCTATTGCAAGATTCAAGGCCAGGATATTTCTATTACTACAGCAGACATGAATCAAGCACTGGAATTACAACAAGAGTCATATGACACACTGGCCACAAATACACAGTTGGAAGAATTCTTTAAATTCATCAACTACTCAGATGTGATCAATCTTGGGAAGCTAAACCGGAAGCATCTGCGCAAAGAGTGGAGTTATGTGTTTGCCACCATTCTTCAAGTCTTCACAGCCAGGAAGTCAAGCTTCGATCAGATTAGTGCACCTGCACAGCAAATAGGCTATGCCTTGGCTTATGGGAGAAAGATAGATGTTGGTCAAATTATTCTACAGGAGCTATATGGGAGACTTGGCAAGAACACAGCCAAGAGAGGTACTGAAATTTTCTTTCCTCACTTTATTCAATCTGTACTTAACTTTAAAAATGCTAAATTGATTGAATTGCCTGGAGTAGATAACAGTAGAATAGGCTACCCTAGGTCCATGACCAAACTTATTTTTGGTAATTTGGAGACTAGGAATGATGTGGATGTAAGACTCAAAATAACTCCCCATATGGAGAGTCTATTTAGGACTTACCCCCACAACATGCCAACATTTGACTCAAAGTCACAGTTAGCACAGCCTAAGCAAGTAGTACAAGATGTTAACCCAAGGCTTGCTAACCAACCTTCTCAACCAAAGACTCTACCACACAGTGAGCCAACTGCATCATCCTCTCAAAAGGGTGATGTCAGTAAAAAGAAGAGAAAGGAGGTAATGTCTGCACCCTTGAACATATTATCTGAAGCAGCATTGGCTATGGAATTAGGTATATGTAGTGAGGAACCTGAGTCACCCTTACAGAGGCCAAAGAGGAAGAAATCTAGGACCACCTCTTCAGTCACACAAATGGCTGAAGTTGTAAAATTAGGGGCACACAGTTCACTAGATGTATCCTCTCAACAGGGTGCATCTATAGAATCAAGCATCCTCCCCAATGCACCTATTTGTATAGAGTCAGCTCATGGGAGTGATAAGGCTGGCACAACACTGAGTGGAGAGCACATCACAATTGAAACTCCCTCTATCCTTCAGAGGGAGTTGCCAAAATCTAATCTACAAGACACTTCTCTTCCAGAATCTACCACTCATATTTATTTGGAGCCTGTACTTCAAGAAATTGAAGAACAAGGTATTGATCACCAAGAATTCTCTTCTCTTGGTGAGCCAATGAATTCAAGTGACATGGTGCTTGACACTGTGCTCACCACCCAGGACCCACATTTAGATGGTGAGGGAATGCATGTTGGGGCATGTCCTGAAGACACCATCACAAACACAGAGGATTCACTAGTTTTTACTAGAGACTCTGTGCCTGTGTCAACTGCTGGTGTAACTCATCCCACTTCTGTGGAGACACCAGTAGTAGAGTCAATCCATCCGGTTACAGAAGTTGCATCTGTAACTAAGGAGTCTAGCTTGCCTAGCTCTAGCTCTGACTTCATCTCACAATGGTTGAAGCCTGCGCAACATGACAGTGATTCAAGATCAGGGTCTGTTCCACAATAATTGACGGTTGAAGCACTTCAAAGCTTAATTGTGGATCAGATCCCTGAGTTCACAAAGGTTGCTCAAAACCTTCTCACTGCAAATCTGCCCAATCCTGACTATGAAGCTATTCTCCTATGCCACAGAGATGATGTGGAGCTACAGAAGGCAAAGATAATAGATGATTCTGAGAGAGATGGCAATGTAGATGCTTGGCTACAAGGAAAATTTGATATTCCTCTCTCAGACAGTCTCCAATACCTCAGAGAAGAGTACATCACTTCACTAGGGTCCAATGCCAAATCTCTCACCCCTAGTGATGTGTATGAAGCAGTGAATGACAGCTACAAGGGCATTCTCAAGGTTGCACAATACCTTGGAAAGGGTCTCAAAACAGAAATTCATGAAGTGTGTACAGCCACAACCAAGGAGGTGCATGAGATTAAGAGAGCTTTTGATGCCAAATTCCCTTCATTGGAGATTGTACTCAAGGACATTTTGGCATGCAAGTCTACCTGTACCAAGATGGATAATGGCTTAGCTCTACTCCATGACACTATCACAGGTCTGAGGAATAAATTTCAAGCTTTATCTGCTCAGACCACAGATGTCAATGCCATGCTGAGGACCATGTTCAAAAATCTATATGGAGACAAGCTGGTTACTGAAGTCCCAGTGCATGATTTGACTAGGTTTGAAGTGGAGAGACTTAAAGAACAATCCCTGTCTGGCTTCAAATCTACTGAATTGTTTAGCAAGGTAGATGTACTTGAAAAGGATGTAGCTACTCTCTCGCAATCCAATGCTCATCTGACAGAGAAAGTTGAAACTCTTACTTAGCAGTTGAGCACTCAAGCCACCACCACAGCTGATGTTCTTCTGCATCAATAATGTATGTTGGATGCCATGATGAAGCACATGGGTCTCCCTCTACCTGAAGAATCTTCGAACCCTAAGGTCACTCCTACAGCCTCCGTGCCTGACAACAAGCCTAAGGGGGAGAAGAGGACATCAAGGAATTCAAATACAAAGGGGGAGAAACCTAAGGAGAAAGGTATAAAGATAAATTAGGGTGGCCACCAAAGTGCATCTAAATCCCTAACTCATGTGCCAGGAAAAGGGAAATCAAAAGTTGATGAGCCCCCAACCACTCTGCCAGTTGTTACTCTACCAACTGTGCATATCATCACTCCTAGTGGCCAGAAGCAATCCATCACAACCACAGTGGTTGCAGGGAGTATGCCATCTGATAACTCTCCATCTACTGAAGTTGAAAGTGTCAAACCTGTAGAAGTAAAAGTGGTTACTGAGGCCAAGCTACAAGAAGTTGCAAACTCTAATGTCTACCATGATGATGCATTCTTGAAGTTTCTGAAAGTCTCAAGGGAATAGGCTGATGACACCCAAATATATCTAAAGAATATGAGGGATCAGATTAATTACTTCACTGTGATACCTAGGAGAGTCAATGGCTTATGGTGCAAGGAAGTGATGATGGTGGCAAAATCCAGTATCTGGCATTTAACCTACAACACTCTACAAACATTGAAACATTCAGAGATAGGTGCACTGATCAGGCTTATTGAGAAGAGGGATGTAAATTAAAACAATAAAAGTCTATATGATGACCTGAGAAATGGCCAACCTTCTAGGCTCCCAGAAGTGTTTAAGAAGCCATGGACAATTGTCTATCAGGCTGGCACCAGAATTGAAGACATTAAACAACTGGTGATTCCTCATAATCTCACACCTCAAAATCAAAGACTTATTATTGCAATCATTGAGCAACTACAGAAGAAGGGTGGAACCAGAAATGCTGAAGAACTAGAGGCACTGCAAATTCTCAGATCCTTTATTGCAACTGGTGTAATTCCAGAAATTGCCAAGCCTAGAAGAAATAAGGATGACAAAGATGAGGATAAAAGTGATGGGAGGAGAAGACATCACAGGAGTGATAAGGGAGATGAAGATAAGAAAAAGAAGAGGGATGACAAAGAGAATAAAGATAGTAATGACCAAGGGAAAGTTTATGAGAGGACAAGTGTGAAATAGCAAGCCATATGCATTGTTGACAGTAACCTCACCACAACACAAGACTTTAAGTCTAGGGTGAATACTGTTAGTAGTGACCTACAAAAGTCAAAATCCATGGCCTCTGCAAATGTTTTACTACCTCAAGAAGAGAAGGAGATTTAAGCCAAGAAACCATGTGTATGTTTCAGAAAATAAACTGCTAATGGAATACTACAATGGTCCACAAGCAAGGGTCATAAGTTTCTACCTAGAAACCATGTAAAAAGGATTAAATTCAAGCATGCTACAAGAAGGGTGAAGTTATCCAAGTCAAAGGCACTGACAATAATCCCAGGACTAAACCTACCACCTCTGGATGAAAACTATGATGAAGACCAACTGCAGTTCCTATGGGCTCAAAGAATCTATCATGTTGCCATTGTTGATGATTTTCTTGAAATTAAATATACTGATGGAAGCCAGAAGAAATTCAGATAATGAACATGTCAGCACTGGGGCAGGCTATATGACATAGAAAGAATAATTGCAATGTTGGATTCTGAAGACAGAGTGAAAAGGGTATGGAAGATGGAGTTAATTGACTTTGTTAAAAAGAAGAGAGATCACCAGGCAGAAATGAAAAGGAACAGTGAAGAGCTACTAAAGAAAAGGGAGGAGGAGTTTGCTACAATGGAAGCTAAGGCTGATGAATTGAGGGTTATGGGTCTGTGTAGAGTCAAGTTTAATCCTTACATCATTGAGTACAAGAAATATGGTAGAAATGTAAAGATTAGAATGGACTACATCAGTTCCTATTCTGAGAAACAGCTGAATGAAGTACTCAAGGATTTGTCAGGCTCCCCTCTAATTGAAGAACTCACTGCAATGGAAGATATTATTCTTGCCATGGAAGAAAATGCAAAGAAGAAAGCTAAAGAAGCTGAAAAGAAAATGAAAAATGAGAATCTGCAAGCCAAAGCTCAAGAGATGAATCCAAAAGGATATGGCTAGTTGTTCCTCATAACTTGTAAGAAAACTTTTATGTATTTTCTTCAATCAATCTACATACCTGTACTTTTTAAAGTTTTATCTTTATGTATGTTAGGCTTGTTATCAGACATGAAATTGTGACTAAGGGTCTTACTCACAATTTTGGGGAGATTGTTAGTCACAGAGACATGCCTGTTTAACTCTAATAACAAGCCTAATTGTTTGTAATGCTTTGCATTACTTACATGACCTCTTAACTGAGGGAACCTCTAGTTGTAGAGTTTCTACTTGTTCTGTACTTGAAGTAGGCATCAAATTCTAGCTGTGTAACTGTACTTATTGAGTCAAGAATAATGCTTGAAAGAAGTTCCAAGGTTCATGCCTCAAGAAAAGAGATGAAGAATGTCAAATAAATCACAGTTGGGATTTGAAGAAATGAAGAATTTGCCTAAGTACCAATTCGAGAAGTAGTTTTGTCTATTCAAGAAGTCCAGCATTCGAGAAGTCAAGGATTCGATATCTCAAGACACTATTCGATATCTCTGAATACAGTGTTCGATATCTCAGAGATTCGCTATGTCTACTGCTCTATTCGAGAACTCATGAAGTCAACAAGTCAAAGTGGTATTCGAGTTCTCAAGGAGTCAACAAGTCAAAGTTCCATTCGATATCTCAAGGACTCAGAAAGCTATTCGATATCTCAGGGATTTGACATGTCAAAATGCTCTATTCGACAACTCAAGGATTTCCAGAGAAAATAACTATTCGAGAAGTGATTCGATATGTCATATAACAGTATTCGAGAACTCAGAGTTATCGATCAAGTCAATCCTAGTTCTCGAACCACTTACTTAGTCACTTATCGAATACATTCTTGGAGACAAAATACTGAATAAATTGTACAAGTCAGAAGCCTGCAACAAGCCAATGCACTTTATGGACCACAATCTGTAATGTGCTCTGGAAAGCCTACAAGGAAGCTTGGAGAGATATAGAAGAGACAAAGGGCTAAAGAAGTGGATATGAACAGGCTTTGCAAAGTCAAATCTGTAACCGTTTGGACACTTACTCAAAAAGGATAGACAGACTAGAAAGTAATTTGTTCAGCTACCTTATTTGCAGTAAGTAGGTTGTATCCATGTTTTATAAGGATACAACCTCACTTCCTTAGCAGTTAACTTTTGAGGAGTCAAGTTTTTCATACATTGTAAGTCATATCTCTCTGAGAAAAACGAAGCTGAGAATACTATCATTTGTATTCACAGATTGTAGCAACCTTTATCTAATACAATATTATATTAAAGTGATATCGTGTCTTGTGTTGTTTTTATCCGCACTCATATCTTTGCACACACAAACACCTATCTTGCTACCTAGACTCAAGAACAAGAAAAGTTCAAGAATCCATTCACCCCCCCTCTGTATTCTTTTATTGTATTCAATACTCAACAAAGGGCATGATAGCAAGTCCAACAATGTCCTAAATATTGTCCTAAATTAATATTTAGGACATTTAGTCATTTTTTGTGCTCTAACAAAGTCCTAGTGGTGCCTTAAAACACTAGGACATCCATCTCATGCCCTTTTTTTAAGGCACCTCTATACTTGTCGTAAATCATTTTCAACAATCAAAAATTAACTTCCCTCCTTTTCTACACTTCTCTATCCTCTCTTTTTCCCTTCCCTCCAATTCTAATTCAAATATATTATTATTTTAATTTATAAGGCACAAGTATAAGGTATGTTGTTGGAATTGATACACAAAAATCATGATTTAAATCACTAGGATACTATATTTTATTATATTTATAGGGCACCAACTAGAACATTGTTAAACTTGCTCTGAGATGAATGTCATAGTGTTTTAAGTCATCACTAGGACATTGTTGGAGCACAAAAAGTGACTAAATGTCCTAAATATTGATTTAGGACAATATTTAGGACATTGTTGGACTTGCTCTAAGATGACAGTTTTTATCGTTCCAAATTTTGGATACAAATTTTATTTATTTCAAAATTTACTAAAAAATGAACATTATTTATTAGTTTTTAAGCTATAACTAAGAAAAATGAATTCCATAAATAGATTGTGACTCAAATTCATATCGACATTAAATCTATATTATTATATAAAATCCGAAACATTAAAAGTTTGGTTACTGGTATGGTACCTATTGATTTTACTTATTTACCCTTATATTTAATTATAGATAAAATCCATTCTACTAACTAATTTCATTTTTCTAATTAAACATTTTACCTTTATATTTTTCAATAACTAATTAATTTTCCTTTTTCAAGTAAAAAACAATATCTTTTATATTGTATCTAACTAAAATCACCCTTTTTCTAAAAATATCACGGGCAACATTAATTTTTCCTTTTCTTAAAACATTACGAACAATTTAATTTAGTAAAATAACATAATTGAATTATAATTACTATAAACTAATCAATTACCTTTTTCACCTAAAATATGTTTCCTTTTTAATTTTCTCTAACTAAGACCTCTCCTTTTCCAGTTAAATCATGATATTCTATTTAATAAAATTAAATAATAATTTTATAAGTACTTATAATTATCCGATTATTTTTTTCAACTAAAATGTCATCTTTTCAATATTTTCTAACTAAAATCCCTCTTTTCCTACAAATATCACGGATAACATTTATATAATTATTATCAAATCATCTCATTTAAAAATTTAAGCCTCTAAAATTCATATTTAAAAAAAGTAATTCAAATTATTAAAAAAATCATATAATATTAAAAAAAATCCGTGCTATTTTCAACCACATTCAACCACATCCAACACTTTTTTTTTAGGTGGGGTGCTATTTTGTTGGATTTGGGTTGCATGACCCCGAAGGGGCATATTCAACCACATGCAACTAAATTTGCAACTGAATGCAACCACATTCAACTAAATTTCTGATTTCAAGTTCCATTTTTCAAATGTGGTTGAAAAATATATATAGTCCAGAAAAGAGGTCGAAAATGACATTTGAAAAATGGAACTTGAAATCAGTAACTTAATGCAACCACATGCAACTAAATTTGCAACTACATCCAACTGAATGTAGTTACATTTGGTTGAATATTGCCCATGGCGGGGCCTTGCAACCCAAATTCACCAAAATACCCCACCTTAAAAAAAAGTTGAATGTGGTTGCATTTGGTTGAATGTGGTTGCATTCAGTTGCAACCAAAATATCACCCCACCTTAAATTAAAAAAAAATGTTGAAGTCGTGGTTGAATGTGGTTGCATTAAGTTGCAACCCAAAATCCACCAAAATAGCCCCCATCTTAAAAAAAAAAGTGTTGAAGTTGAAGTCGGTTGGGAAAGAAGGGGGAAGGGGGGAGGGGGAGGGGGAGGGGGAGGGGGAGTATTTTTGCAATTTTGAAATTTAGTTTAGTAAAATTGCAATTAATTAAGGGAAATGGTATTTTTGCAAATATAAACTTTAAATTTAGTATTTTTGGTAAATACTCTATATTTTATCGTACAGAATTCGTGAATAGTTTATTCTAATAACGTTCCTAATTCTAGGAGGGAAATATATAACTTTTTGAAAATGGAAAATTCAATATTATATTGGCATGAGGTCAAACCCTGATACAGTATTAGATATAAAATTATAAGAATACATTGTAAACTTAAAAATTTCAACTATATAATTACAAAACTATATAGTATATGGAAAAATAACTCAATCTCAGGATATTATCCCGAAATCGTTTTTTAATTTTAAATTCACAAATCCCTGAGCGATTGTGTATCTAAAATTTCAAACATAAGTATCTGGAAGTGTCAGAGCAGCTTTGGTCAGAGAACATCACGGACATCCCATGTAACAAACGGCTTCATTCTGTAACGTTATACTTTCTCAACACGTATCGATTTATTTTTGACTGACAATTTAGCATTTAATAGAAAACATATTTAATTCTTTCATGTTACAAAATCTTTCGTCATGCCTCATAATTATTACGTATCTACTACGGTCTTTTATTCTTTTCAAATTTAAAATTCAAAAACCTTTTGTTTACAACTTAAAACTGCAACTCTCTAGCTAGTAGTAAATTTTCCCAAGTTTCAACTTTTAATATTTTGTATTCTTGAATTATCCTTTCATTTTTTTGTCACATATTCCTCCCATTCCAATCATTTTTTTTATAATTTTATTTTTCAGAAATCTATTTCAATTTTCTGCATTTCTAAATTTTCATAAATAATAAAATTCGAAAAAAAATTGTCTTTACTATTTTCTCCATTATACTCATTTTATACATTAGATATTAATTAATCACATTGTGTATTCATTTTTCTTCATTATTTGACACATTTTTTAACCACGTACATGATCAACTCAAATATAAGGAATTGCATGGAATGGATGGAGTATTTATCAAAAAACCTTAATTATCCACAACATCTACTTTATTTTTCCAGGAGTTTTAACTTTTAATTATGAGAAATGTTAAAATTCTCAAAATCGTTCCCAAAAATATCTCAAATACTGAATTATCAAAATATTATTGGTTGAGATGAATCCTTATACATATGTACATATATGAATATGAAGATAAAATCACGACACATATTATTCAGGAACTATTTCGAAATATGTAGCATTACTTATTAATTGCTAAATTTTACTAACTATTTTTATTTTTTTGGAAACACAAACTTCAAAACTTTTATTGCAGATTACTTTAACTTTTTAGTATGCCAACTCACTACTGTACTTATTAATACTTCTCCTATTAAATGTCTGTTTTCTATAAATATTATCCGTGATGAATTTAATATATACAATAGTATTATTTATTGCGAGGGTACAATCGTCATTTCTCATATAATGGTCGTTAGAAAACATATATTCCACTCATTATTTAAGTGAGGAAAAAGAAGGTATACTGAAATAGTGTGTAGCTTGGATACTTCCTCTTATTTTCCATTTTGTCACCTTCTTGCACTTCTCTTGTACTATAAAAACACATTTCTCAAACTCATCAAAATCACAACTTCTGTGCTCCCCTTCCCCGGAAAATTATGCCAATGGAAATGAAACCACCATCGCCTCCTACCGGAGAATTCGTCTTCGACAGCGCCTCGACTTCACCGTATACTAGTTGCCCTTCAAGTCCTCAACGTTTTGGCAACCATTTCTTCAGTGCTCCCACTAGTCCTACACGGGCTGCTGCCTTCTACCGTGATCATTTCCTTGAGGACAACGCAAATGTTGGTACGTCATCATCGAAAATTCCATTTTCGTGGGAAGAAAAAAAAGGAGCGCCTATATTGAAAAATTCGCGAAAAAATGATGATTTCGAGTTTCAGTTAATCGGGCAGCTTGAGGAGCCTTCTATCTCTGCCGCGGATGAGCTTTTTGATGGTGGAAAAATTCGGTTACTAAAACCGCCACTGCCAGAGAAACAAAATGATTCGGGCAAGATCAAAAATCCGTTATCATCGGTCGAGAAAATAAGACAAGGTGAAGATTTAGAGATCAAAGAAACGAAACAGCATGATCATGATGAGCCGAAAAATTTCAAATCTTCATCATCACTAGAGCGAGCTCGAAGCGATTTACAAAATGTGAAGCACAATAAATCCGTGTCGGCATGGTACAATAAATTGAAGTTGAAGGACTTACTACTATTTCGTAGCATTTCGGAGGGTCACAAGGAAAAATACGGGATGATCCGAAAAAGGTATAACGAGGATGTCAAGAATTCGAGTTTTAGGTCAACGGAAAGTGGAGGATCTGTGTCGAGCCGACGAAGAGTGTCAGCACATGAGTGGCATTACACGGCGAACCGTGCGGCGGCTGAGGAGATGAGGAAGAAGACTTTCTTGCCGTACAAGCGAGGTTTGTTGGGTTGTTTAGGGTTCCATGCTCCGGTTGTTCATGAACTTTCTAAAGGCTTTGGTTCATATGTGATGAGGGAATCATGAATATTCAATATTGTACTATTTTAAATTTATGATTATTTCATTTATTTAGTTTGAAAACAAATAATGTTAAATGTATTTTCATAACTGTTTTTTTATTTTTAGAATTATTCGTAAAATATTATACTAAAATATGTTACAAATTAAGAATAAAAGAGAATATGTAACACATTTAATTTAGTTCTAAAAAAAAATATCGGAAAATAACATTTTTCCTTCCTTTTTCTACCTTAATTACTTTAGACTAGCAGCGTTGTAGATTTCGGAAATCGGAACTATTCGGTTGAGGTACCGATTTACGATTTATCGGGTGATTCGGTTAAAAAATTGGCAATTTATCGGCGATATTTACAAAATCGGCTAAATCGGTTCCAAAATTTTGACCGATTTTTGGGCGATTTATCGGCAATTTTTCAGAAATCGGCCGATTTTTATAACAGAGCTTTAGAGTAGTTGTTACTAGTCAACACGTGTACAATAAAATACATTTAAACTTTAAATAAAAATTAAAAATTATTAAATTAAAGATAATTTGATTAATTATTTGTGTACGTGACGGGAACAAGTAGGGTAGGCATAGCCGTCCACCACGTGCTTTAAAAGACAGTATTTTTATATGAAGCTGGATGTGTCTGTAACGCCGTAATTGCTGACTATCTTAAATTGTCTTTATTTCTTTTACTCAACTAAATTACAAAATACAGATTATTCATAATTGTGGAATAAAAAAATAAAAAAATATTATTTAATATATTATCTCTGGACGAGTCTCCTTGTTGAATCACTACCACAAACTAAGGGCCCGTTTGGGAAATCTTATTTTTCTGAAATAAGTTACTTATTCTGGAAAAAAGTTAGGAAATATGTACTTTTTTCTGAAATAAGTAACTTATTTTTGCAAGATAACGAATATTAAACTCCCGATACACATTTTTCTCTAAAAGAAAGTATGTAAATACGAAATTTTTTTCGAAATAAGTAACTTATAAGTTGATAGACAGATTTGACAAACGGGCACTAAATGTCATGTTCAAGCTTGTATGCATATGGTAGGTACGAGCTGATTCCATCAACTTGTATGGCATTCACAATATAAGTTCTTACAATAAGCTGTTTGTTCCTTTTATAATAGGTGTCGGGACCAACTTTTGTGTAATTCAACAAATTCGAATAATTATTAATACATTTGTATCCCTCGAACATTTAAAATATTGGATATTTTTTCTTTTAGTATATATATAAATTAATATTTCAACACATTCAACAGCATACTTCCCTCTCTTGACAAAAAAAAAATAACGTACTTCCCTCTGTTTTATTTTAATAGACGCTTGAATTTTTGGCATACCACACCAAACAGAGTTGCCCAGATTTAGCAGCAATTAAGTAAATCTTCGAAAACGATTGTAAGAAGAGACATTAACACCCTCAATATTCTCATTTATTGAAATATTGAAAATCATGTACGACATCGACAATGAACGATGACCGAATGCTAGGGCCAAAAAGTCACGAACAACCTAGTGATTCACTCTTTGACCCAAATAATGGGTCTTCGAGTGAGGGGATGTTAAGATAAATATATCATCATGGTAAACCCAATTTTTAACACCTTAAGATTTTAGGAGAGCTGATAACTTAGCAGAAGTCCCCGAAAACATTTGTGCTAATTTGTTCGATATAGATGACAAGTAAAAACTAACAACAGCAATGTTATCCGTCAAGTGTCAACCAAACCAGACAATAGTGTTCTTAAACAGGATATGTGATCAATGCTAACCGGCCTCATTCAAGGTCTGCGGAAGCAAGGTGAAGTTCAAAGGGATCGATATTAAATTATTGTACCAGGACGATATTATCTATACAATGCGATGATTTATATAAGGGTTATTAAGACATTGATCCTTGAAGTTTGACCAAATGTACACATAAACCCTTGAAAGGTTATTATCCTGCATTTATATAATAGAATGATATTAGGTACGTTTGTTTACTTTAAGGGTTTATGTGTACATTTGGCCAAACTTCGAGGACCAATGTCTTAATAATCCTATATATAAATGCAAGAATCGGTAATATTCATATTCCGTAGTCCATAGTCCATACCCTGACTCCATTAAAACCGTGGAATTTGCACAGACTATCAGTCGCAGTTTATAAAACGTCTATTGAGCAATTTTCCTAGACTACTCCAATCTGCAAAAAGTTGTATAAATTCTCCCAACAGATGGCACTAAGCTTCATCATATTGTAAAACCACATATAAACAGTTTAAGAAATTTAAAACAACATTAGCAAGACAGAATGAAAGTATTGCATCATCTACTACAAGCTAAAAATATAAAGACTTTGATTAAAGAAGATTTTATTAAGAGTTAAACTCTATAATAGATTTTGAGAATATTCATTATACATCATAAGAATCGCTCACTTTGCAAATTTCGACAACGATTTTCCTCCCTCGTACATGATCAAACTCTCTGGGAACGACGTGTCAACAGTAGAAGGAGCAAGATGTTTTAAAACCTCCGGATTCCCATGCTTAACAAACCACAGATCCTTATAAGTCTTGCTCTTGAGATTACAGGAGACTATGCTTATATGGCCAAGATGCCTTGAGCTGAATGCATCTATTATTAGTGTTCCATTTTTTGTAATACTCAAGGGAAACCCATGTTCTTTAAGTTTGGATTTAAAACGCAGAGTCCATGAGACTACACCATTTTCTTGTCTCATCAACCATATACAGTATGGATAGCTGGCTCTTGCTTTTTTAAATTTATAAGTGTCTAAAACACAGAAAAAAGCAAGTGAACCCTCAAACTCCATAAGCTTAAGTGTGGGGAAGTTCTCTACAATCTCTTCAGGAACAGCATCAGGCACTTTAAATTCCCCAAACACTTCATTATTAAAATCAAAGAACAAAATCCTCAGTTTATTAGCATAACAAGTACGGGCTTCCTCAGTTCCGGGTTGTTTAAATTCACACCAGTAATAAACACCATTGACATAAGCCCCGTCTTCTCTAGCAAGTCTGGTAACCCCAGGGTCTTTTATCTTTCTCCACGTGTTCTTTCTCAGACTAAAAATCTCGACCTTTGGAGCCACCTCACCAAACTGCTTAAAGTTGTCATCCTCAACATAAAAAATCCTAACAATTCTGTAATCATTAGTCGCTTCATGAAATCCCATCCCCATTACATAAAAACTCTTATACCGGTCAGCGACCAAAAGCTTCTTAAAACAACTCGAAACAAGAAGTCTGTGTCTCTTCACATAAGGATTCCAAAGATACAATTCTCTCGAAGCATAATCTATACGTGAATCAGTCAACAAAAGAAGTCCATGTACCTGCGCAATTAACTTCAAACTACGACTCTTGGTCTCAAAGGGAATATCAAATTTTTCGATAAGCGAAGATGTATCAGCAGAGATTAAGGAACAATAGTTTTGGTCAGAGGTAACAGGAGGGATAATAAGAAGAGCATTACGATCACAAGATGATGAAATAGCTTTACGAATTTGAGAAGAAATAAAAGTAGGGTCGTTGATAAGAGAATACCATGTTTTGTTAACTGAAGTTGATCGAATAAGGGTTTTCACAGGCAGTCTTAAAAGGATTTCAACGGTTATTTCTTTGGGGAGATCAACGAACGATGTCCTTGGAATCTCTTGGTTTTTCGACAGCGATACACTTGACATTCTTGAGGAACTCGAAAAAGACAGAGAAGAGTACGTACATGCAACGTGTTAATTAATTTGTGTGTCTTGTATATATACTGTAACGAGAAGATTGTAAATAACCCAATTAAGATGGGACTCGAGCCAAAATTATAAAAGCTTGAATCAGACTCAAAATCGAATTTTATCCCTTTTTTTAGTTTCATTTTGATTTTAAATCCATCGTTTTAGCCGTCGGAATAAATAGCTCTATTTTATAGTGATAATCAAATTTTAAAACAAAATTGGATTAAAGTGAAATATTATTTATATCTATATTATATAAAATAATTTTTTTGATCGTTTGGTAGAGCTCTATAATCACACGAAAGCTATATATTCTAAATTATGTCAATTCAATTTTTAAATATAAAATATACAATCAAGAAAATAATTATTGTTATTAAACGCAAGTCTCACATCTAAATTATATTATAGTTAGGATATAAAAAAAATTATATTATAGTTAGGATATAAAAAATAAGTTCTGACCTTTTTTTACAACAAAATCTCCCATTTCTAGTTGAATCATGAGAAAATTTCATCATTGTGCAAACTGAAATTAAAGAAGATTTTAGTATTTAAAATTTTTGTGTATGTTTAGTTTTTTTATAATATATATTCTAAAATTATGCCAATTTTCAAATATAAAACATGCAATTAAGAAAATAATTACTGTTATTAAAGTCAAATCTCATCTCTTAGATTCTTTGACATATCTTGTTCTGAGCAAACTCTTTCTGTCTTCTCTCGGGGAAGAAAAGCCTAAAACTTTGACATATCTGAGCAAATTCTCTTTCCGTCTTCTCTCGGGGAAGAAAAGCCTAAGACCAACCTTGACATGGTTTTAGGGTTTTCAATCAGGAGAATTGAATTGGATGTAAAAAATAAATTAGGAACAAGGTCACCTTATATATAGTAACACGACCCCGTTTCCATATCTTTCTAGTCCTGCCCTACCCTAAATCAACAAACATTATTAATTATATCATCATCATCATCATCATCATCATCATTATTATTATTAGCTTATAACCCGTACAAGTTTCGGCCAGAATGATTGGGAAAGATC
The DNA here is from genome assembly GCA_037693485.1 of Kitagawia praeruptora. Lineage (NCBI taxonomy): Eukaryota > Viridiplantae > Streptophyta > Magnoliopsida > Apiales > Apiaceae > Kitagawia > Kitagawia praeruptora. The sequence continues at coordinate 10,972,505 of CM075345.1, read as the reverse complement.
AAACCCATTTGAACCGCTGCACGGCTCCTTTTTAATATTTACAATTATATTACTTTTATGAAATTTTATAAGTAATTAATTTACATATGAAATTGGTGTTTAAAAATTGGTATATATAAGATTTTACATGTTCGATTTAATATTTGTACTCTATCTTAAATTTTAAAATTTAATTTGGACGTTTACAGCCCACATGAAATTAACAAAATAATCTTTAAATCAATGATGGTTTAATATAATTAAATCTACACAGAAACAAAAAAGAAAAGAAATTGACGATTTTTTAAGTTAAAAATTCTTTTTGATTTATGAATTCTATTTATAATTCGTTTTGATTATCAAAATATCCTTATAATTATTTAAAGATAGTTATACTCACAACCAAATACAATTTTAATAATAAGTGTAAGAGAAATTTTATCCGAAATTTTGATAATCGGTAGTCGATTACTCCGTATGACAAAGATCTTAAAATAAATAGATGAAAACCGTTGGATCTAGCATAAAAAATGTTTTATATTTTAATATGTTATAAACTAAAAAGTACTCTGTATATTTGTATAAGATAGATTTTGTCCAAAATTTTGATAATCGTCTATTCCTCCGTACGACAAAGATCTTAAAATAAATAGATAAAAATCGTTGGATTTAGCATAAAAAATGTTTTATATTTTAATATGTTATAAAATAAAAAGTATATTTATATTGAAATACGAAAATGTATATGTCAATGATTTAAATTATATACAATTAGGTTTTCTACAATTGATAGCATTATCAATGTAGAACTTCTACATAGATTAGGATTAATGTAAAAATTCATAATTATATTTTCTCTTGATATTCTGAGTGTTTCTATTTGAATAATAATTATTAAAACATCACTAAATTAAAGATAATTTTATGAGGTTCGCATGGATTGTAAAATCATTCAAATCTGATTTCTAGATCTCAAGATAGAGGCCAAATAGTGAATATGAAATTTTTTAATCCTTTATATATATTATATGCCAACAAGGTCTTTCAAGACTATTTAGTAAATTACGTGTTTACCCCTTATTTAATAAATTACGTGTTTACCCCTGACAATTTTAATATATTAAAAAATGTTGGTTCCAAGGCTTGAACTCCCCACGAGAAATTAAGGATTCTTATTTTTTAATTGAAATTTATAATTTCTTAATATATTTAATAATAAAAATAATTTGATAAATCATGATAAATATTATTATTATATCATAAATGGCAATTCAAAATATATTTTTATAATAAATGATGAAAGATATAACTAAAATTATTAAAATTAAAATTTTATTTTGTTATTTTTTTGGAAATTTTAAATTTATCAAAATTTTGAATTGTATTTATCTTTAATAATCTAGTAAATATAATATTCCCTTAATCCCCGATAATCGGCTGGGAACGTGAATTGGGGATCAGGCCGGGATACCTTAATCGCCGATCCCATTCTCATTCCCGGAATTTTTATTTTATAATATTCCACATTTCTCATATTGATAGAAAAATTTTCGCAATCCCCAACCCGAATGGGAAGAGGATTGGATCGCGATCGAACGAGATGGATGAAATTCTCGTCTATACGTATATCAAGTGAATTTATTCTATGTTTGTCATGAACATAACAAACAAGAATAGCCAACAAGGTCTTTCAAGACTATTTAGTAAATTACGTGTTTACCCCTTATTTAGTAAATTACGTGTTTACCCCTGACAATTTTAATATATTAAAAAATGTTGGTTCCAAGGCTTGAACCCATGATCTTTGGATTAGAAAGGAATTATGTTCCCATCTCCAACCACTACACCAAAGAAGAATTTATGTTATCTTTTTAAAAATCATTTACTACATGCACAAATAACTCCCATGTTCTATTTTATTTAATATTACTACCTTGCTGGGAATTAAAAAATTTAATCAAATGAATTATATTATCTATCTATTATGTTTAGTATGAGCATCAAATGAATTATATTATTTGTGTATTATGTTTAGTATAGGTCAAAATGATTTTTGACGAGTTATAAAAAATTCGATATACCCGTTATAATAATTTAAAATATAATTATGTGATTAGTTAAATAATTTACATATGAGATACAAACACTGTATTGATTTTTAATTAAATTAAAAAGCGTAGTTGGACTTGGGTAAAAAAATTAATCAAATGAATTAAGTTATCTATTTATTATGTTTAGTAGCATCAAATGAATTATGTTATTTCTGTATTATGTTTAGTATAGGTCAAAATGATTTTTGACGAGTTATAAAAATTCAATATACCCGTTATAATAATTTAAAACATAATTTTGTGATCAGTTAAATAATTTACATATGAGATACAAACACTGTATTGATTTTTAATTAAATTAAAAAGCGTAGTTGGACTTGGGTTAGGACACGACATTATAAATTAGATTATAGATGCAATACAATTAATTATGAGATTAAGATGTATAGTTATGTTAATGAAAGATTGACATTTAAAAAAAATACTAAATTGTATATATAATACATAATCGCTAGAATCATGAGTGAAATCACTAAATTTTTACTACAATCACTAAAAATCAAAATGATAGTAGAATGACCGAACATTCAACTTAAATCACTAAAATTTGAATCCAAATCACTAAAATTTTGAACGCATTTACCAAAATTTCCAAAATCTGAAAATCTAATAGTGTTCGAAGGTGCTCGTATGACGGTGGTAGAGTGGGTGTTGGTATGACGGTGGTAGAGTGGGTGAATGGGCTTTATAAACTCGGATCTTATATGAGAGGATGAAAAGTGAGATGAATGAGTGATCGGAGGTGTAGGGTGGTTGGAATTCGTGACAAACGTGTTTGCAAGTTTTTTCTAGAGTGTTGGTAGATTTGGTGACATTAAAGAATTGTCGAGTGATAATAGTTTATAGATGTATACACACAATGTATCATACTTCAAATAATTTATTAAATGTATCACACTTTTTATCTATTATATTTCAAAAATTACGAATCATCTATCTTAATAATCATAACAATTAAATTAGAAGAATGTAAATGATGCCCGTGCTTTGCACGGGCTATCATGCTAGTACTAATAAATAGATAATAAAATTCAATTCTAATACAACTTTTTTTAATTATATCCTTTTTAGAATACAATTTTCTTTTTAAAATTCAATTATAATACAACCTTTTTTAATTATAACATTTTTAGATTATAATTTTCTTTTTAAATTCACTTCTAATACAACCTTTTCTAATTATATCCTTTTTAGATTATAATTTCTTTTTTATGTGATCTAATCTTGATCGTTTAGTTTCAATCCAACGGATCATATAATTTTGGTAGTACAACGACCAGACCAAAAATTTGGATAAAATCTCTCTTATAAAGATATTTTTAAATTAAATTTAGTTCTAATGATGAAGAAAAAAAATCGATCAAATCGATGAAGAAAGGGTATTATAGTAAATTAACAAAGTGAAAATTATAAATAAATATATAAGGGTATAATTTATAATCCAACGGATGACTTTTAATCCAATTTTTTAATCCAACGCATCATATGCTTTTGGTAGTAGAGTGACGACGACCAAAAATTTGGATAAGATCTCCCTTATGCTTATTATATATAATGTATTAATTATTATTATTATTCAACAAATACATTAAAGTGTTTTATAATTTTTTTGCAAAATTTGAATTTCCTATTTTTTTTTTCTTATTTTATGATTTTAATTTGATATGTGGCCACTTTTTATTCTACGTTTTTATCTTACAATGTTATCTTCAATAATAAATTATTATATTATTTAGACTTAGATTAAATACAAAATTGTATTATCATGGAAAATTAATACAAATTACTAGTCAAATTATTATTTTATCTATACTATAAAAATATAGTTATTATTAAGGGGGTGTTTGGAGGAAATTTTTTCCAGAATAAATCAACTTATTTTAATACAAAGTTAAAATTTTCATATTTTGATAAAAAAAAAATTTATACAAATATTTAATATATGTTTGAGATTCTATAATTTGAAAAAAAAGAATTAACTTTCCTTAAAAAATTTAGGAATTAATATAAGGTGACTTATTCCAAAAAATAATTCTCCCAAATACACCTAAATGTCACGTAGAAGCTTTTATGCAGATGGTGGGTACGAGCTGATTCCTTCAACTTGTATGGCATTCACAGTATAAGTTGTTAGAACATGCTGTTTGCTTTTTTATAATCAGTGTCCGGGTTAACTTTTGTATACTTTAATTAATTCGAAGGATTGTTAATACATTGGTACCCATTCAACATTTAAAATATTGGGTATTTTTTCATTTAAAATACATAAATAAATATTTGAACACATTCAACAAAGTACTTCCCTCTGTTTTATTTTAATAGACGCTTGAATTTTTGGCATGCCACACCAAACAGAGATGCCCAGATTTAGCAGCAATTAAGTAAATCTTCGAAAACGATTTTAAGAAGAGACATTAACAGAAGGCCCTTTATTCAAAAAAAAAAGCAGAAGGCCCTGAAAATATTTGTACTAATTTGTTCGATACAAATCTATACTATTATATTAAAGCCGAAACATTGAAAGTTTTGGTTTTCTCTTAAGTTTTGGTTTTCACTCTAATTATTTAATTTTAAATTATTTATAATATAAAACAAATCAAATAAATTCCGTTATTGTCTTTAATCCTAAATACAGAGTAGTATTTTATATTTACACCATTACCCGTTAACAACAAATTTACATTAAGATTTTATATTATTAGTTCTAATCAATACATATCATTTATTAAATAATAATAATAATTATTATTATTATTAATTTTATTAATTAATATTACAAAGTTAAATTCCATAATAAAATATTATACTCTATTTTATTTAATCACATAATTTTAAAAGTATATTTAAAAGTAACCCGTGCTTTGCACGGGCCGTAAGCTAGTGACAAGTAAAAACTAACAACAGCAATGTTATCCGTCAAGTGTCAACCAAACCACATAAGAGTGTTCTTAAACCGTATATGTGATCAATACTAACCTCATTCAAGGTCTGCAGAAGCAAGGTGAAGTTCAAAGGGATCGATATTAAACTACTGTACCAGGACGATATTATCTATATACAATGCGATGATTTAAAACCACAACATTATAGCAATTTTCCTATACTACTGCAATCTGCGCAAAGTTGTATAAATTATCCCAACAGATGGCACTAAGCTTGACATCATATTGTAAAACCACATATAAACAGTTTAAGAAATTTAAAACAACATTAGCAAGACAGAATGAAAGTATTGCATCATCTACTACAAGCTAAAAATATAAAGACTTTGATTAAAGAAGATTTTATTAAGAGTTAAACTCTATAATAGATTTTCAGAATATTCATTATACATCATAAGAATCGCTCACTTTGCATATTTCGACAACGATTTTCCTCCCTCGTACATGATCAAACTCTCTGGGAACGAAGTGTCAACAGTAGAAGGAGCAAGATGTTTTAAAACCTCCGGATTCCCATGCTTAACAAACCACAGATCCTTATAAGTCTTGCTCTTGAGATTACAGGAGACTATGCTTATATGGCCAAGACGCCTTGAGCTGAATGCATCTATTATAAGTGTTCCATTTTTTGTAATACTCAAGGGAAACCCATGTTCTTTAAGTTTGGATTTAAAACGCAGAGTCCATGAGACTACACCATTTTCTTGTCTCATCAACCATATACAGTATGGATAGCTGGCTCTTGCTTTTTTAAATTTATAAGTGTCTAAAACACAGAAAAAAGCAAGTGAACCCTCAAACTCCATAAGCTTAAGTGTGGGGAAGTTCTCTACAATCTCTTCAGGAACAGCATCAGGCACTTTAAATTCCCCAAACACTTCATTATTAAAATCAAAGAACAAAATCCTCAGTTTATTAGCATAACAAGTACGGGCTTCCTCAGTTCCGGGTTGTTTAAATTCACACCAGTAATAAACACCATTGACATAAGCCCCGTCTTCTCTAGCAAGTCTGGTAACCCCAGGGTCTTTTATCTTTCTCCACGTGTTCTTTCTCAGACTAAAAATCTCGACCTTTGGAGCCACCTCACCAAACTGCTTAAAGTTGTCATCCTCAACATAAAAAATCCTAACAATTCTGTAATCATTAGTCGCTTCATGAAATCCCATCCCCATTACATAAAAACTCTTATACCGGTCAGCGACCAAAAGCTTCTTAAAACAACTCGAAACAAGAAGTCTGTGTCTCTTCACATAAGGATTCCAAAGATACAATTCTCTCGAAGCATAATCTATACGTGAATCAGTCAACAAAAGAAGTCCATGTACCTGCGCAATTAACTTCAAACTACGACTCTTGGTCTCAAAGGGAATATCAAATTTTTCGATAAGCGAAGACGTATCAGCAGAGATTAAGGAACAATAGTTTTGGTCAGAGGTAACAGGAGGGATAATAAGAAGAGCATTACGATCACAAGATGATGAAATAGATTTACGAATTTGAGAAGAAATAAAAGTAGGGTCGTTGATAAGAGAATACCATGTTTTGTTAACTGAAGTTGATCGAATAAGGGTTTTCACAGGCAGTCTTAAAAGGATTTCAACGGTTATTTCTTTGGGGAGATCAACGAACGATGTCCTTGGAATCTCTTGGTTTTTCGACAGCGATACACTTGACATTCTTGAGGAACTCGAAAAAGACAGAGAAGAGTACGTACATGCAACGTGTTAATTAATTTGTGTGTCTTGTATATATACTGTAACGAGAAGATTGTAAATAACCCAATTAAGATGGGACTCGAGCCAAAATTATAAAAGCTTGAATCAGACCTAAAATCGAATTTTATCCCTTTTTTTAGTTTCATTTTGATTTTAAATCCATCGTTTTAGCCGTCGGAATAAATAGCTCTATTTTATAGTGATAATCAAATTTTAAAATAAAATTGGATTAAAGTGAAATATTATTTATATCTATATTATATAAAATAATTTTTTTGATCGTTTGGTAGAGCTCTATAATCACACGAAAGCTATATATTCTAAATTATCTCAATTCAATTTTTAAATATAAAATATACAATCAAGAAAATAATTGTTGTTATTAAACGCAAGTCTCACATCTAAATTATATTATAGTTAGGATATAAAAAATAAGTTCTGACCTTTTTTTACAACAAAATCTCCCATTTCTAGTTGAATCATGAGAAAATTTCATCATTGTGCAAACTGAAATTAAAGAAGATTTTAGTATTTAAAATTTTTGTGTATGTTTAGTTTTTTTATAATATATATTCTAAAATTATGCCAATTTTCAAATATAAAACATGCAATTAAGAAAATAATTATTGTTATTAAAGTCAAATCTCATCTCTTAGATTCTTTGACATATCTTGTTCTGAGCAAACTCTTTCTGTCTTCTCTCGGGGAAGAAAAGCCTAAAACTTTGACATATCTGAGCAAACTCTTTTCGTCTTCTCTCGGGGAAGAAAAGCCTAAGACCAACCTTGACATGGTTTTAGGGTTTTCAATCAGGAGAATTGAATTGGATGTAAAAAATAAATTAGGAACAAGGTCACCTTATATATAGTAACACGACCCCGTTTCCATATCTTTCTAGTCCTGCCCTACCCTAAATCAACAAACATTATTAATTATATCATCATTATTATTATTATTATTATTATTACTAGCTTATAACCCGTGCAACGCACGGCTCTTTTTTAATATTTACAATTATATTACTTTTATAAAATTTTATAAGTAATTAATTTACATATCAAATTGGTGTTTAAAAATTGGTATATATAAGATTTTACATGTTCGATTTAATATTTGTACTCTATCTTGAATTTTAAAATTTAATTTTGACGTTTATAGCCCACATGAAATTAACAAAATAATCTTTAAATCAATGATGGTTTAATATAATTAAATCTACACAGAAACAAAAAAGAAAAGAAATTGACGATTTTTTAAGTTAAAAATTCTTTTTGATTTATGAATTCTATTTATAATTCGTTTTGATTATCAAAATATCCTTATAATTATTTAAAGATAGTTATACTCACAACCAAATACAATTTTAATAATAAGTGTAAGAGAGATTTTATCCGAAATTTTGATAATCGGTAGTCGATTACTCCGTATGACAAAGATCTTAAAATAAATAGATGAAAACCGTTGGATCTAGCATAAAAAATGTTTTATATTTTAATATGTTATAAACTAAAAAGTACTCCGTATATTTATATAAGATAGATTTTGTTCAAAATTTTGATAATCGTCTATTCCTCCGTACGACAAAGATCTTAAAATAAATAGATAAAAATCGTTGGATTTAGCATAAAAAATGTTTTATATTTTAATATGTTATAAAATAAAAGGTATATTTATATTGAAATACGAAAATGTATATGTCAATGATTTAAATCATATACAATTAGGTTTTCTACAATTGATAGCATTATCAATGTAGAACTTCTACATAGATTAGGATTAATGTAAAAATTCGTAATTATATTTTCTCTTGATATTTTGAGTGTTTCTATTTGAATAATAATTATTAAAACATCACTAAATTAAAGATAATTTTATGAGGTTCGCATGGATTGTAAAATCATTCAAATCTGATAGGCCAAATAGTAAATATGAAATTTTTTTAATACTAATAAATAGATAATAAAATTCAATTCTAATACAACTTTTTTTAATTATATCCTTTTTAGAATACAATTTTCTTTTTAAAATTCAATTATAATACAACCTTTTTAAATTATAACCTTTTTAGATTATAATTTTCTTTATAAAATTCACTTCTAATACAACCTTTTCTAATTATATCCTTTTTAGATTATAATTTCTTTTTTATGTGATCTAATCTTGATCGTTTAGTTTCAATCCAACGGGTCATATAATTTTGGTAGTACAACGACCAGACCAAAAATTTGGATAAAATCCCTCTTATAAAGATATTTTTAAATAAAATTTAGTTCTAATGATGAAGAAAAAAACAAATCGATCAAATCGATGAAGAAAGGGTATTATAGTAAATTAACAAAGTGAAAATTATAAATAAATATATAAGGATATAATTTATAATCCAACGGATGAATTTTAATCCAATTTTTAATCCAACGCATCATATGCTTTTGGTAGTACAGTGACGACGACCAAAAATTTGGATAAGATCTCCCTTATGCTTATTATATATAAGGTATTAATTATTATTATTATTCAACAAATACATTAAAGTGTTTTATAATTTTTTTGCAAAATATGAATTTCATATTTTTTTTTCTTATTTTATGATTTTAATTTGATATGTGGCCACTTTTTATTCTACGTTTTTATCTTACAATGTTATCTTCAATAATAAATTATTATATTATTTAGACTTAGATTAAATACAAAATTGTATTATCATGGAAAATTAATACAAATTACTAGTCAAATTATTATTTTATTTGTACTATAAAAATATAATTATTATTAAGGGGGTGTTTGGAGGAAATTTTTTCCAGAATAAGTCAACTTATTTTAATACAATGTTAAAATTTTCATATTTTGATAAAAAAAAATTTATACAAATATTTAATATATGTTTGAGATTATATAATTTGAAAAAAAAAGAATTAACTTTCCTTTAAAATGTTAGTAATTAATATAAGGTGACTTATTCCAAAAAATAATTCTCCCAAATACACCTAAATGTCATGTACAAGCTTGTATGCAGATGGTGGGTACGAGCTGATTCCTTCAACTTGTATGGCATTCACAGTATAAGTTGTTAGAATATGCTGTTTGCTTTTTTATAATCAGTGTCCGGGTTAACTTTTGTATACTTTAATTAATTCGAAGGATTGTTAATACATTGGTACCCATTTAACATTTAAAATATCGGGTATTTTTTCATTTAAAATACATAAATAAATATTTGAACACATTCAACAAAGTACTTCCCTCTGTTTTATTTTAATAGACGCTTGAATTTTTGGCATGCCACACCAAACAGAGATGCCCAGATTTAGCAGCAATTAAGTAAATCTTCGAAAACGATTTTAAGAAGAGACATTAACAGAAGGCCCTGAAAATATTTGTACTTGTTGAAATGTAAATGTCAATGTTATATTAAGTCTACGATCTACAGTAAGTCTACGATCTACAGTACCAGTACCTGATGTAATCACTTACGTATAGTTATGCTTATATATAGGACTTCAGAGATTGTAATAAACAAGCTTCACATAGCAATACAAGAGTTACATTTTCTCTTACATTGTTTCTTGCCTCTTCATCTGTTTCTACATGGTATCAGAGCTTTAAGCTCCTGACCTCCTCTGTTTCCGGCGAAGCCATCTTTTCCGACGAACCAGCTCTCTGTTTCCGGCGAAGCCATCTTTTCCGACGAGCCAGCTCTTTGTAACATTAACACAAACACCTTGTGTGTCAACCCAGTAAGTTACTCAACACTTCCAAATTAAGTGTTCAACCCAACCACAATATACATCAAACCAAATTAACCCAGCCTCACTCATCAACGAGCTTCACCCGAATTTACACACCAAGTTGCTGAACTCACCCGTATCAACCTCGTTTAAATTCAAGTCCGGCAACCGAAGCTCTCGTTTGGCCACCTTCTTTTCCGAAGCGCTCTTTAGATATCATCAGTCTATAACTCACTGGTAACCCAAAATCTCACCCATCCTTCTTAATTTATTCCATATATCTTCATCAGTTATACGTATAAATATATTACTGGGTCTTGTATGCGTTGTTTTGTGTTTTTCCTCTGCTGTGTAAGTGCAAGCCTGTACAAGACTTGGGCTATTCAATTAAAAAGATCAAACAACCCACTATCTTTCTTTTGGGCCGAATATTTTGTGTTGAGCCCAATAGTGTAAAACCTCTGGTCCTTATCCAAATCTAGTACCCCGGTTTTTACTTATCCTCTAAATAGAGCCTTGATCTTTTAAATATACACAATCCACTCCTTACAAGTTCAATTTACATCTTTTATCCTTGAACCCAAAACTTATCATGAATAACGATAATAGTTCGCCGATTCAAACCATTTTGAATGGCACGAACTATTTAGCTTGGTCTCAAGCTATGAAAAGTTTTCTCAAAGGAAAAAGAATTTGGCGCTATGTAAATGGGGATTTTACTATTCCGACTAAAGGAAAAGATGAAGAAGAATCAAAGTTCAAAGATCGCATTGAGGAATGGGATGTCAAAAATCATCAAGCTATCACATTTTTTAGAAACTCTTCTGTTTCTAAAATTAATTTGCAATTCGGAAATTTCGAAACGGCAAAATAAATTTGGGATTTATTGGCATCTCGGTACACAACATCTGATCTTTCTCACCAATATCAGATTCTGAATTCCTTAAGTAAACAGAAGCAAGTGCCCGGTCAACCAGTAACAGATTTTCTTTCCCAAATACAACCATTTTGGGATCAGCTAACTTTGTCTGAACCTAAGTGGTTACACACAGAGGATGCCACACTCTATCAGGCGTATCGTGATCAACAACGGCTCATCCAGTTTTTAATGGCTCTCACTCAGAATTTCGAACCTGTTAGAGCTGCTCTTCTCCACCGTGTTCCGCTACCCTCTTTGGAAAGTGCCTTAACTGAACTCATTTCCGAGGAAACTCGACTCGGGATTGGCAAAATCAGTCCTGCGAATGATTCCGTCCTAGCAGTACCTCCGGTACCCACTTATGACAAACCTTTTTGTAGGTTTTGTCGTCAAAATGGACATGTAACTAAGGATTGTGCAGATCTTCGCAACCACACATGCCAGCATTGCCACCAAAAGGGTCACTACTCAATGCAATTCTGCAAGAAAAGGCCATCTTTTCGTCCAAATAAATTCTCCCAGTCTTCCGTTGCTGCAACCTCTGAATCCACATCAGAAACTGCACCAAATACATCCACAGGCGAGCTTGAAGCTTTGCTTCGACAGGTTTTATTTAAAACCAGCTCTCCTTCCACTGCATTCTCTGTCACTTCAGGTACTTCTTGGTATTTTGATTCTGCATGTTGCAATCACATGACCAATGATCCATCTATATTTACCACAAAAACACAGAGTTTATGCCTTCCAAATATTCAAACTGCTGATGGCTCTACAATGAAAGTGGGACACATTGGAACTATATCCACAGAAGATCTTTCTCTTCCTAACACATATTTTGTTCCTAATCTCTCACTTAATCTTGTTTCCATTGGCCAATTATGTGATCTCGGTCTTAACATTATGTTTACCTCTTCTGGTTGTCATATACAGGATCCTCAGACAGGACAAACTCTTGGGACAGGACGTAGATGCGGAAGGTTGTTTAAGCTCACTTCCCTTCATCTTCCTACACCAATATCTCCATCCACTAATCTAGTTGGTTCTGTTTCATCTACAACCAGCATTTGGCATTCTCGGTTAGGCCATCCTTCATCTTCTCGTTTACGTACTCTAGTTTCTAGTGGCCATCTAGGTAGCGTAAATGCAGACACTATTGATTGTGTATCATGTAAACTGGCAAAGCAACATGTACTTCCATTTCCTATTCATTATGAAAAATCATCAGCTACTTTTGATCTTATACACTCTGATATTTGGGGTCCCTCTCCAACTCCAACTATGGGGGGGTCTAGGTACTATGTGATATTTGTTGATGATTTCTCTCGATATACTTGGATATACATTTTGAAAAATCGATCTGAATTAGGAGAAACATATAAAAACTTTGTCACTATGATTGATACTCAATTCAAAAAGAAAATCAAACTTTTTCGTGCCGACAATGCTAAAGAATACAAAGAATCAGAACTTACAAAATTTTTGGCATCTTATGGTACACTTGCACAAAGTTCTTGTCCTTACACATCACAACAAAATGGTCGTGCCGAACGCAAACATAGACACATTCTTGATACAATTCGAGCTCTTCTCATTTCTTCTTCTTGTCCGGAATTCTTTTGGGGGGAAGCTGCATTAACTGCTGTTCATACAATAAACATGATTCCTTCTCCAGTCATAGATAATGTGTCTCCTTATGAAAAATTGCATGCAAAACCACCTTCATATGATACCCTTAAGGTTTTCGGTTCAGCATGTTTTGTTCTTCTTCCTCCACATGAAAGAACAAAATTAGAACCTCGTGCCCGTCTTTGTTGTTTTATTGGGTATGGTAGTGGTCAAAAAGGATACCGTTGTTGGGATCCTATCTCTCAACGACTTCGAGTCTCTCGTAATGTGACATTTTGGGAACACAAAATGTTCTCATCTATGTCAGATTTTAAAATCGACACTTCTTCTGGCATCTCTCACTTTACAGATCCTTTTGTTGATCTATATCCCAGTGATGACTATGTCGACTCGTCAACATCTTCTAACACAGTTCCTACAAATTCTCCAATTGAGCTCATACAACCATCCCCAGCTACGAATGTTCCTCCAACAGAAGTTCAGTCTGAGGATTCTACTGATGTCTCTCCCACTCCACCATCTTTTTCAGATGAACATGCTCATCGATCTACTCGGGTAAGAAAACCTTCTGTCCGTCTTACTGATTATCATGTATATTCTACTATAGAATCATTGCACGAGCCTCAAACATATAGAGAGGCAAGTGTTAACCCTCTTTGGCAGGAGGCTATGGCAGAAGAACTTCAGGCATTAGACAAAAATCACACTTGGGATGTTGTTACCTTGCCTCCTGGCAAAACAGCTGTGGGTTGTCGATGGATCTATAAAATTAAGACAAATGCTGATGGCTCTATTGAGAGATATAAAGCTCGTCTAGTTGCTAGAGGCTTTACCCAGGAATATGGCATTGATTATGAGGAGACTTTTGCACCAGTTGCTCGTCTTACTTCGGTTCGAAGTTTACTCGCTGTTGGAGCATCAAAACAGTGGGATATGTGGCAAATGGATGTCAAAAATGCTTTCCTTAATGGAGACTTAGATGAAGAAGTTTATCTCAAACCTCCTCCCGGTTTTGATCTCTCTCCAGGTCAAGTGCTCAAGCTTAACAAGGCACTTTATGGCCTAAAACAAGCACCTCGAGCTTGGTTCGAGAAATTTAGCAAAGTCATTAGTGAGCTAGGATTTTCTTCTAGTCCATATGATCATGCTCTCTTCATTCGACGGACAAATCGAGGAATTGTTCTTCTCCTCCTCTATGTAGATGATATGATTATCACCGGAGATGATAGTGCAGCTATCTCTGAACTCAAACAGTTTCTCAGTCAGCAATTTGAAATGAAAGATCTTGGTTCTTTAAGCTACTTCTTGGGTCTTGAGGTTTCTTCTGTACCTACTGGTTACACCCTTTCTCAAGTCAAGTATGCATCTGATCTTTTGTTGAAATCTGGAATTAGCGACACTAATATCACACCTACACCTTTGGAATATGGGGTCAAACTTAACTCCAAAGATGGTGACCTACTTGACAACCCTACATTGTATCGTCAGTTGGTAGGAAGTCTGATCTACCTTACTGTCACTCGTCCTGACATTGCTCATGCCGTTCACATTGTTAGTCAATTTATGTCAGCTCCTCGCACTCCTCACTATACAGCTGTCCTTCACATACTTCGTTATGTCAAAGGCACCATCTTTCATGGATTACATTATGCATACAACTCATCACTTGAGTTACATGCCTATTCTGATGCTGATTGGGGTGGTGATCCCACTACCAGATGTTCCACTACAGGATTTTGTTTCTTTTTGGGTGACTCTCTTATCTCTTGGCGTAGTAAGAAACAATCCCTTGCCTCAAAATCCAGTGCCGAGTCAGAATATCGAGCTCTGGCTGACACCACGCAGGAATTAATTTGGCTACGATGGCTACTTGAAGAAATGACTGTAACTCATTCTCCAGCCACTATTATCTACTGTGATAGCAAAAGTGCCAGGGACATTGCTCACAATGATGTCTTTCATGAACGCACTAAACATATAGAGATTGATTGTCATTTCACCCGTCAACAGGTTGAAAAAGGAACAGTTCGTCTTCATGCTATCTCTAGTGCAAATAATGTTGCAGATATTTTCACGAAATCCCTTCCTCCTGGTTTATTTCGTAATTGCAAACTCAAGTTGGTTTTTCAACCATCTTAAGTTTGAGGGGGGGTGTTGAAATGTAAATGTCAATGTTATATTAAGTCTACGATCTACAGTAAGTCTACGATCTACAGTACCAGTACCTGATGTAATCACTTACGTATAGTTATGCTTATATATAGGACTTCAGAGATTGTAATAAACAAGCTTCACATAGCAATACAAGAGTTACATTTTCTCTTACATTGTTTCTTGCCTCTTCATCTGTTTCTACAGTACTAATTTGTTCGATACAAATGACAAGTAAAAACTAACAACAGCGATGTTATCTGTCAAGTGTCAACCAAACCAGATAATAGTGTTCTTAAACCGTATATGTGATCAATACTGTTACACCCAAGAAATAATCTCGCCCCTCCGGCTCAAACTCGCCCGTTGAAATGATTGGAAAAGGGGGGTCCAGTTCTTAGGGGGACACGTCCATTTGACTTGAGAAAAGATTTCGCCCTTTTGGGGTATTCGAAGATGACTTCGTATTTAATAAACCACGAATTATGGACTGTGAATAAGTCCTTGATCTCGCCCTTTATAATAGATCTCGCCCTCTTTAAAGACATCTCGCCCCATTTGAGGCTGCCTTACACCTACCTTATCTCCGTAGCTCAGAGAAAGTGTTGACCCCGAAAATACCGGGTCAATAGCTTGATCAATACGCTCCGAGAAAGTAGATGGGCTTTTAGGTCTGTATCAAAGGCGGTGGTCTTAATCCAATAGGTTTCCTAAATAAAGTAACCTAGCCCATTACGATTACTTGTTCTCCAAGAACTACGTTTGGCTTGATCCCTATAAATAGGGTACGTAGGCACATTGTATGGTACGATGCAAACCCTTGCGAAAAAGAGATAATTCAATATTCAATCTAAATTGCAATAATCACACCATACAGTCTCAGCCATTCCTAAATTATAGACCCTAACCCTAATCGTCCTACATCAATCACCGCAATCAATCACCACCATAATTCCAGCAACCCTCCCCGAATTTGTTTTCCCAAATTCCTCCGTTAACAAATACTAACCTCATTCAAGGTCTGCAGAAGCAAGGTGAAGTTCAAAGGGATCGATATTAAACTACTGTACCAGGACGATATTATCTATATACAATGCGATGATTTAAAACCACAACATTAGCAATTTTCCTATACTACTGCAATCTGCGCAAAGTTGTATAAATTCTCCCAACAGATGGCACTAAGCTTGACATCATATTGTAAAACCACATATAAACAGTTTAAGAAATTTAAAACAACATTAGCAAGACAGAATGAAAGTATTGCATCATCTACTACAAGCTAAAAATATAAAGACTTTGATTAAAGAAGATTTTATTAAGAGTTAAACTCTATAATAGATTTTCAGAATATTCATTATACATCATAAGAATCGCTCACTTTGCATATTTCGACAACGATTTTCCTCCATCGTACATGATCAAACTCTCTGGGAACGAAGTGTCAACAGTAGAAGGAGCAAGATGTTTTAAAACCTCCGGATTCCCATGCTTACCAAACCCATGATCCTTATAAGTCTTGCTCTTGAGATTACAGGAGACTATGCTTGTATGGCCACGATGCTTTGAGCTGAATGCATCTATTATAAGTGTTCCATTTTTTGTAATACTCAAGGGAAACCCATGTTCTTCAAGTGTGGATTTAAAACGCAGAGTCCATGAGACTACACCATTTTCTTGTCTCATCAACCATATACAGTATGGATAGCTGGCTCCTGCTTTATAAAATTTCTTAGTGTCTAAAATATAGAAAAGAGCAAGTGAACCCTCAAACTCCATAAGCTTAAGTGTGGCGAAGTTCTCTACAATCTCTTCAGGAACAGCATCAGGCACTTTAAATTCCCCAAACACTTCATTATCAAAATCAAAGAACAAAATCCTCAGTTTATTAGCATAACAAGTACGGGCTTCCTCAGTTCCGGGTTGTTTAAATTCACACCAGTAATAAACACCATTGACATAAGCCCCGTCTTCTCTAGCAAGTCTGGTAACCCCAGGGTCTTTTATCTTTCTCCACGTGTACTTTCTCAGACTAAAAATCTCGACCTTTGGAGCCACCTCACCAAACTGCTTAAAGTTGTCATCCTCAACATAAAAAATCCTAACAATTCTGTAATCATTAGTCGCTTCATGAAATCCCATCCCCATTACATAAAAACTCTTATACCGGTCAGCGACCAAAAGCTTCTTATAACAACTCGAAACAAGAAGTCTGTGTCTCTTCACATAAGGATTCCAAAGATACAATTCTCTCGAAGCATAATCTATATGTGAATCAGTCAATAAAAGAAGTCCATGTACCTGCGCAATTAACTTCAAACTACGACTCTTGGTCTCAAAGGGAATATCAAATTTTTCGATAAGCGAAGACGTATCAGCAGAGATTAAGGAACAATAGTTTTGGTCAGAGGTAACAGGAGGGATAATAAGAAGATCATTACGATCACAAGATGATGAAATAGCTTTACGAATTTGAGAAGAAATAAAAGTAGGATCGTTGATAAGAGAATACCATGTTTTGTTAACTGAAGTTGATCGAATAAGGGTTTTCACAGGCAGTCTTAAGAGGATTTCAATGGTTATTTTCCGAGGAAGATCATCAAACGATGTCATTGAAATCTCTTTGTTTTTCGACAGCGATACACTTGACATTCTTGAGGAACTCGAAACAGACGACAGAGAAGAGTACGTACATGCAATGTGTTTGCTATGTATATATAGTGTAAGGAGAAGATTGTAAAAAACCGAAATAAGATGGGAATTATAAAAGCTTGAATCAGACTCAAAATCGAATTTTATCCTGTTTTTTCCGATTTTGAATTTTAATAAATAATCAAATTTTAAAACAAAATTGGATTAAAGTGAAATATTATTTATATTTTATTATATGCAGGACGTTGAGGTTGTGCTTATATATATTTTTTGGAATTCCTCTAATTTTAACTATTAAAAGACAAATTTCCTTTGTTCAAGTCCTGAAGTAAAAAAATAATTAAAAAAAGGACAAGTATGTAAAAATACGTATAGTATTTGTAAAATATTTAAATCCAAATTTTTTCCAATTTGAAAAAAAAAATCAAATTCAAATCCACATTCAAAATATCGAATAAATTTTAAACAATTTGAAACGAAAATATCTAGATCTTCACATATTTTCACAAGATAAGAGCAAGAAAATTTTATTTTAGTACTTTAAGTTTTTGGTATGGACAAATATCCTATGTAGATTTAAATGTTAAATTCGTTAAAGTATAAATATTAAAAATTCTTAACTAAAAGTTACAAAAAAAAAAAATGTGTATGGCATGCCATAATTAAAGATTTTATGGAATATATAAAAAAATTCATCTTTCATTGGAATTTGGATATTTTTGTTAGCTAAAATTATAGCATCAATCCTTTCATGTTATATAGTAAAACTTCACATAATCTATTATCATATCAAAAATTGTATATTTTATTTTTAGCAATTTGTATGAGACAACCTTTAATTTATAAAATTTTGGTGATTTGTCAAGTAAGAAATTGAAAAATTAAATTAAATATAGGAAGTTTTATTACATCATCTAGTAAATCTTTCCTACCAATATTCGATGTGACATTAATAAATAATGAATTAATCTGACAAAAATGTTTTCTCATGTCAATCATTAATTTAGATAAAAAAATGTTAATAAAAATGACATTTTTTAGTCTAGATTATTTGTTATACATTTAAAGGAAAATCCAAAGAAGATGCAAATATCAAAATATTTTGAATACTACTTTTATGAACCAAAATTGAAACATTTATTCAAAATAGTGTCCATTTCAAATGTTTTATACTCAAATATATTCCATTTCAAGCTTAGCTTATTTATTGACTTGCCGAAATAATAAAAATAGATTTTATCCCCAAGCCTCTAATAGTTTTCTCTTAAATTGATAAATTCTAAAAAAATATTCAAAATAAATATTTCGTAGACTTCATAGTCATTATTATTGAAGGAATATTATATTTAAATATATTTCAAGTCAAAATTTTAGTCAAAATATCGACAAGTTACGATAAATGGCTAAAGTATTTTATTCTGTCACATCAGGATATGTATCAAAAATATTTTGAATCAAATAACTTCACGTGTTATTTTGACATGTAACTTTGAGAATGCTACTATAATAATTAAAATGAATTTTAGAAAAAGTTTCATAATTTTATGAGAACATTTTTTTGGATCCCTAAAAATAGTTCGATTTTATTTCGGGTTCGCGAAAAATCATCCAAATTCATAGAAACATGTGGGTTGATCTTGACCATAAGTTTTGTGATATATATGAAGACTTTTTGGGATACCTTAAAATAATAAATAAACTTTTTAAAATTTTGCTACTCACACTCTTCCCAAAATAACCCATCTAAATATGATTACCTGCTAGGAGAAATAAGAAACAAAAGAATGGTAGTGAACGAAACTCATATACGGATATAAAAGAACGAAACTCATATACGTATATAAAAGAATGCACAAGCTAAACAAAATGAAATATGATGAAAATAAAAGAATGCACAAGCTAAACAAAATGAAATATGATGAAAATATAACCGAACAAAGATTAAGACCATGAGATTAAGAATAAAATTGAATATCTGAATTAGCGACTAAGACAATCTATCTATTATCTATTATATATATCTAATACACCAACAAGGGGTTTTCTTGACGGTCCCTCCGAACCTCACTCTAAATATTTGTAAAAATAATGCTATTCAAAGGGTTTGAACCCATGATCTTGCATAACTAAATGCAACACCATAACCAGTTGAGCTGTGTGAGCATTTGAGTTGGTATTAAAAATCATTAGCAACATACATAAATATTTGTATAATGTATAATCCAAATAATTATACATACACATATACATACATACATACATACATACATACATACATACATACAAACATACATACATACATATATACATACATACATACATACATAAATAATTATACATAAATACGTACATACACACATACATACACACTTACATACATACATACATACATCCATACATACTTACATAATTATTAATTATACATGCATACGTACATACATGCATTTATGTTAAAAAAATCTATTAATATTTCATTATTTGTAATCTATTAATTGTTGTATAATTAATATGCATATTTATACATACATACACATGTACAAACATAAAACATACATATATAAATTTCTATGGATATATAATAATATACTATAATATTATATACATACATACATACATACATACATACATACATACATACTATATAACATACATACATACATACATACATACATATATTTATGTTGTATAATCTATTAATATTTCATTATATGTAATCTATTAATTGTTGTATAATTAATATGCATATTTATACATACATACACATGTACAAACATAAATACATACATATCCAAATTTCTGTGGATATATAATAATATACTATAATATTATATACATACAATATAATTTTGTTTATATATATTAATTTATAGATAAATCTCAGTTGGCTTACCTCAAATAATGTATAATTATTAATTATAATGTATATTTGTAGATAATTATATATTAATGTATAATTATTAATTATACATGCATACGTACATACATACATAATTATTAATTATATGCATACATACATACAATATATACATACATTTATGATGTACAATCTATTAATATTTCATTATTTATAATCTGTTAATTGTTGTATAATTATTATGCATATTTAAACATACATACACATGTACAAACATAAATACATACATATATAAATTTTTGTAGATATATAATAATATACTATAATATTATATACATACATACATACATACATTTATGTTGTATAATCTATTAATATTTCATTATTTGTAATCTATTAATTATTGTATAATTAATATGCATATTTATACATACATACACATGTACAAACATAATACATACATATATAAATTTTGTGGATATGTAATAATGTACTATAATATTCACTAACATGTACCATATCTTATTAATCATTTTAGATCTACTGTAATTATTTACGAATTAAATATTATAAAAAAATTTCACAATACAAAAAAAGAACCTTCATGCGTATATATAAGTATATATAATACAAACTTGTATTAACATTAACTATCGTAAAACTCACCATCACATCTTTAATACGTAAACGCACAAAACAATATAACAAACACACACACACACACGTACACACACACACACACACATTTATATAATAGAGCAAATGGGGGGAGGGTTCCATGAGCAAATTTATTCATATAAAAAGTTATATTTACCCCTACTAATTATATCTATGTTATATTTCCGGAGGCTATTTGGGTATTGGAACACTAACATATTTATTACATAATAATAACTAATATGAACTAATATGCATTTATTACTGTAATTAATACTTGTATGTATCTCTGTATCCATCCATGTTAACTCTATATATTTATATTTCGAAGTACGGTTTTGATCTTAACATTGACCAATTTATTACATATCGTTCAAGTTTACTTTAACAAAACAAAACATAGCGTAAAATATAAACAGATTTAATTTAACCAGAATTATCATTTGCATGTCACGATCGAGTATTGCATAAATTCTATTTACTCACAACAATTGCTGCGAAGATATGAACAATCGAAGATATCAACAATCCAATACTGCCTGATCAATAATAATTCATAAATATTTGTAATCTAGAGCATGCCCGTGCCTTGCACGGGCTACAAAGCTAGTGTGAAATAGATACTCAACTCACAATATAAAAACAAATGCTCTCAAATCAAAATATTTTACTCTTATAAATAATAATCACGATTTACAAAAGCATAACCGATAATATATAATCATACTCTTAATATACTCTTAGACTTACAAATTATATCCAAATTAATTTACCTACTAACATTCACTACTAGAAAAACGTCAATAGACATCGGTTAAAACCGATGTCTTCGCATGTGTAGAGAAAGGTATGGGTCTTAGACATCGGTTAAAAAACCGATGTCTGTAGTAATTTTAGACAACGTTTTTGAGCAAAGAACTAATGTCTGTATTAATTTTAGACATCGTTTCTGTAGTAATATGTCATGACTATCATGTGAATTTTACGTTAATACAAGATTTATATCATCTTAAACATATGACATGTAAAATAAATCAAGACATAAACATCGAAAAAAATACAGAACTGATGTCCATGTCAACATTTAACATCAGTTCTTAAATGTAACTGATGTCAATGTTTATGTTTAACATCAGTTTCTTAGTAGTGAACTGATGTCTATGTTGCGAATTTACATCGGTTTCTTAATAGTGAACTGATGTATATGTGTCAAATTTACATCGATTTCCTAATAGTAAACTGATGTATACGTTTCAAATTTACATCGGTTTCTTAATAAGGGCTGATGTGTTTTTTTGTATTTTACATCAGTTCTCTAGTAATAATCATTGTCTTTTTATTCTTTAGACATCAGTTTTTTGGTTTTCTGATTTATTTTGTTCTTTTAATCATGGATGCCCTGTATATATGAGACCAAAATACCAAAAACCAAAATATATCAAAACCAGATAAATAATATACCAAAACCAAATATGCATTCAATCGATCAACTACATTATCCAATTCAATACCAAAACTAATTACATAATCCAAACCATTCAATATCGAAACTATATTGACATAATATCTTAAATGAATAGTTGTAAGCACTCGGACGTTGGACATGTTCTCTTAAAAATGCTTGAATAAAAAGATGGACAACATGTTGTCGGATTTGCAAACTCTTCACTTTATTGAGCCCAAACGCCTCACAAGCACTCTTGCATGCAAAAACACTTTGTCAGATTAACTACATTGACATATGCATGAACTCCAAGCTCCAACAATAAAGTGTGATTAACTTTGTCAGATTCTGGGCCAACATATTGGATTGGACCTGTAAATTGGAGAGGAAAAAGTTATCAGCACCATGTTGCTCAATTGTTGTTCATCATTGTAAAATAAGGTATCGCATGAATGCTTTTTCTTTGTTGCCATTAATTGTCTAAAATTTTTAAACAGAACATAGAGAGGGTATTATTTTAGAAAGTCGTACTCTGAAAACTAATGTGATAAAAGAGTTGTACCTGGACTGATGTATTGATTGGTAAGAGCCCACTCTTCGCGCATGGATGCAAAACTTTTGAAAGGTGTAGCTGAAGATTCATCATTAAAAAAACGCAGTTAGTTGGAAAGTAGCAGACTAAAGCAACATCATCAACTTAAAATTACAGTTCAGTATATAATCATCTACTTCAGCAATCACAGAGGAGGTACAGGATCTAAAAAAAGAGAAATCAGTGAGACTGCGTTCAGAAATTAATTATCAGAGATACCTGTAAAAATATCAGAACCATTCAAATTAATTATGCTCTAGTGGTTGCTAAAAAGTAAATTATTCTCTTAAATCATGGAATACTACGGGTGTGTTTGGGATTGCTGTTGCAGACAGCAACAACAGCTTATTTCTGAAAAGCTGTTGAAAAAGTGTTTGATAAAATTAAAAAGCTGCTTTTCTGAAAAGTGCTTTTGGCCTAAAAGCTGCTTTTAAAGAAAGCAGGCCCCCATGCTTTTGAAAAAAGCTGCTTTTCAGCTTTTGCGGAAAGCAGTATCTGATTTCAACATCAAACCTCATCAAAAACATTATTTTTGATATATTTTTACATCAAAACATGCACATATAAAAAATATTACAAAACAGTCTTCAGCTTTTTACAACAGCACTTTTTTTACCAGCACTTTTTCTAACAGCACAGCAATTTTTAACAGCAATCCCAAACAGAGCCTACTTATTAAAATCATGTAATGGCGAAGCAAAAATGGCTGGAAGCACATACCGAAGAAATCAATCCTGTCTTCCCACTGTGAAGCAGTGCTCCGGCACCATAACCCAATGCATAGCAGTATGTAGCGTCAAATATAGAAGGCAAACCACACCTACCTTCATAGCTAAGAAGAACAAGTAATAAAAAACACATTAAACACAAAATTAAATGGAAGATCGTAGAGATGCATCACTTTTACAAAAAAAATTGTACATTTGTGTTATTGTATGTATAGTGTTAGTCTTATGAGTTCTCTTTTCGAATCTGATTACTCTTTATAATTGATCATTTTTTAGTAAAGGTTTCTTAGAAATCTCCTAACAAACCTAACCTAGAATTCTCATTTAAATGTCCTGGAATAATGTAAACATGTACTGAACCTGGTCTAGATAAATGGCCGGGAAAACAGATTCATAGCCACAATTACCGTGTTCCGGAGCCTTTTCAGAATCAGGTATGCCCTTGCTAAAATTTAGATCATTAAACACCCTAAAAAGTACTCTGCTCATAGGAAGACATGGTTTTCGTATTCTATACTTGTAGTTATCACTTTAAATTGCAAATGATAATTACATTACCTGTCTAAGACAGTCCCTGCCATGTAGTAAAGTAACATATTATCTAAAAGGAAAATCTTCGACAGATAGTGGTGATTATTGGAGCTGGACCGAGTGCCTATGATATATCTAGAGAAATTGCGCGCAGTAGTTGCTAAAGAAGTTCATCTTTCATCAAGAACTTCTACATCTGTTGGTTTTAATAAATTGGTCAACCTCAGTAATGTAAGGCAGCACATTGAGGTACGCATGTTATAATAAATGAGTATATTTATTAATGCTTTCAGTTTAGATATACATAGTACAGGATATTAGTAAAATAGATTCACTGTCAAAAGTAAATATATTTCAGATTTTAAAGTCTTTGTATAATTTATGTAAGCCAAACTAAAAAAATGAGAGTTCATTTAGACAAATGAGATCCGTGCATCTAATTTTTAATTCCATGATATTTCACAACTGCTCAATGATACAATATCACTTCTTTGGTTTGGCATAATATATAGAATTTAGAAATAAGGACACTCAAAATTGAAAAAATGGAGCATTTTTCTTACAATGATAATATTTTCCAGTCGAACGAGCATCTTTCATGACATTTCCAATCAGCAAATATAGTCCTAAACTCGACACACCAACCAACTTCAACTCAAACAATCCACAATCAACTAAATCAGCTACTTGAGGTTAAATTAATTATTAAAGAGTAATAACGTGCAAAAGAATTTAGCCTTGCTTGAGGTTTTTTTCCCTGTTTATGGCACACCTATCACGGAAGGTGGCTATTTGACAGGAGAAATTAATATTTACTATTAATTATGAGTTTAATACGGTCTCTCAAGAAATTGGGCTACTGATAACGGAAACAAAAATAAAAATGGAAACACATTTGTATATATAATGGAAACACATCTGTTTACTCGTAGATAAATAGAAATGTACCCTTTCATTACCAACAAAAATGCTACTGATAAAAGAAGAATGCTTAAGACATAGTATAAATGTAAAATAACTACTAATGTGTGGTAAAGTCTATAAACCAGCAATTCAAGAACAGAAGCACATCCAACAAGTACTCTTCCACCACAAAGCGATCAATAGACTGCAAGTCCTGCCATCAGTAGGTAACAAATATAGTGACGATGTTCAACTTCAGAGACCAAATAATAAACATATGCCAACAGACCAATACCTAAGTTCACACCTCGTAACAAAATTCAAAATATAAAGATCAGAGAAAAGATAAATATCTGAGCTATGGGTTCGTATAAATGTCAATATACAATACAGTATAGTTTATGGGAAAAATTATATTAACAGAACAGATATATCTATTGTGTGAGATGTAACATATAGCATTATGGCAGAAAAATGTTGGAGTGCATGTAAACTGTAAAGATAATACTTTTATCAACATGGAATAGACAAGGGATTAGGGACATTAGGTTTATAAATGATTTCCTATGAAATATAATCATAAGGTGGAAGTAAGAATGCTTTCCAATAGGTGTATCACCTACTTAAATATCAAGTAGTAATATAAAATGACTCCCAACACAGATTGAAGTGGGGTGTTAAATTGTAAGCAAATGTCAATCTTAATAGCATACCTTCACCAGAATTCACTGCTGCATCTATGGTCGCCAGTTCATTAACAATGATATCTATAAAACAGAACAATGCAAATGGCTTAGAAAAACAGAGCAAGTAAGACTCTAACAAATCTTGTAAAAAATACACACAAGTCCTCATTCAGAAATTTAATCAAACAGATAGTGCACCAACATAAAAAACCTAATTTTACTCAATAATATTCATCTCCTACAATCTATAAATTTATACATGAATATAATAACTTGTAATTAACATATATACAACCTCTAAATCAAGAAAACAACTAAGAAAATTAAACATAATCAATATTATAACATGAGAAAATCGAAATATTATAACCACGGATACAAAATTTAAACATTCATAATCGAAACATGTAATTAAACATTCATAATCGAACTTGAGGAGTGAAGAAAGAAGAAGACCTGAAGAAGACCTGTTGAAAGGGGGTTTAACGGAGTACAAAAAAATTGAATTAATTGGCCTAAATTGAAAAGGGGTTTAACGATTGGAGCAAAGATTACAAGAATCACCTACAATTTGAGCTGGGGGAGGGTTAATTTGACCTAATTGAAGAAAAGATGGGCTAGGGTTCTTCAGTGGCCAGAGGGGGGTGGGGTTGTGTGTCTTTGATTTTTTTTTTGTCTGAGCGGGGGGGGGGGGGGGGGGGTTGTGTTTTGTTTTGATTTTTTGTTTTTCACTTTTCTTTTTTATTTTTTAAGTAGAAAGTAATGCTGAGCGGGAGTTTTTTTTTGGTTAAGGGGGGAATATTTTGCCAAGGGGGGAAAGAAAAAGGGGGAAGCGCGATTTTTTTTAAATAAACTCTAGACATCGGTGATGTATTTACTACCATTTGACATCGGTTTAGATTTTACTGATGTTTTTGAGACTTTTAACATCAGTGGCTTTTCTAACCGATGTCTAATGTGTGATGTCTATTCTAGTTTTTCTAGTAGTGATTGGAGACGATCTTACAAAATAGGGACATAGCACAAAGCAAATACCACCCAAATTCAGACAGGGACTGCAAGGAAATAAGCACATGCTACCCAAAATGGCCAAACACACACAAACTGACTAGTCATGACTATACGTGTCCCGCTACTTTGGCAACACACATATGCTATTTATACACCGCATAGAAAGTGCCAAATACGAGATTATCCGCTCGCGACGGATGTATTACGAACTCCCAAATCTTATTTATATCAAAATATAATCATAAACACAATCCTCAAATATCACAAATCAAAATGTATTACAAAATAGACTAGGGATGACAAAATCAGATCTAACCAGTTCTGAAAATTTGAAATTTACACTATAAAGATATATCCAAATAAAAAAAATATAAACCACCAAAATCATAGAAAATTTTGAGACTTTTCTAGAATGATAAGTCTCGTTAAAAATGAACAAACAACGAACTCAGAAAACAGATATTTGTGAACAACAAAACATAATCAATCCCTGATCGGTTTAGTAGTTTGATGTTTAAAACATCACAATCATAAAAATAGTCAGCGGAATGTAAACACAAAACGTAGATAGCAAAATGAACTTTCCATAATGGTATTACTCATAATTTTGAACAAATTTCCGATTTATTATAAATTTTTGAAGTAACAAGACAACAACTCAAATAACACACCAGATTACACAAACATCAAATTTTAACGTACTTAGAAGTCGAGTTTCAAAAAACTCAAAGAACGAAAGTTGGTGATGATTAAATTATCTTTCCAACAAGACTATAATCGCAAAAATATAACGAACAATGAATTAAATATGAATTTTTCAAGAATTCAGAATGCGTGAAGGATCAGAACAAGAATATTATGAGATAAAATGACAGTGAAAATAATAACACAAAATCCATACCTCAAACTTGATGATTATCACTAATTCTCAACAAATTCTGCCTCTACAAGCCAAGAACCCTAAATTATATAACATATATTTATTATAATCTCATATACACCTGTAAATATCGAAAAATCTAATCTTTTACCTTAAAATTCCAATAACACTAATTACTCTTAATTTTAGTCATCGCTTCTTCTCTTTCTTCTCCTCTTCCTCTTCTCTCTTCTCCCCTTCTCTTTCTTCTTCGTCCCATGCAAATTAGAAAAGTAACGTAAGTCTCTTTCTTTCTTAATCGGATTTGTCCATGTTTTAAAAGCGGATTATAAATATAAATACAATATTAGTTTTCTTTTAAAAAACGTTCATATTTAATATAAAATATTATGATAAAAGTTAAGACCAGTAACCTCCACATTCACAAAGTTATAGTTAGTCAAAATCAACTTAAAAAATACAAACGTAACATTTAGAAATATCAAATTACAAATTTACTTTGAGACCCGCTTTTGACCCGCTTAAGTGGTCTTTTGACCGCCTAAACCTCACTAAACGCTTGAAAACCCGATTTTGTCATAATCAAAGCATTTTTCTGCCGATTCCGCTTAGACGGCCGCTTAATATGCTTTTTCCAACACTGTAGTGTAGTGGGTGTTTGTTCAAAATGAGTCATATTAAGGTCATAATTTTTTATGGGAATTTAAGTGATGAAAAATTATATCAATTTTGTTAACTATTGTTAGTCATTTTTCAAAAAACTTATTTGAATTCTTTTATTTGACGAGTTAACTTATTTTGCTCCTTAAATTTTCCCTTTTTATTATACTACAACATTTAGCGAAAAATTGTTAAAAGTAACAACTTTTTCAGAAAAAAGAGCGACAATACCAATTTGGGGAAGGAGGTGTGAAAAATACCCATTTTGTTACTCAATTGGCATTTGGGTATTGTAGATACGCAAGCACATCATGCGTATCATCTGTAACGCATTCCTCAAATGCATGATGACGTCATGTGACGTCATCCTTCACAGCCACGCCGATCGTCGTTCTCGGCGAGAAATCGCCGGTCGCCCCTCGTCGTTCTCGGTCATCTCTCAACCATCGTTTCATTTGAGCACATGAAAAGCATCCCCACACCTCACTCTACCTTTCTCCCCAGTCTGTTTTAGCAGTATTTGGCTCGCAGGGGCATGTTTCGTTCACTGGAGAGTTCAATAGAAGATTTGGAGGGCTGATTTGGGCGTTTTCAGTTGTGCAATAGAAGTGTAGTAAAAGTAGAGACGTGTAGAGCTTGGAACAACGATTATAATGGTATATAGTATGTGTTAGACAAAGTCCGGGTGTGGAAGAACGAACGGATAAAAAATTCTTGTCGGAATCGCCACCGAAGCTCTCGTCTGTGATAAAAACGATGATGACGTCATATGATGTTATCACGCAGTTCAGCAATGCGTGACACGTAATACGCAATGCAAATATGCGTATCCCAGCCTGGACAGTAGTTGTAGTACGTTCGTTACCCGGCTGAAACTTGCGTGATCCCTATTACCCGAACCCCAAATGCGTATTCAAATGGGTATTTTCAACACACCTTCCGAAAAATGTTATTTTCATTTTTTTTAACCAAAAAAACGTTATTTTTTGCATTTGTCCGCATTTAGCAAGCAACCCATTTTTTTTTCGTTTTTACTATTACTTCACTTTTCCGAATGTAAAAACACTTGTAGACTTGTAGTGGGCTCACCATATGCCAAATTATCTTTTCCCACCGGCAACACCAAATTGAGATCGGAAAATCAAGAACCATCATTTCAACCCTAAACTCTCAACCATGGATGAATCTTTTCTATTGATGCTTACAAATCTCCTCCACCTTCAAAACCACCTAGACCCCACCTCCTCCCTCCTAACCCCCACCCCTACCCCCACCTCCCCCACCTCCCTCCTCACCTCCACCTCCGCCGCCCCTCTTCTCTTCTTCACAATCGCCTCCGTTCTCTCTTACCTCACCACCAATTCACTTAAAAATTCAAACCCATCTTCCTCTTCCCAACCCCACCAAAACCCTTCTCCGGATTTTCAAAATGATGATCACAAGAACCAGTATTCGATTTCCGCTTTTCGGGCTTTTTCGACTGAGCATATGTGGGCTATGGATGCGCCTTTAAGGGATGCGCATTGGAGGTCGTTGTATGGACTTTCATATCCTGTTTTTAATACTGTTGTTGATAAACTGAAGCCATTTATTGCTCAGAGTAATTTGAGCTTGCCTACTGATTACGCGGTGGCAATGGTGTTATCGAGATTGTCGCAGGGCATTTCTGCTAAGACGATGGCGAAAAGGTATTCGCTTGAACCTTATTTGATTTCCAAGATTACCAATATGGTTACTAGGTTATTGGCTACTAAGCTTTATCCTGAGTTTATAAGGATTCCTATTACGAGACGTCGTTTACATGAGTCGACACAAGCATTTGAGGAATTGACCTCGTTGCCTAATATTTGTGGGGCAATGGATACTACTGCTGTGAAGGTTAGGTCTAAGAATTTGGGTGATGTGTATGTTTCGAAACATGGGGTTCCTTCGGTTTTATTGCAGGTTGTTGCTGATCATAAGAAGTTTTTTTGGGATGTTTGTGTGAAGGCGCCGGGGGGTTTTGATGATGCTACTCATTTGAGGGATAGTTTGTTATATAATAGGTTGGTTTCGGGGGATATTTTGTGGGATAAGGTTATAAATGTTAGGGGACATAATTTGAGGCCTTATATTGTTGGAGATTGGTGTTATCCTTTGATGTCGTTTTTGATGACTCCGTTTTCTTGGAATAGAACGGGGAGTCCTGCACAGAATGCATTTGATGAGGCGTTGATGAAGGGAAGGAAGAACGTGGAGGAAGCTATAGGGTTACTTAAAGGGAGGTGGAGAATTTTGCAGGATCTAAATGTGGATATAAATCATGCACCTCAGACAATTGTGGCATGTTGTGTGTTGCATAATTTGTGTCAGATTGCCAAGGAGCCTGAACCTGAGATGTGGAAGGAACCGGAAGAGAATGGAGAATCTCCTGGAATATTGGAGAACGAGAAGTCTTACTATTACTTTGGGGAAAGCGTGAGGCAGGCATTGGCTGATGACTTGTACCATAGGCTCTCATCAAGATGAGACATTGTTATTGAGGATGTGCGGTTCTCCATCTGCTCGCTGTAAGAATGTATTCCACCAGGTCAATCTAACTTGTTTTAGGGGATATTACTTTTATCTTCAAATAACTGTAAGAGGTAGATTTGTTGTAGTTATGTTTAATGGTTCACTGGCTATTGATGAGCTCGAATTCTTCAAAATATTATTTAAGTTATATATGAATAGGAGAATGCATCATTGTCTATCCATCTTCAGACTCTTCTTATCCGTGTGTTTAATTGTTCTCAGTTCGCACTATTGAGTGTGATTGATGGTACAGTAATGTAGTCCTGCCTTGACAGAAATAAAAGAATATGTGACCGACAGAAAACGTTTCAGTGTAAGACTAGAATTTGACTTCCAGCAACTTATTTCCTTAAACTAGCTTCTTTCCTTCTTTTGAGATGTATTTTGTATCCTGTGGCTTTTTTGTGGGGGATAAACTCTTTGATTTCTAGTATCTTCTCTAAATAAGAATCCAGCGTAGGTACCTCTTTAGATGGACTCAAATGCTAAATGAGGCTAGAGATAATGGAAAGAACTATAAAATTGATGTTCAGAAATGGAGATACCAGTATTACTATATGAGAGAAACAAGAAAATGCCAAAAGAGCCAAATTATCTTACCTTGTGTCACCAATGTTGAGCTGCTTCTTGTTCATGTGTACCGTTCTTTTTGTAATTTTTTCTTTTATGTCAATATTTTTCCTCATCTATTATTTATGTATTGGACGAGACCTAGTTTAGGAGTTCTCTTTAGGTATCCCCTTTTTATACAATATCCT
The DNA here is from genome assembly GCA_037693485.1 of Kitagawia praeruptora. Taxonomy (NCBI): domain Eukaryota; kingdom Viridiplantae; phylum Streptophyta; class Magnoliopsida; order Apiales; family Apiaceae; genus Kitagawia; species Kitagawia praeruptora. Next base: position 10,940,425 of record CM075345.1, on the reverse strand, counting down.
TTGTTACCTGGACTTACTTCACCTCAAGTACATGTGAGAACAGTAGAACACTCAACACTACATTTTGGCTCATAAACACGCAAACTTATAAAATTTTGCAGAGCCCGACACTTGAACACGCATAAAAATTGGACACTTTCAAACAAAGTCATTACTGAACATGATGGCCAAATTTCATTAGTGTAACTGGGCCAACAAGCTTACTTTTCAAGGTCTGTGTCTCCTTTTCTGTATGGCAAAATATACTTCATGAATACTGAGACTTAGAGAAAGAGAATTGGAGTTTGCTTAATCATCTACCACATATTTTCTACACTCCTTTGCCAAGAATTTAATTTCCTTCGTGATAGATTACGATACTCAAGAAAGTTTTTTATTTTTTTGAAGAGAAGGGAAAGTCTAAATAGCTGGTGAATGCTCTATGTACAATTTCGTGTGATGAATGGAAATAAAGCATAGTGCCATTCTATGGATGATTCAGGAGCTGAACATATGTTTAGATGGGGAAGTATCTTTTGCTAGTTTATTTGTGTACTTGTTAGTATCTCACCCTCTTAAGCTTTTTATGATTAGCAGTAAAGCTTTTTATGATTAGCAGTGTTGCAAGTTGCATATGTATTTTACTACAGTTGTAAACGCACTTTGGGTGCAATGCAAGTTGCAGATTTATTTTACTACAGTTGTATACACACTTTATGTATCTACTGATTTACTGTCTGTCTCATATTCTCGTCTTCCGTGGAGATGCATCCTGTAGCATTTATAATGAGAAGGCACCATTGATTTTCCACTTTCTGATTTAAATTAAAAAATAAGTGTAGCTGCGTAGGTACTCCTATAGATGGTCTTAAAGCAACATACGAGGCGAGAGAGGTTGAAAAGAACCGTAAAAAATTGGTGTTTAGAAATAGTGGTACTACTATCAGAGTATGAGCAAGGTCAGTTCCTTACTCCCACCAAGGTTTGATGATGATGTACGGGAATGAAAATAATAGAATTCTGTTATTCTTATTAATAAATGGTTAAATTATATTTTGTTGAAAAATTAGTACTTAATTATTTATGTGTTTTATATGTTATTACTTATAATAAGCCCAATTGTTTATGGGTCGTCCATTAGGTTATTATATATTGATGTAATCCCCACATATCATATTAGACTTGGTTTTTGGAATAGATATATTGAATTATTGAATTGTGTCTCTTCTTGGATTGCGATACATAATATTCTCCTTTCCGCAGTTAGAAAAATCTCAGGGACAGTGATTCTTGAATCACTCTGGTTTATAGTTTTTGTAATTTTTTTCTCATATGTCATTGTTTCTACAGTCTGTCCTGCATCATTTGTCAGGTTGACGAGGCTAAACAATACTTTAACAGTTGAAAAGTATTATGTGACATCAAATTGTTCAAGTGAGTTGGCCTTAAGTACTGTGTGCACTTTGAATGTGTGAAGGAACAAGGACATAGCAGAAATACCACTGAAGTTACAGCGTCAATTTGCTACGTTCCTTCAACAGGGTAGTCTCTAGCTCTACTCTTAATTTACTTTATGTCACCAAAAGATCAGATGCTTCTGCAACAGGGGTATGGTTGAGGTTCTTCTGATTCATGTGTATCTTTGGTGTTCATAGTACTTACTCTTAATCCAGTTGAGCTCAGTTTTTTGGAATCTCTCTCTTTTTTTCGAAGTTAATATTCTACTTTGCCCGGACTTTTTCTGGCAGACTACATTTTGGGTCCGTAGAACATGTATCAGTGTTGGTCACTTCCTAACAAAGTCCTGTTAACATAGCTAGTTTATTTTAATAATTAGGCCAACTAACTAAATTTAGTGTTTGTTTTCTATATGGCAATATATTCTTCAGTGTATAGAGAATCACAGATAATTAGAGAATGAGGATTGGAGTTTGCCTGATTATCTGCATCTCTTTATGCTCCTTTGACAAGAATTTCTATTCATCTGTGATGGATTATTAAGTTACTGATATTTGGAGAAAAAGGCAACCCCAAGTAGCTGTTGAATGCTCTGATTTACATTTTTGTCAGAATTAATGAGAATACAGCATGGTACCATTATTTTTGTCAGAATATGCGAAAAGTATCTATTACTCCGTACTTGTTTAGTAATTGGTGGCATACTCAATTGCAGTTCATTCCCTTAAATTAGCAATGATCCAACTTAGTTTTGTTACCATTTTGTAAGAAAAATGCTACAGCCATCAAATTAGTTCCCAAATTTTGATACCAAATGACATGGCATTAATTTGATTGGTTATAACAATAATGGGCCCGCCAGGGCCATCCAATTAAAATATCACAAAATGCCAACTAATTAGTGTCACATTATTTGGTGTCAAAATTTGGTATTCCAATTTGGTGGCTGTAGCATTACTTTTTTGTAATAGATTCAACTTTCAATATCATTACGAGTTTATGACTGATAAATATGCAGCACTACCTAATACTCCCTCCGTCCCACAATACAAGTCTCTTTTGAAAAAATTACGCATTTTAAGAAATCATTAATTAGATGATACATTTACCCTTATACCCATTATAAATGCATTGACTTTTAAGAATATGAGCTATTTTATACTCTTGGTCATTCCTCATTAATTGCTATATAATTTTCAAAAAGGGTAGTTTACGAAAAATGGTCACAAATTTACATTGGAAATTGGAAATGGACATGTATTATGGGAAAAAAAATTCTCTCAAAAGAGACTACTATTGTGGGACGGAGGGAGTAATATTCATCGCCCCTGCCAAAAGCATCAGGAATTCAGATAAACCGTTTTGCAGTGGTTTCAATATCTCTCTTGTGTTATTTTAATGCTCGGCTATCTGCAATTGACATCTTGGTACTGGTAGAGGTAGTGCAACCATGTCAATTAGGAATGTTTTCCTTTTGACCTTGGGGACATCATATCTCTGTCTGTACATAATAATTTGTGATATACTTGAAGGCATCTTATTGCAAGTTTTCAGCTTCTAAACTAGTAGGATATGTCGGTCATTGGGTGAACAGCATCGACCATCGTCCATTTATAAAGGACTAGATGGTAAGGAAAAGGCTGTCGGGAGAGCTGAAAGCAATTCTTTTAAAATTACTATGAATAATGAAATGGTGCTGCCATAGCAATGCCCTTACATAAGGGGACTCATGCTTAGAAGCCAGCCTTGTTTCACTTAGCAGTTGGTACCAAAGCTATGCCTTTAGGCTTTTATAAAGGGACTTGTTACTCTCCGATCTTGACTCAGTACAAAACCAAATCCAAGCAAATATAGGAGCAAACAATATCACTATAAATATGTAGCAAAAATAAATCAAGGTGCCGAATTTACTTACTAGGTTTGAATCAAAAACATTTCAGTTTGCATCAGTTTCAGATTCATGGATAGTGGAAATTTATTTTCCGCAAGTGCACACGTACATATTCGGGGCTGATTGTGCATTTAATTCAAATCTTCAGCGTTACAATAAAATTCATACTTCATTCTATTTTTTTTTGTTATACGAGAACTGAAGAGAAACTAAAATTTGGCAGATAGTCAAGGGGAAGAGACGCCCAAAATATCTTCAGTATATATCTCATGACTAGAACTTGGAGCTTCGTTAAGAATCTATCTTTAACCACCAGGATTCACCAAATCTTCTGAAAAATTTGAACTGTTGACTCGTGCCCTCTTGCATTACCATATTCCAGTACTTGTGCTATCCACCAGGATTCACCAAATATTCTGAAACATATTAACTGTGGTCATGACTCTTGATCTTTGGCATTACCATATTCCAGTGGTTGTGGTATTTAATGCCACCCATGCCGCGGAGGTTTTACATGGCTGCATACCATAGCTCTGTACATGTCGCCTTCCTATTCCTATTCCGAGACCCCTGTAGAGATAAGATTGTTTAGAGGGTGAGTTTAGGAACACCATTTGGCAAGTCTTCTATACACAAATTGATGCTCTTTGTCAGCTTTGCATAAAGTCTATCAATATTCGACTGTGATTCATTTTAATTTTCTTCATTGACCCTAGCGTATCAGATCAGATATTTTAGGGGCATATAATATTTCTCCCTCAATTCCTCTGATGCTTAGGAACCTCTCTCATGCAGACACTTTTGAACACCCCAGGTAAAACACTTCATGATAGTATTAAAGTTTACTTCAAAATGTAGCCACAACACAAAATTGCTACAGTAACATACCAAACATACAAAAGTGAGGTATCATGCATGGGAGAGCATCATGGATAGAACATGGAAGAAGCACAATGCGAATGTGTAGTGTTATCAATTGTGCAAGGATTTACCAGAATAGAAATGTAATAAACACGATTTTCTTTTCTTGGAAAGTAATAAATCACTTCAGGAAACTCACAACTTTTGTAATAATTAAAAACCTTTAAATTAACTTCTATACAGTTATAAAGTTGAGCAGAAAATATATAACATGGACGCATAGTTTACTAACCATTTAGTACCTTATTTAAAACATATGTCCAAGCTGTATAATTGATGACCAGTCCAGAATGCAATCAGCAGTGATTTGACCTAAAGCCTGAGATGCAAAAGAAATTTTGGCCTCCACTGGCATTCCCGTTCCTCAACTCCATCAACAGTAACAGGCTTCAATCAGATTAAATCAAGGAAGGTAGACTTTATCAAAGTCAAGTAGATAGTCAGTTGAATTCGTCAACAAGGTATGCTTAATGATCCTGGAGAAATATGATGTCATGCCATTTCTAAGCATGTCCACTTCACCCACTGTTAGGAAGAAGACCATCCTTGGCCATTTCAATAAGAACGTCAAATGCAGCATCCATGTTCCCTTCTTTATCATTGATCTGAACAAGGAGTTTAGCAAGCTCCGCATCAGTAAGCTGACAGCTTCTTAATGTGTTTTCTATAACTTGACTCAGCTCGTCAGTCAACCCATCTCTCCGAAGTTCTTTAGCAAGTGCAATTATAGTTGCAGTATGAGCAACAAATCCATCACGCAGCATCTCCTTGTACATATTATAGGCTTTCTGCAAATTGCCGCCCCTACAGTGACCATGTATCATAATATTGTAAACTGCTGCACTAGGCCTTTCATTCCTCTGAAGCATTGATTCAAAAACTCGATCAGCTTCTTTCATCAAGCCCTTCATACAGAATCCCTTGATAAGAGCGATAACACTTTTCATTTCGATATTATTAGAAGTTTCGATTAGTGTATTATAGGTGACATCAATAGGAACCGAGTCCTCATAGTAAAACTTAAATAGAAGCTGTTTTGCCTCTTTCGTCCGAGCTTGTTTGCTAAGCCCGTTAATCAGAACACTGTAAGTAACAACATCCGGGAGCAACCCCTTGTTAATCATTTCGTCATGTAGATGAAGAGCAGTGTTTATATCTCCTTCAGTACAGTGACCATTGATCAAGGTAGTGTACGTACATTCATCCGGGGGCAAACCTTTTCCTATCATATCTTGAAACAGATCACAAGCTTCAGCCAGTCTGCGCTGCTCACAAAGACCTTTAATCAGTGATGAGTAGGTGATAGTATCAGGTAAAACACCCTTTTCAACCATCATGCGAGTTATCTCAAATGCTCTCTCCATATCCTGATTTCTGCAAAAAGCAGATATGAGTGTGCTATAACTTACTACGTCCGGGAGTAACCCCTTTTCTGTCATATCTTGAAGCATTTTGAAACCATCTTCGATTCTCCCTGATATGCAGTGTCCATTGATTAATGCATTGTAAGTGACAATGGAAGGTGAGAAACCACTTTTACTCATTTCATTTAAAAATCGATAAGCTTCATCCAAACATCCTTGCTGACAGAAGCCATCAATCAATGTTGTATATGTTCTCTCATTAGGCCGTAACCCTCTAACAATCATCTGATCAAAGAATTCCATAGCTCGATGTATGTTCCTAGCCTTACACATACTACTAATCAATGAGGTATAAGTTATGACATTCGGAGAGAGACCATTTCTTATCATCTTCGCGTGCAACACAAGTGCTTGATGAAAGTCACCATCTTTACAATACCCATTCACAAGCGTATTATACGTAACCTCATCCGGGATCAAACCTTTCCGACTCATCTCTTCAAGTACCTCACTCGTCTTCTCCATCCGTCCCTCTCGACATAGCCCATTAATAATCACATTATACGAAATCAAATTCGGCTCTAAATTTTTCCTACTCAACAACTTCACATACTTAAACGCCTCATCAATCAACCCAATTTTACAATACGCATGAATCAAAGTATTATACGTAACCACATTCGGCAAACAACCATTCCTCTCCATTTCCGCATAAAACCCTAAACCCTTATCAAAATCCCTAACCGCACAAAACCCACGAATCAATATATTATACGTAAACACATTAGCCTGAACTCCACTTTTCACCATATCATTATACAACTCTTCGGCTAATTCCATCGTTTTATTCCTACTAATTACAGAATCAAGAACCCAATTATACGACAACACACTAGGCATAAAACCACTACATTTAGCTAAAGCAATAGTATTCAAAGCAGCATCAATCATATTCAAGAAAGAATAAGTCTTTACCATTAAATCGAAAACGGAAGAACTCGAATTCGAAACCTGATAGGATTCTTTAAGACACTCAAACACCAACTTGCCCTTATCACCAGCAGCCTCAACAGCCACATTCTGAGCTAAAGATTGAGCAGTTTTATAAAGTTTGAATCTTGTAAGTATATGTAGAGAGATACACTTACAATTAAGGTCAAAAAATGAATGGGTTTGAGCCCATTTCAAGATTTTTAAAATTAAGGGTTGGTCAAATTGGGATTGGAGAAGCAAATTTGAAGTGAGTTGAGGGGTAAAATGGGGAGATAAAGAGTTGATGTCTAATGGGTCGTGGCGTTTTAGGATGGAAATGGCTCGGTTAATGAGAACGGCCGGTGATGGTGGTGGTGGTGTTGGAAGGGGTTTAAGGAGGGGCATTTTGGGAATATTAGGGGATTTTTATGGGAGAGGTTGGAAAATTTTAGGGGAGAAATTAATAAGAAATGGTTTCTCAGGGTCATAGTACTATAGAAATATGTACATCAGTACATGTAGTAGGCTGCAGCTTAAATGATGCTAAAAAAAACCTAACCATTGTTTTTAAAAAACTTTTCAAATGAGTGCGATGAAATAGCTAAGTGGTAAAAATTTATTTCTTGTTCGGATTAATTTTCGATCATCTTTCAAAATTTGTTAGAATATATAAGTTTAATTATTAAAAAAAAATGAAACTTTCCAATTACACGGTATTTTTTATAATTAATTATAACTGATTGTAAAAATAATAAATGAGATCATTCACCACCAACTATACTTATTAAGTTATTACGGAGTATTATTTTTTTATCTTATTACGTCATTAGAATTTTTTTAGATTTCCTAACATAATTTTTAAAACATTTAGTGGGGTTAAATAGCATTTGTCAAAAATAAGTTTGATTAACAATCTTGATACTCCTTCATTTAAGTAAAGAAAAAGCTAGAGGTATAATATAAAATTGTGTTAATTTTTTTTATAAAATGACACATATCTCATTCTAGTTCTTTTTTTTATTTGAAACGGAATGATATTATTAAATCAACGAAGCATCATACATAAGTTTCTCCAACACTACATGTGGAAGATAAGAGAAATCATTTAAACAATTAACCTCATAAGGCACCTTAGCTAACACTAGTATTTTGCCCGTACTTCGTACACGATATCTTATTTAATTTAAAATGATAATATAAAAAATTTAACAAATTTGATTAATTTCTTAAAACATCTTATTTAATTTAAATTGACAATACCAAAAATTTAACAAATTTGATTGATTTCTTAAAAAGATATTGTATGCAATTATATAAACAATCAATTCTTAAAAAGATATTATATACAGTTATATAAGTATTTAATAAAATAATGATATGCTAAAATTTATATAAAAAAGTAGCATACAATTCTATTTTAACAATGTTGAAAATTTATTTAATCCATCAAAATCTGCAATAAAAGTAATAAATATTTTTACAAATATTGTTCTCTAATTGAAAACAATAATAAATTGTCTTCATTATTCAAATGCGGAAATGTTGAATATATTTTTAAACTACTTATTTTGATGGTTTGTTAATTTTTTTGTGATCAACTTAGAGGGGTGACCAAAAATAAAATTAATGGGAATACATAAACCCATTACCCACGTTATGATAAACAATACCTATAAAATGGAAGTTGCTTATGTGGTTCAGGCTTGTTAATTACTCCCTCCGTCCATTTCATTTCTTTACACTTTCTATTTTGGGCTGTCCATTCCATTTCTTTACATTACTAAAAATAGTAACTTTTAACAATAAAATACATTATTACATCCACTACTTCACTTCACTTTTTCAACCCTTTACACTATTACACCCACTACTTCACTTATTTTAACAATAAAATTACTATTACACCCACTACTTCATTTATTTTAACAATATTACATCCACTATCTTGGTTTCCGTGCAAAAAGCAAACGTAAAGAACTCAAAAAAACGGAGGGAGTACTTCAAAACTTCATTAACTTGATCATCATGTGGATCATCTTTCTTTTTTATCACTTATGTTGCTGCTATGTAGTCTATCTGTAACTAACATCTTTCTTTTTATCACTTATGTTGTTGCTATGTAGTCTATCTGTAACTAAACATCTTTCTCTGCTTGTAATCTATATTTATAAATGCAAACTTCTTCTTGTATTGTATTTTGTTTTCAATATTTAAAATTATGTAGCTGGAGGAGAAGAGAAAGGCTGGAGGTGCAATCTTAGTACTACAACATTACTGAAAATAAATACAATATCATAATAGAATTTTTTTTGTTCCAATCTAAATTGGGTTGCTCCAAATGTTGTGTAATGACAAAAAGGGGCATTAAAGAAATAAAGAAGATTAAAAAATGAAGGATAATACTGTTTACCAAAAACACAGGTCTCCGCAAGAAGCTCACTTATTCACTTTTATCTTCAAATAATGTATGATTACAAATTATAACAATCATATTTTCCACTACATATTCTCTCTCAAAAAGCCAACTAAACTGAAAAAGGGAAAAGTTAGTGCTTTTATATTTTAATATGGAGCTCCAGTGAAAGTGATAAATATGAGATCATATATGAAGTGAAATTGAACGCGAGTAAAGAAGATATTTAGAGCATAAATAAGAGCAATGTTGCCTGACCCAGAGGGTGAGGCTTGTGACGTGGGTCTGAGCTTCTAAGTATACTATTCCATAGTCCCTTCGGAGACATCCGATAAAAAGTATGTTATTCCATAAGACCTTCTGGTACGTAGCATGTCTACCCGATGAACCTTAAGTTGAACAAATCCATAAAGAACATAAACTTGCTTGAAAACAAAATAATGTCTATAAGTATCAAATTGAGTCCCAAGATTATTTACAAATAACATGGTCTGTACTGTGTCAATGTTATTAACTGGTAATCTTTCCAACTACCTTTGTTATTATGACATGTAAAATCGAAAATTGAAAGGCCAAGCAATTATTTTAAAGGTACCTTTTTGGTGTCCTGTATATTATTATAACATCGGGTAATTCATTAAAACTTTAATTCTTAAATTCCAAACCAAAATATTATATAAATGTTATCCGTGATATTTCTAGAAAATGAGGGATTTTAGTTAGAAAATATAGAAAAAATGATAGGTTTTACTTGAAAAAGGTAATCGACTAATTATTAGTATTTATATAATTATTATTTTATTTCATTAAATAGAAGATGATATGTTTTAAATAAAAAAGGTAATCGCTTAATTATTAATATTATAATATTATTAGTTTATTGTATTAAACAGAACCGTCCGTGATATAATCGGAAAAAGAGAGATTTTAGTTTTAAAAAATAGAAAGGTAACGTGAAAATTAAAAAGATGACATAATTTATGTGAAAAAGGTAATTGATTAGTTTATAGTAATTATAATTTAATTATGTTATTTTACTAAATAAAATTGCTCATAGTTTTTAGAAAATGAGAAATTAATGTTGCCCCTGAAATTTCTAGGAAAAAAGAGAATTTAATTAGAAAAAATTTAAAGATGATACGTTTTAGTTGAAAAGGTAATCAGTTAATTATTAGTACTATAATATTTTTATTTTATTTTTATTAAATAGAATCGCCCGTGATATAATTGGAAAAAGATAGGTTTTCATAAGAGAAAAGAGAAAAGGTAACGTATTTTTGGCTCAAAAAGGTAATTGATTAGGTAATACTAATTATAATATAATTATGTTATTTTATTATACAAAATTGATTGTAGTTTTTAAAAAAGGAGAAATTTTAGTTAGATAAAATGTAAAAGATATTGTATTTTACCTAAGAAGGAAATTATTTAGTTATTGAAAAATAGAAAAGGTAATATGTTTAACCTGAAAAAGGAAATTGATTAATAAAGGAGAAATTTTAGTTAGGTAAAATATAAAAAATATTGTATTTACCTGAAAAAGGAAATTATTTAGTTTTTGAAAAATAGAAAAGATAATATGTTTAACCTGAAAAGGGAAATTAATTATTTAGTAAGATGGAAATTTTAGTTAGATAAAATATAAAAGATATTGAATTTACCTGAAAAAGGAAATTATTTATTTATTGAAAAATAGAGAAGATAATGTGTTTAACCTGAAAAAAGAAATTAATTAGTTAGTATGATGGATTTTATTTGAGTAAGGGTAAATAAGTAAAATCAATAGGTACCGTACCCACCGACCGACCGACCAAACTTTTAATGTTTCGGCTTTTATAATATAGTATAGATTTTAAAAGTGGTAAGAAGATATGAGTTCATATTTTTGGGTATGTATTAATTATTGCAATATTATGTTTTAAATTAAAAATCAACGTGTTTTAATTAGAGAGAAGAAATTATTGATTGAAAGATATGATATTTTAGGTATTTATAAAAATTTGAACCTTGAAATTTTAGTAAATAAATTTAATCATGTAATATATTTAATCATTAGATCTAACAATTCTAATTTTTAACTAAAAATCTAACTTATATTATTCGTTTTATACAAATTTTTATTATATTTTGTTAGTGGTTAGAAGATATGATGTCATATTTTTGGATATGCATTTAATGCATTTAGTAAATTTAAAATAGTAGAAATTTTAATTTGGGTCGATCCAATCTAAATTGGGTCGCTCCAAATGTTGTGTAATGACAAAAAAGGACATCAAGGGAATAAAGAAGATTAAAAAAATGAAGGACAATAGTAGTAATTTTCCTGTGTAATGACAAAAAAGGACATAAAAAAAATGAAGAAGATTAAAAAAATGAAGGACAATAGTAGTAATTTTCCGAAATGTAGTACTAGCAGACATTAAGATTATATTGATATTGATATTGATATTGATATTGATATTGATATGGGCTACCATGTTGGCATGCTTGTTTACAAACGAAACAGATATATCCGGGCGATCAACTAACAGTACTCGACTCTCTTGAAGATAATTCCCCACTTCTAGATAATTTGTCGTTCCTCTCTGAATTGCATTCACTGTGAGCATCGAATCACTTTCGATAACCACTTCTACTATGCCCATTTCAATCGTCCACCTTATGGCCTCCAAAGCTCCCCATGTTTCTGCTTCAAAAACTGTGACTACACCCTCTTTGCACAAGTTCCTCGCATTACAGAATCCCCCACGATGGTCACGTAGAATCATCCCTACAGAAAATTTTGAAGTCCCTGGAAATAAAATTCAGGGATGGAGTTCGAAATGTCTATCAAAAGCAGGAAAGGCCGTGCTACTTCGTAATGTGGCTCAAGCTGTGCCGTCCTATGCAATGTCATGTTTTTTGATGCCTAAGTCACTTTGCCAGGAGCTCGAACGAATGATGAATAGTTTTTGGTGGGGTTCGAAAGAAGGTAGTAGGAAAGGAATTAGGTGGATGTCGTGGTCTAAGATGAGTGTGGCTAAAGATCTAGGAGGAATGGGTTTTCGAGATATGTATGGCTTCAATATTGCATTATTGGGGAAGCATCTGTGGAATTTCTTAAACAGGCCAGAATCTCTGGTGGCCAGGGTTTATAAGGCTCGATACTTTGCTAGTACAAGTCTGTTTGAAGCGGGTCGAGGGGGTGGAGTAAGTTTTATCTGGTCAGGGTTGTGGCAAGCTAAAGAGGTGCTTAAGAAGGGTTTTAAGTGGGTCATGGGAGATGGTAAACAGATCAGAATTTTTGAGGACCCTTGGTTACGAGGAAAAGAAGATTTTATGGTGGGAAGCACAAGTACTGGAACATCAACTGGAAGGAAAGTATGTGAGTTGTTTCTTCCTGGAGGAAAGAAATGGGATGTTAACAAGGTAAGCAATATGTTCTCAGATTGCGATGCCAAAGCAATTTTGGCAATGCCTATCCCAAATCACCAGGTATCAGATCGCATAGCTTGGACTAGTACTATTGATGGCAAGTACTCTGTGAAGTCAGGTTACAGATATTGGGTGAATCAAGTCAAAGTCAGGTTACAGATATTGGGTGAATCAAGTCAATGTGAGTCACCAGGAACCTGTTTTTTTCAGGTTGGGCGAAACTATGGCAGTTGGAGGTACCTCATAAAGTAAGGATTTTCTTGTGGCGTCTGTGCAGAAATAATATACCTGTACGTATTGTGTTAAAATGGAGAGGAGTTCGAACCACAATCTTATGTCCAATGTGTGGAGTGGATGTTGAACACTTGATACATGTTTTCCTTGACTGTCAGTATGCGAAAGAATGCTGGAAAGTGATGAATTTGGAGTTTGATACGTCTGCAGTGGAGTCATGTCCAGAATGGCTTCTTGAAAGTTTAGCATCTGAGAGGAAGGATAGGATGATTCAGGTGGCAACAGTCCTGTGGGGAATCTGGTCGGCGAGGAATTTGAAGGTTTGGGAACAGAAGTCATTAACTCCTGATATGGCTATGTTGTGGAGCAATCAGCAAGTTAGTCAGTGGCGTGAGATGCAGGTGTATAAACAAAGTCCTGGTGTCGCAACAGGTCGGAGAATGCAGACTAATTTGGCTATTGATAGAAAATGGCAAGCTCCAGAGGAAGGTAAATTCAAGATCAATGTAGACGCTTCTGTTTTTAAATACACATCATTCCTGTTACATTATTCTATAATAATAATGTGTACAAATCAAAATTTTGTAACCATAATATTAATGATTGGAAGATATGATACTATTGATGTTTTTAGGTGTTTATAGAAGGTAGTATCTTCAATTAAAAGTAAATGTGAAAAAGGCAATCAACTACTTACCATTAATTATATTATGTTATTATTATTTTTTACGAGTTTTAATAGTATAGATATCAATTAATCAATTTTAATTTAAGATAATTTAATATACTCTCATGTTTATGGATTATACTAATGTTTTTTTTATTATAAACAACGTATACAGTTTTTTAATATATTTTAATAATAATTGAAAAATTTGATGTGATATTTTCGGGAATATATTAATGATTGTAAGATTAGTTTAAAATTAAAAACATAACGTATTTTAATTCTAAAGGAAATATTAATGATTGGAAGATATGATACTATTGATGTTTTCAGGTGTTTATAGAAGGTAGTATCTTCAATTAAAAGTAAATGTGAAAAAGGCAATCAACTACTTACCATTAATTATATTATGTTATTATTTTTTTTACGACTTTTAATAGTATAGATATCAATTAATCAATTTTAATTTAAGATAATTTAATATAATCTCATGTTTATGGATTATACTAATGTTTCTTTATTATAAACAACGTGTACAGATTTTTAATATATTTGAATAATAATTGAAAAATATGATGTGATATTTTCGGGAATATATTAATAATTGTAAGATTAGTTTAAAATTAAAAAGATAACGTGTTTTAATTCAAAAGGAAATATTAATGATTGGAAGATGATGTTTTTAGGTGTTTATAAAATGTAATATCTTCAATTAAAAGTAAATGTAAAAAAATGGCAATTGATTACTTACCGGGTATATATTAATGATTGTAAGATTAGTTTTAAATTAAAAAAGGTAACGTGTTCTAATTCGAAAGGAAATATTAATGATTCAAATATTTCATACGATGTTTTTAGATTTTTATAAAAGGTAATATCTTCAATTAAAAGTAAATGTAAAAAAAGGCAATCGACTACTTCTAAAATTGCAATATGAATATACGATACAATATTTTATATTTCTCATCTGCCTAATTTGCAAATATTTTCTAATTTCAATAATAAAACTAAACAAATTTGACTTTCAGTAAATTAATTTGACTTATAGTTAATAATATTTTATACTTTGAATTTGGAATTTTAAACGAGAACCTTTAAGTAAATTTATCTTGACTTTCAAACAAAAACCAGAAATTTAGTGAAACGATAAACAAAACCAGAATCTTTCGATTTTTTTTTAGTACTATAGATTTATACAACAATTTGCAAATTTCTAATTCAATATTTACTTTCGGTTAAAAGAATATGCAATATTTTCAATTTAATAAAACGTAAAAGCAAAACAATAATGTTTCAACTAAAGGATCAATGAAATGAAACATCACAATTAAAACCACATTTTTCAAGTACACACGTTGATAGTTACCAAGTTGTAGAGATTGAACCAGCACGGTTTTCCAAATAAAGGTAATCACTCATAGTTGAGTTCCACCTAACATAGATACTTGGACTTCTACTATATACATCAACAATCAACCACCGCCTCATCAACAACACTTAGCCACCATAGAAATCATGTCAAATAGAGAAATGATGCATGCGTTAGTTTACTTCTCTCTTCTATCAAACTTAATTTGTTCAATGCAAATCACGGATCTGTACATTCTTAATATTCTTTCACTTTTTTCAGGGGAAATAAGAGAGAGAGCAACGACAACTTTTCAACCGGACCAAGCGATTCATCCTCAAGAAAGAGGATGAAACTAGATCCAGAAAGAATGGAAAAATCCTTGACAAACTTGCAAATCAACATCAGAGCTTTGGCTGGAAAAATGGAAGAAATGATGAACGCATTTGACAACTTCTCAGAAGCTTTTAAAGCCAATCACAATTTGTTGGTGGATGACATGGACGAAGTCAAGGAACTCGCAAATGACATTAACAACTACTTCCGCCAGGGATTCGATTAATTGAAGTTAAACTTCGTCAAGCTTAAGACTCCTCTTTATGCTTTTCTATTTCTATTTATCTGGATATTATTATTGCTTTTGTTTATCGTCAAAACTATTGCTATCTACCGTGTTAAATGATGCATGCATCTGTAGAACACTGCTTTTGAAGTTTTAATTAAGGATAATGTCTTTAAAATTGAATCAGTTCAATTGGGTACTGCCTTTTGTCATGCTAAATATATGTAATATTTGATTTATATGTTTCCCTAAAGTCCTTCACTTGGCCAAAGTTCAATCATTTTTGTTATGTATATTGAATTTGTCTTTGGTACCATCGTAGTTCAACAAGCCCTGTGTCCATATCTGGTAAAATCACGTATTTGATTTCTTCCTCTACAGATTATTCATTTCTTGACTATGTGTCGAGCCTTGACATGCTCATCTGTGAAGTTCAACTTTTGCAAATTCTTATATATATTTCAAGTTCAACTTTTAGCAATTGTTATCTATTTTTCAAGTTGAACTGCTACCAAATTATGTACATAAGTTAGATTGCAACCGAGTTTTTACTTTCAGATTTTTTATGCTGTTAGACTCCAAGGAATTGTAATGCCAATTTTAGTACACATGTATTTTATAAATAATGAAGCAAACAGCTGCACAAATCTATGAGCCAAGCAGCTACACATTCTTCATTGTAATTGAAAATTTCATGTCTTTTTAGGACTAATAACGAAAGTGTGAGGTATAATACATTATGGAAAAACGATTTGTCAAATATTTAATTTTTTTTAATATTTTCTTGCATGTTTTTCATGTTGATCGGTGTTTGAATGAACCAATTTCAGTGTTCACAATGTTTTTATCTATTGCTAATTTGGTCAATATTGTGTTTTACAATCTAAAATTTCTTTATCAGTCCTATTGTTAAATTCAATCTGTAACATACTATAAACATTGTTTGTATACTAATGAAATCGTTAAAATAAAATTTTACTATGAACTATAAGCGTGTAACAAAAGAAAAATAGAATGTTAAATAGTTTTTATGACAATTAGAAACATGACGAAAATAATAGACAACAATATTTGCCATATTCTGCCATAATTCAAACTTTGCCGAAGCCCTGCAACGCGGGCAAAAATCCTAGTAATAATAATGTGTACAAATCAAAATTTTGTAACCATAACATTATTCGTATCGATATTTCGGTTGCCTGCCCATTAGTAAGTTACTCTTTCCTGCAATATTTTCCACTCTCCCTTTACAAGACGTACGCTGGTAGCTTTATCTTCTATCGATCTTTTTGTGAAATGAACTAATCTTACACTGAAAAAATCAACACATATGGTGTCCTAATTGTTAGTTAAAGATAACATTCCTTACTCCTCGAACCTGCCTTTATATACGTGGTATGGTCTAGCTCAAAAAAATAATTTCCAAATGCTTGCAAGCTAGTACAGTTCGAAGCAGGCAGCAATGGCAAGGATTCCTTTCATTTTAGTGATTGTTCTTGAAGTGATGACCGCGCTAACTGGGGAGGCCTTTATATGTGACGGACCTGAGTACCAGCAAGCATCAGCCATGTGCAGTCTAAACAAACTAAGTAACTATGTGTTGCAGCAAGAAGTGAAGAGTATATCTGAGAGTTGTTACAAAAACTCTTACTTCCATAACTAGATCATGAACACTTATATAGTAGTTCAACAGATGCTATGTGAACGGTTGGAATCGCACTACTACTGCTATTATGGCTGCTATTATGGCTACCACTATTGAATGTCTACCACTATTGTTACATATGTGCACCACTATTGTTTATGTCTACCACTACTGTTACATATGTGCACTCATGTCTTGTTATCCCCCCTCAAGTGCGGCAGGGTGTCAACAATGCCAAGCTTGTTAAACTGTCGAAGGAAAAGAGCCTTGGGTAAGGGCTTGGTGAGTAAGTCAGCGACTTGATCAGTTGATGAAATGTGAGAGACCTGAAGACATTTTCGTTGAACCTGTTCTCGAACAAAATGAAAGTCGAGGGCAATGTGCTTCATACGACTATGAAAAACCGGATTGTGGCAGAGATATGTGGTGCCTAAGTTGTCACAGAAAACACGAGGAGCAGCACGAAGAGGTTGTTTCAGCTCAATCAATAAGTTGGAGACCTAATTCGTTTCAGCTACAGCACTAGCGACAGCACGGTACTCTGCTTCAGTAGAGGAACGGGCAACAGTACGCTGTTTCTTGGAAGACCAACTGACAGGAGAATCACCATAATAAAGCACAAAGCCAGTGGTGGAAGTTCGATCAACCAGATTACCAGCCCAATCAGAGTCTGAATACACTCGGAGATGTGGATTAGAGGGACAACTGATGGTAAGGCCAAATGTATAAGTAAGCTTGAGATATCTTAACAATCGTTTGACAGCCAGCCAATGAGAATGTTGAGGATGATGTAAAAACTGAGCCAATTTATTGACAACAAACGCAATGTCTGGCCGAGTAAAGGAAAGATATTGTAGCTTACCAACAACCCTTCGATACTCAGTGATATTGACAGCTGAAACATTTGGATCAATAGTGAGGGAAAGAGAAGAGCTCATAGGCGTGGATATTCCATTACTCTCGTGCATATTATGCTCAACCAAGAGATCGTAAATATATTTACGTTGGGATAAAAGAAAGCCACCAGGATGTCTATATACTTCAATACCCAAAAAATAATGAAGATTGCCAAGGTCTTTCAGAGAGAACCGAGTAGATAATGTGTGAATAATATTCGTGATAAGGGAATCGGTGCCAGTGACTAGTATGTCATCAACGTAAACAAGGACATATGCAGTCAGACCACCTCGATGTAGAATGAATAGAGAAGTATCAGACTCAGATTTGTAGAAGCCCATCGTAAGCAAGTATGATTTGAGTGTAGTATGCCATGAACGAGATGCTTGACGAAGACCATAAATGGGTTTACGGAGTCGACAAACATAGTGAGGATGTGTGGAACTCACAAAGCCTGGAGGCTGTCGCATGTAGACTTCCTCGTCAAGTTCCCCTTGAAGAAACGCATTGTTTACATCCAATTGGCGTACAGACCAACGATGTTGAACAGCAATAGACAAGACTAATCTGACTGTAGTGGCCTTAATAACAGGACTAAAAGTCTCATGAAAGTCAATACCTGGGCGTTGTGTGAAACCTTTAGCGACAAGTCGCGCCTTATAGCGTTCAATGGAGCCATCAGAATTTTGCTTGACTTTAAAAACCCAACGACAATCAACAACATTATGAGCAGCACTAGGTGGAGTAAGAACCCATGTTTTGTTCTGTAATAAGGCAGTATATTCTGTGTGCATAGCGTCACGCCAATGAGGAGATTTTTGTGCTTGTTTGAAGGAAACAGGAGTAACCAAGTCCAGAGGTACAGCTGAGAAACCATAGAACCTGTTAGGTTTAAAAATATTGTTTTGTGCTCGTGTCACTGGGCGGGGAGCTACTTGCAACTGCGAAGTAGGAGAAGGTGCAGAATCCTGATGCTCAACAAAGGCAGGTTCAAACTCGGTTGGAGTTGCTGTATGAGAAGCTTGACGACTCGTGGTGCTTAATGCTGGTTCATTCTGACCTGTGGATGCTGTGGGCAGGTCGACGGAGGGCTGTTGCATGTCTGTGGAGGAGAATGGTCTAGGGAGTAGGATCGGAGATGGAAGAGAAGTAGAAGGAGAGTGTGGCTCGGGCAAGTGAGTGTTGGAAACAGTCTGTACTGGGGATTCTTGAAGAGGAATCCAATCAATGTTCTGAGATGACAAACGCATGTGAGAGAACATGTCCTTGAAAGGAAATTGATCTTCCAAGAAAATGCCATCACGAGAAAGATATAATTTGGAAGTTTTGGGATCATAGCACTGATGAGAGTGATATTTGACTGAAAAACCAAGATAAACACATGGACTGGACCGTGGTTGGAGCTTGTTGGAGGCATATGGCCTAAGCCATGGATAGCACAAACACCCGAACACCCGTAGTTTCGTATAATCAGGTGCACACTGAAAAAGGGATTCATACGGGGAACAATGTGGATCATCTTGAGGTGGAAGACGATTGATGAGATATGTAGCATGGGAACAAGCAAAGGACCAAAAATTGGAAGGTAGGGAAGCTTCATATAACAATGTTCGAGCAGTTTCGATAATTTGTCGATGACGACGTTCTGCCATAGCTACTCTTTGTGGTGTGTATGGGGGAGATATTAAATGTTCTATCCCTTGTGAAGCAAGGTAGGAGGCCATACCCTGAAATTCTCCACCACCATCAGTGTAAAATGATAATATTTTGGTGTGGAAGTGTTAGGTCCAATAAGATTGTAGAAGGGGGGGTTGAATACAATCTTAACCCTTTTATCGAAATTTGTCCTTAAGATTTAAATTTACTTTAGACAAATTTTGTGCGGAATTAAATGAAACAAAGTTCAAGTTAAATATAACAATATATTAAACTTGAGGGTTGTTACAAAATCAGTACAGAGTAATATCAAGTTAATAAAAACAAATTAGAAAATTCGACATGAACTTTTCTTAATTTGTTAATAAAAATCGAGATATAGATTAGGAGTAAAAACTCGCTAATAGTACAAGAGTCACAAGTAATCAAGCTTGAACGGATTAAATATTACAAATACAAAGCTTTTGATTTTCTAGGAATTTATTGCTCTTGAATATTGTCTTTAAGATGAGAGAGAGAGATATCAGCTGGGTTCTTGTCTTTTTGATGTGATATTTCTGTGTGTTGAACTCAGTAGCCTTTGTTGATATTTAAACAAACTTCTCCTTGAACCTTCTGTCAATTCTAGCATCAGTTTTGCCTCGAACTACCTTTGACAAAGGTCTGTACTACCTTTTCAAGAAGGCTACTACCTTTTAAATGGCCGGTACTACCTTTTAAATGGCCGGTACTACCTTTTCAAGAAGGCTACTACCTTTCAGTTGGCGGTACTACCTTTGGAACTACCTTTCAGTTGGCGGTACTACCTTTGGAACTACCTTTGCTGAAATGAACTTGTACTACCTTCGGTACTACCTTCGGTACTACCTTTCTGAAAAAGCTTGTACTACCTTCGGTACTACCTTTCTGAAAAGGTAGTATCAGTATAATTTTCAGCTTAAATCAATTAAATGATTTTCTGATAATCATTTAATTAATTTTCTTTTACATAAAATTCTGATTTAATTAATTAAATAATTAATTTAAAGAATAAATTAATTCTTATAGAATTAATTTATTAAATAAATTAACCACATAATTTAATCAATTAAAAGAAGAATAAATATGAATCCTTTAAGTAGCCAAATCTTTTCTTAAACCACTGAAATTAATAAAGAAATACCATTGAATTTTCTGTTGACGTTCGATGTACTGTCTGGTTCATGAACGACTAACTCCAATGATTGTTCTTCAATTTTGACTTTAAATACGTGGTCCTTTTTCTTGTCTCACATCTCTTGAAATCTCTTGTACTCTGTCTGATAATCACCTGTCACTGTAGAAAACTCTGTCACTGTAAAATAAATCCACTTCTTTGATTTTATACTGAGGCTTGATCAGGAGACTGAACTTCTTCCAGTGTAAAATATCAAAACTATAGATTGACTTGAAGTTTTTCTTCTAACAGATAGCATCTTCTGAGATTCCTGTGACAGATTAAATTATTTACTTATTACAATCTAATTTAAGTTGAGTTTATTCCTCGTACTACAAATAGGCTGTGTCATATGCCTTTCAATCTCCCCCTATTTGTTTGTTAGAAAATAACAAGCAAATACCTAGAGGATAATTCAACTAACTCAACTTAACTTAGTAAAAGATAAAACTTTAAATGCAAGCAAATAAGAGAACAGTTCTGGTTTATATTAACATTTTCCAGATTCAAACATGAAAGATAAATACAAGATAGATGATCCTCTAGCCTGATCATATTTAACTTATCCTATCTTGATCTATCTAGGCTCTAAAAATATAACAAGTAGAGCTACTCTTCAGTTAGGATGGTCTTTACTTTGAACTTCTCCTTCTTCTGGTTCTTCAAAGATAGGCTGAAGATTTGCAATCAACTCAGCATCAAAAGTACGTTCACGTTCATTTGGTATACCTTGAGGTCTGACTGGTTGAGGTCTGACTGGTTGATTTGGATATCCTTTTAACCTGTTCACCTCCTGTTCATACCTTGTCATGTTTCTGATACAGTAGTTTTGAATGAAATCTGCAGCATCCTTCTTTTCTGTTGTATAAAGACCAGTGTTTCTCAGCATTTTTTCAACCCATACCAAATGTTTAGCATTGTACTCTGGCAGCTTCACATTATCACAAATGATGGTTTGATATACATCTTTCTTCAGAAATATTACTTGAAATGGTATATGAGTTATTTCAGGACTGGCATTTCGAGCAAACTCAAAGAGATGTTCATACAATAAGATATTCAGTTCAGAACAAAGTGATACCTTTTGTCTCAAAATCCAAAGCTCAGACAAGGTTCTTCTTTCTAAACAATTTAAAGATACATGGAACGAACCTTCAGAGCGACAATTAACAACAATTACCATTTCCTTTTTGTGAGAATTAAAGCCAGCATTTATTCGAGAGACTTCACACTTCAAGGCCTCCAAGTACACTGAATGATTTGGATTGGCATCTTTATACTTGTAAATGATTCCAAGAAATTGCTTGTCATTATTTGTTGTAAGTTGTGGAAGATTGATTATCTTTCTGGCTTCATCCCACTTCTCACCAACTTTGAGTTTAATATCAAGCTTTCTCTTTTCAACAAGTATGTGATGTTGCCGTTGCCTTTCCACTTTTTCTTGTCTTAGAAGCTCTTCCTTTTCATCCAACATCTGAGATAACTTAGCTAGTTCCTCTTTTCTTTTCTTCATACTAGCTTCATGCTCTAGCATTTTCTTGTCAAAGTGTGGGTCAGCTGGTTGCTCTATCCATTCACTGAGATCTGGTTCTTGTTCAAATTCAGGTACACCAATAATTTCATCTGGCCCAGCAAACGGATCAAAATCATCAGTCTCACCAGCGTAGTAAACAGTGTTGTCTTGTTCAAATATGCTCTCAGCTGGTTCAACTCCTTTTCCCTTTTCTGACTGCTGCTGTTGATACTTATCCACCGATTCACTTCCACTTGCCCTGGATTTCTCCCCCTTAGTTGGATTATCCTCTACAGATTTCTCAAATGGAGCGGTTACAACAGCATCACCACTTTTTCCTTCAAAGAATTCCTTTTCTTCTGCTGTGGGTGCGTGAGTTCTGCTAAGCATGTTAAACAAAAGTTTCAGCCCTTTACCTTGTTGTGAATTCTGCCTTTCAATCAATTCAAGACGACGTTCAGTAGACAATTGATTCTCATGCAGTTCTGTTTGGAGAATTTCAACTTTGTCGGAGATTTCAGAAATAAGCTTATCTTGAGCAATAGTAACATCTCCAGAATCATCAAGTGCCTTTTCATGAGATAGTTCAAGAGTCTTGATCTTGTTAGTGAATGTAGTCTTTATGTTGGTAATGGCAGCCTGAAGTAATTGTTTCTCAGCTACAGTTTTCTCAAGTTGTTCCTGTAGTGCTTGAAGTTGAGCCATAATTAATGAACTGTTTGTGTCAGTGTGTGCACTCACCTGAGGTTCACTCAAGGATGTTTCACTCTCCTTTCGTGCATGTGTTTCACTCAATTTTATGGTGGTCCTCACATCACTCAACACTAGCTCCTTTTCCTTAGATGTACCTGCAGAAGAAATCACCCTAGCCTCTTCTAGAGAGGTCAGTGGTGGTGCAATGGGAGTTCGCAAATCCCTATCCTTAATCAAATCTACCTGTTCATTAGGTATTGAAATCTGAATTGCTTCAGTGGTAGATTGATTAAGTTGCCTTCCACTTTCTCCAGTTGAAACTGCGAGTGGAAAATCCCTTAAGGGAGCCAGGAATGTTTCTCCTGGGAGGGGAGATGATGACTCTGTTATAAGTGGCAAAGAGTCAAGATTTCCCTCTGAAGCCTGTGAAGACTCTTCTACCGTGACAATGGTAGGCACTGTTTCAGTAGTAATCCTATTGTGCACTCCTTGCTCAGTGTCCCTAGCAACATCAAAATCTAAGGTTATGTTTTCCCCCATTGTGAGTAATAGGGGTGTGCTTGACTCTGTACAGGGTGCCATGGCCGACTGGCGAATTTCAATGGACTCATCCTGTTGAGAGAATGGTTCCAGTAACTGTTCATGTGCCATTTCAATGTCCATATCCTGTTGGGAGGATATGGATGGGCTGACAGTTGCCTCAATTAGTAAGTTTCTTCTCTTCTTTAGTGGAGGCAGAGCTGTGGGGTCACTCATATCACTACTTCTTACATCAGGTCTTTTCACTGGTAATTTACTTCTGGATTTAGGTTTTGAGATTTGAGATGACACTGTGTTTGGCTCTAAGACCTGGGATAGAAGTTGTGGTTCTACAACCTCTTGGTCTAACCTATCAGCCACTTGGGCTCCAGAAGTAGTTTGAGATATAGAAGTAGTTTCAGGGAAAGATGAGAATACCTGTTCAGAAGCAGTTGCGGAAATCACAGCAATAGTGGGTTGAGCCACTTGAAGTTGATGTTCAGGTTCAGGAGCAGGAGCTGCTTCTTGTTCCGGTTGCTCAGGAAGAGGTGCAGGTTGCACAGGAGCAGGTATGATAGATCGATTTATAAACTCAGCCAAGTATGGTGTTATGAGCACTGGTATGTTTGGAAACTTGTTATGAGTGTCCAGTGAAGTGTATACATTTTTGGCTTGTTTACTTGACACTTGTGCTCTATCATTCTGGTACTGTTCTTGAATTTCAGAAGGAACAAGGTGATTGAATATCAAGGTCAAGAAGCGAGGATAATAACAAACAACCTTTTCACCATTATTATGATTCCTTCTTGCATTAATCATCCGAATAATAATGGCTCTCAAAATTATGCTACCAAAATTAATCCTACGATTATGAGCAACCGCAAAACCAATAGTCTGGATTAAGGAGGATAGCACATTATAATTACCTTTACCAGTGTTGGAAAACACTTTACAAACAGTGTCAAAGAAAGCATCCCATTCTTGAACAAGGTTCTTTTTAGTCAATCTCGCAAGCTCTACCTTACCTTGATAATTGATACTTGTAAAGAAATTAATCAACTCATTATCAGAAGGTGAAGCTACAAAATTATCCAACGGAAGATCTAAGACAGTATTAATAGTTGATTCATTCACTGTGTATTGTGTGTCATTAACAACAAAAGTAAAAGAACTCGAGTCATTAGACACCACAGCAGTGGAACACATCAACCTTAGTGGAGTGACTTTTAAAGGAGCATCAACAGCAATTGCAGTACGAATCAAGGAATGCTCGTTTAAAAACCTTATCCACGGCTTAAATCTTTCGTATGGACAATTATCCGGATTAAAATATCCGACTAAATTGTGTTTGAAAATCTCAAAATTATCAGCCATCTTGGTTACTGAACACACAGATTTTTAACAACCATAAAAACAAGAGAATCAATCGAGTTTGAATTGATCAGAATTAACAATTAATTAAAATTAATTAAAAATTCAAATTAATTCAAGGTTATCAGAAAATTCTCAGATTTTAGTATGATGTTCTCCACACAACCACGAACAAGAATATATTTTTAGAATTGTGAGATTAAAATCCTAACACCGGAACCAGTCAAGAATCCGAATGGTTTTTCGAAAAATCGAAAACTCAAAATCTTCACCAAACACAACAATACTCGGTTCAAAGAGTAGGAAATCGAACGATCTACTTAACCTAGTTCTCAGAATCGAATTTGTTTGAAGAAAAATGGGCAGAGGTTCGACTAAGGAGCGTGTGTATCTGTATGTATATATATCGAGTGCTCGGTGTAAAGACACGCGAGAGAGAAAGAACAGTGATGTACTACCTTTGCTATTCTTCTGTACTACCTTTGCAATTTAACTAATACTCCCTTTTAAAACTCGGTACTACCTTTGATTAAAAAGGTAGTTCCGAAGGTAGTACAAGGCAAAACGAAAGGTAATAAGACTCAGTACTACCTTTTCTATATAACTAGTACCACCTATTGAAAAACTCGGTACTACCTTTGATTAAAAAGGTAGTTCCGAAGGTAGTACAAGGCAAAAACTGAATAAAACGATTTAAAAAGAAAACAAAATCAAAATAGAAATAGAAATAAAAAATAGATCAGTACTACCTTTTTACAAAAGTAGTTCTGAAGGTAGTAATTATACAGGATTACTCGTATTAAATAAATATTTACATACGATACTACCTATTAATTTAATACTACATTTATTATGACCTTTACAGAAAAACCATATTAAAGAATATTTACAGAAAGTACTTTACATGCCTATTTTTAAAAATAAAAATAAAAATAATAATATTACCTAAACGATACTAAAAAGACAATAGGTTGTCCTTTTAACGGAAACAAATCATTAATAATCAGAAAGACAAACACTACAAAATATTAAAATAAAATATTAATAATTTACATAAATATTCATGGTAAATTAATAAATCTATATATTTTCTAATAAAATAACTTTCTAATAGAAAATTATTTAAAAAGAAAATATGACTTATTAAACCATCATAAATATAATTTTCAAGAAAAATAAGTTTCTCATAAATTACAACTTGTAAAATTTGAGAAAATTATTTTTAAGGAAAAAGAATTATTTTAACATTGAAAAGAAGTAAGTAGGAATATATTAAGATGATAATGGTAATGATTTGAACATTAACAAGTAACAAGGTAAGTTGATAAAATAATTATACAAGTGATTTTAATCAACAAATATTAACAAGATAATCACTTGTAAATTATTAAAGATCAAACCTCAGATATTAACTAGTTTAATTACTAGGACTATTTAACATACCCAATTCACCAACAATTCTGGTGAATGTGGATTCGTCAAGAGACTTAGTAAAAATATCTGCTGTTTGTTCTTCCGTGGGTACAAAATGTAACTCCACGGTACCATTCATGACATGCTCTCGGATAAAATGATACCTGATGTCGATGTGCTTGGTCCTCGTATGCTGCACAGGATTGTTGGAGATTGCTATGGCACTTGTATTGTCACACAGAATTGGAATATTGTCAAGTACAAAGCCATAGTCACGTAGCTGATTCCTAATCCACAAGATTTGAGCACAACAGCTTCCAGCAGCTATATATTCTGCTTCAGCTATTGAGTTGGAAACTGTTTGTTGTTTCTTGCTGTACCAGGAGACCAACCTACCACCTAGGAATTGACAACTCCCAGAGGTGCTTTTTCTATCTACAACACTTCCTGCATAATCTGAATCTGTATATCCAACAAGGTTAAAACCAGATTCTTTAGGGTACCAAATACCTAAGTTAGGTGTACCCTTAAGATATCTCAAGATTCGTTTAACAGCAATGAGATGCACATCTCTAGGATCCGCTTGGAACCTTGCACACAAGCATGTAGCATACATAATATCAGGTCTACTTGCAGTAAGGTAAAGTAATGAACCTATCATACCTCTGTAGCTTGTGATATCTACCTTAGCAGAATTTTCACAAGCTCCAAATTTCACAGCTGTTGATGATGGTGTTCTTGCTGAAGATGAGTCCTCCATTTGATATTTCTTGAGGAGCTCTCTGACATACTTGGATTGACAAATAAAAATTCCATCTGTCCTTTGACTTACTTGTAATCCAAGAAAGAACTTCAGCTCACCCATCAGGCTCATCTCAAATTTACCCTGCATTAACTTAGCAAATTTCTTGCACAGAAGATCATTAGTAGACCCAAATATTATATCGTCCACATAGACTTGGACTAATATAGTATCATTCTTATGTTTCTTAGTAAAGAGAGTTTTGTCTATGACACCTCTAACAAATCCATTTTCAAGTAAAAATTCAGAAAGAGTGTCATACCATTTCCTTGGAGCTTGCTTAAGACCATAAATTGCCTTGAAGAGAAAGTAGACAAAATCCAAGAATTCTGGATCTTCAAAACCAGGGGGTTGTTCTACATATACCTCTTCATCCAGCTTGCCATTCAGGAAGGCACTCTTGACATCCATTTGATAAACTTTGAAGTTTGAATGTGCTGCGAATGCCAAGAATATCCTTATAGCCTCAAGTCTAGCCACTGGTGCATAGGTTTCATCATAATCTATTCCTTCAGCTTGGGAATAACCTTTAGCAACCAGTCTTGCTTTGTTTCTAGTTACAATTCCATCTTCATCAAGTTTGTTTCTGAATACCCACCTGGTATCAACTACTTTCCTGTCTTTAGGTCTGGGTACCAGCTTCCATACTTCTTGTTGTTTGAATTGATTGAGTTCATCTTGCATAGCAATCACCCAATCAGGATCAGAAAGAGCTTCTTCTGTTTTCTTAGGTTCTATTGCAGACAGAAACCCAGAATAATTGCATTGATTTTGATAGCTCCTTCTAGTTTTTACACCAACATCTGGATCACCAACGATCAACTCAAAAGGATGAGCTCTATTCCACACAGTCTGTCTGGGAAGATTTGACCTTGATGATTCGCCTTGATCTTCATTATGATGTTGAGTATTACCAGTTGATCCTTCATCACCTCCCCCTGAGTTGTTGCCAGTTTGACTAGATGAATGTTCAGGAGTGTCAGTGGTATCTCCAGTCTGATCATTGTTTCCACCACCACCACCCTGATCATTATCATCATTATTACTGTTATCATTAGCATCAACATCAGGTTGGTTGTCATCATCTGAATCGGAGTCTGTCATATCATCGAAAGATAACTTTTCAGATGAATCCTCCGTTTGGATACTAGGAAGTTTAGTGTCATCAAATGATACATTGACACTTTCAAGCATTGTCTGATGATCAATCACATACACCTTGTAAGCTCTTCTTGAATAACCAATGAAAATTGCTTCATGTGCTTTGGCCTCAAATTTTCCACCACGATCATCTCCATCTTTAAGCACAAAGCATTTTGCTCCAAATACATGAAAGTACTTGAGTGTTGGTCTCTTTTCATACATAATTTCATAGGGGGTTTTCATCAAGTCTTTGTTGATTAAAGTTCGATTCTGGGTATAACATGCAGTGTTAACAGCTTCAGCCCAAAAGTACAAAGGAAGCTTTGATTCACTTAACATAGTACGTGCAGCTTCAATCAAAGTTCTATTCTTTCTTTCTACTACCCCATTCTGCTGAGGAGTTCTTGGGGCTGAGTACTGCCTTGTTATTCCCTTTTCAGTACAAAAATCATTTAGAACTGCATTCTTAAATTCGGTTCCATTGTCTGACCTTATTGCTCTAACTGGTTTCTTGTACTCCATTTCAATCAACTTGATGTGATCAATCACTAACTGTGGAGTTTCATCTTTGGAATTCAGAAATAAAACCCATGTGTACTTTGAGTAGTCATCAACAATCACGAGAGCATATCTTTTCTTTGACATAGACATCACATTAACTGGACCGAACAGATCCATGTGCAACAGTTGTAGAGGTTCAGTTATTGATGATGTGTCAGTGCTCCTGTGAGTTGCTGTTTTCAATTTGCCTTTTTGACAGGCATCACAGAGTCCTTCTTGAGTGAATTCCATTGAAGGCAATCCTCTCACCAGTTCTCTTTTAACTAGAGAATTCATTGTTTTGAAATTAAGATGGGAGAGTTTCTTGTGCCATAGCCAACTTTCATCTGTAGATGCTTTAGAATAAAAGCAGTTGATTTCTTCAGTGCTTCCAGTGTTCATATTGGCCACGTACAGATTGCTTTTTCTGACTCCTGTAAGAGATGGTTGTTCATGTCTCTTGTGAGAGATTAGACAATTCTTCTTGTTGAAGTAAGCCTCGAATCCCTTGTCACAAAATTGACTGACACTTAACAAATTGTGCTCAAGTCCTTTCACAAAAGACACTTCATCAATGATAACATTTCCAGCTTCCAATCTGCCATATCCATCAGTTGTACCTATGCTGTTATCTCCAAAGGTAACCACTGGGCCGGCTTTCTCAACCACATTTGTCAGCAGGGTTCTATCTCCAGTCATATGCCTTGAACATCCACTGTCCAAGATCCAGGTCACTCGATCAACCTGTTTCACACCCTGCAATGACAAATAGGTTAAACCTTCTTCGGAACCCAAACCTGATTGGGTCCAGAATACTTAAAGAATTGGCCTTTGTCAGGCAAAACAACATTTTTAACATTGACACCATTTACACCACTAACCAACAAACATTTAACCCTATAAACAGATTTGACAATCTTCTGTTTTATCTTGGGTATCCATGTTTCTTTAGCAGCAATGACATTTGTTTCACTGACTGGACATTTGACCTTGTAAGCAGCCTTACCAAAAGTCTGTTTAGGCTTTGATACAAATGTCTCTCTCCTATCTTGAGGAGGACTAGCAGTCTTTGATCTAACATTTTTATTCTTATTCATATGTTGTCGAGGAGCAGTCTTACCAGCACATGCTTGATTACCATTAAAGTAAGCAGACATTACATTAAAAGCACAAGACATACAATTGACAACACCACATGCTTTATGATTAATATCAATGGTAGGCATGGTATGCATGTTAGACATGTTATTGTTCTTTTTCAACTTATCACCACTTAACCCAGTTTTAGATGAACTCGTTGGATAAACAACCTTAACTGGTTTCTTAACAGATTTAACATTATCAAGGACTATGCCATTTGCACTGTCCTCATTACGCATCTCTTCTTGAATAATGATAGAAGTGAAGTTTGGAGGTTCTGCAATCGACTTCTTAAAGAGCGGATCTTCAACCTTCTTAAGCACATGTGGTATACCCCTTTCTTTAGCACTAACAAGGTTAGGGGTATTTATGCCTAACAATCCAACAGCTTCGTTATAACCAAACCCTATTCCTACAGTTCGTTCTATAGCTTGTTTATTGAAATGCTCTTTAGAAAGTTTAACAGAATTAAAGCAAGCACTAACCTTGGTTTCAAGTTCAGCAATTTTAGAAAGTTGTTTAGTCACTACCTCTAGAATAGATTTCTCTCTTCTATTAAGTCGTGCTATTTCCTCTTTTTGTTGATCTTGATTAACATGCACCTTTTTTAGTTCTAACACTTCATTTTCAAGTTCAGTGTTTAACAGATTTAATCTAGCAATGTGTTTTTGTGCATTAACCAAGGAGCCACCTAACTGACGAACCAACTCAGAGTCAGTAAGTTTTACCTGTGGTTTAGGATCAGTGAGCATGTCACCATTTGCCATTAGTGCAAGATTTCCAAATTCTTCATCTTCGCTATCTGTGTCATCCCAGCTTTTACCAGCAGCCACATAGGCTTTCCCAGGTTTCTTCTTTTCAGGAACATAATCTCTCTTCTGGGCTTGTTTGGGTTTCTGACACTCAGTGGCAAAGTGTCCAAGTTCATTGCAATTATAACAACGAATTTTGCTTCTATCAACAGTTCCAGTTTTGTAGCCACCTCTGCTACTGGAGGATGAGGAACCTCCTCTCTGGAATCTGTTATTAGACTTGAACTTGAACTTAGGATTTCTCCTGAATCTAAAGTTGCCAAATTGTCTAACCATGAGTGCCATGGATTCATCCTCCAACTGATCCAATTCTTCTAATGAGTAAAACTCACTTCCATCCTGAGTAGCTGGTGTCTGACCATGTTCCACTTCAGTCTGCTCCTTGTCTGAGCTGTAAGGTCGAACAACCTTAGCTTCCATTTCCTTAGGAGCCTCAACCACTAATGCTGTAGATGAACTTGCAACTCTACCTTTACCATGAATCTCTTTCTGTTGGACTTGTTCCAACTCATAGGTTTTTAAAACATCGAAGAGTTTTTCAAGACTAACTTTATTCAAGTCACGAGATTCTCTTATTGCTGTTATCCTGTGTTCCAGGTGAGTCGGCATAGTCAGTAAGAACTTCAGATTAATCTCCTTCTGTGTATAGTTCTTGCCATGGATTTGCAAGTTGTTGATTATTTTATTATACCTTTCAAACACTTCTTGAATGCCTTCATTAGGGCCAGCTCTGAAGTGTTCATACTCAGAGGTTAAGATTTGAAGTCTGTTCTCCCTGACTTCATCGGTTCCTTCATTAATGGTTTCAATAGTTTCCCACATGTGTTTGGCAGTTTTACAATTCATCACATGGCTATACATCACAGCATCCAGGGAATCTATTAGAATGAGTCTGAGGTTTTTATCAAGCCCTGCATCCTCCTTCTCCTCAGGTGTATAGGTAGCAGGGTCCTTTTCATAAGATTTAGCAGGAATCACAATTTTACCCTCAGCTTCAACTTCATCTTCATAGACCATAGGAGTTTTAGGTCCGGTTTTCAAAACAACCAAATATTTAACGTTTGTACATTCCAGAAACAACTCCATCTTATTCTTCCACATATCATAATTATCTTTGTCAAAGATAGGTATCTTAACAATGGCTTTAGAAGTCATGATGAATTTTTAAGAGAGTTAAAAATTCGAGCTTGATCTTTAATTGAATAAAAATAGGATCTTGATTTGTATATCAATCAAACGGCTCGGATACCAATTGTTAGGTCCAATAAGATTGTAGAAGGGGGGGTTGAATACAATCTTAACCCTTTTATCGAAATTTGTCCTTAAGATTTAAATTTACTTTAGACAAATTTTGTGCGGAATTAAATGAAACAAAGTTCAAGTTAAATATAACAATATATTAAACTTGAGGGTTGTTACAAAATCAGTACAGAGTAATATCAAGTTAATAAAAACAAATTAGAAAATTCGACATGAACTTTTCTTAATTTGTTAATAAAAATCGAGATATAGATTAGGAGTAAAAACTCGCTAATAGTACAAGAGTCACAAGTAATCAAGCTTGAACGGATTAAATATTACAAATACAAAGCTTTTGATTTTCTAGGAATTTATTGCTCTTGAATATTGTCTTTAAGATGAGAGAGAGAGATATCAGCTGGGTTCTTGTCTTTTTGATGTGATATTTCTGTGTGTTGAACTCAGTAGCCTTTG
Organism: Kitagawia praeruptora; assembly: GCA_037693485.1. NCBI lineage: Eukaryota > Viridiplantae > Streptophyta > Magnoliopsida > Apiales > Apiaceae > Kitagawia > Kitagawia praeruptora. The sequence goes on along the minus strand of CM075345.1, from coordinate 10,908,150 downwards.
TTGATATTTAAACAAACTTCTCCTTGAACCTTCTGTCAATTCTAGCATCAGTTTTGCCTCGAACTACCTTTGACAAAGGTCTGTACTACCTTTTCAAGAAGGCTACTACCTTTTAAATGGCCGGTACTACCTTTTAAATGGCCGGTACTACCTTTTCAAGAAGGCTACTACCTTTCAGTTGGCGGTACTACCTTTGGAACTACCTTTCAGTTGGCGGTACTACCTTTGGAACTACCTTTGCTGAAATGAACTTGTACTACCTTCGGTACTACCTTCGGTACTACCTTTCTGAAAAAGCTTGTACTACCTTCGGTACTACCTTTCTGAAAAGGTAGTATCAGTATAATTTTCAGCTTAAATCAATTAAATGATTTTCTGATAATCATTTAATTAATTTTCTTTTACATAAAATTCTGATTTAATTAATTAAATAATTAATTTAAAGAATAAATTAATTCTTATAGAATTAATTTATTAAATAAATTAACCACATAATTTAATCAATTAAAAGAAGAATAAATATGAATCCTTTAAGTAGCCAAATCTTTTCTTAAACCACTGAAATTAATAAAGAAATACCATTGAATTTTCTGTTGACGTTCGATGTACTGTCTGGTTCATGAACGACTAACTCCAATGATTGTTCTTCAATTTTGACTTTAAATACGTGGTCCTTTTTCTTGTCTCACATCTCTTGAAATCTCTTGTACTCTGTCTGATAATCACCTATCACTGTAGAAAACTCTGTCACTGTAAAATAAATCCACTTCTTTGATTTTATACTGAGGCTTGATCAGGAGACTGAACTTCTTCCAGTGTAAAATATCAAAACTATAGATTGACTTGAAGTTTTTCTTCTAACAGATAGCATCTTCTGAGATTCCTGTGACAGATTAAATTATTTACTTATTACAATCTAATTTAAGTTGAGTTTATTCCTCGTACTACAAATAGGCTGTGTCATATGCCTTTCAGGAAGTGTTTTTCAACGAGAGTTTGATATTGTTGAAAAATAGATAATACTTCATTTTTATGCTTAAGTGTGTACAACCACATGTACTTTGTATAGTGATCTACAAAGATAACATAATAAAGCTTTTTGTCAATAGACAAAACAGGAGAAGGACCCCATAGATCACTATAGACAACTTGCAATGGACTGTGAGTTTGAATGGAACTATGTGAAAAGGACAAACGATGGCTTTTGTTGCAGCAACAAGCATTACACGAGAAATTGTTTGAGTGACTATAAGGCAAAGAAAAATCATGCAACACTGTTTTTAGTGTCCTAGTATTTGGGTGACCAAGACGTTGATGCCATCTGAACAATGGAATCGAAGTGGAGACATGATGTAGTGCAGGTGTTGTGACTGGAAAATTTTTGACCAAAGGTGAAGACGATGAGATTGAAGTAGGGGCATGATTCAGTACTGATGATTGGATTGGAGAAGAGGACCATTCGTAGAGTCCAGACTTATGCAGCCCTCCCGCCAACACTGCTCCCGTACTCAGATCCTTCACACAAAAATAAGATGGAAAGAATTCAATTGAGGTTTGGTTATCACAACAAAATTTAGATAACGAAAGTAAATTTTGTTTTATAGTAGGAGCACATAAAGTATTAGACAGCAAGAATTTGGTTTTGGCATTATTTAGTTCGACCATGCCAATTTGAGAAATTGGAACCATATTACCATTCCCCATAGCAATCTCTTCCGGGCCAGTATAGGCTTGAGCTTCAGAAAAATTGTTTGGATTTGAGGTGATGTGATGTGATGCTCCTGAATCAACAATCCAAGGTGTTCCTGGATGTTGAGAACGACTTGCAAAGTGTGCCTTTGCTTCCATATGATTATGCGACTGTGATCGACACACTCTGGCAGTATGTCCTGGCTTGTCACACAGTTGACAACGGGGACGATTGTCCGCCTTGTATCCGTCCCCAGGAGGCATGAAAAACTGAGATGATGGATTTTGTGGCCGCCAATTGTTGTTTACATTACGTGTTTGATTATTACGCCAGTGAGTGCCTTGATAACCAGATGATTGATAGCGCCGCTGATTGTTTCTAAAATTGCCAGAATATCCAGTGCGTTGTGCCACAGCAACAGTAATTGGAGAGGCTTGTTTTTGAGACTCTTGATGCTTAAGAGTTAGTTCTTCATCAAGGAGTAATCCAGAGAGTTCTTCCCAGGAAATTGGAGACTCTCGAGCTCTCACAGAAGATGCAATCATGTTAAATTCTGGCCCTAAGCCATTTAACACCTTTACAATCAGTTCTGCAATCGAAAGGGGTGAACCAGCTATAGCTAGTTCATCAGCAATAGTGCGTATTTCTTGTAAATACTCTGCAACAGTTTTTGAATTTTTTGTTAAACGAAGAAGATGATCTCGGAGACTAAAGATTCTTGTCTGAGACTTATTAGCATATGCAGTGTGTAATGAGGTCCATGCTGCATGAGAAGAGACTGCAGTGGCAACCATGGATGCGAGCGTTGGTTCAACGGAAGCAAGTAAAGCTGTCTGGATAAGTTTGTCTTGCCTGAGCCATAGGTGGTGAGCAGGATTAAGAGTTTCTTTGTTATTCTCCATTGTGTGTGCTGGAGGTGGTGGCAAAGAGCCATCAAGATGACCAAGTAGATCATGGCCAAAGAGTAATAGTTCAAACTGAGCCTTCCAGGTTGTGAAGTTTAGACTTCCTGTGAGTTTAATGGGCAGCTGGGCAGTAGGATTAAACTGAATAAGGGCACCTGTTGGAGTACCTGTTGGTGTTGTCACCCTGTTTGAGATCGGTGTATGCACCGTGTTTGAAATGACTGACTCGGTCATTGATTTTGGCTTGTGGAGGATTGAGAAAAGTTTGTGACTGGACTGCAGTGACTGATTTGAAGGTTGATTTGTAGGATCGACTTGGTTCGTTAGAACAAAGGATGCTCTGATACCATAAACAAATTAAGTAACTATGTGTTGCAGCAAGAAGTGAAGAGTATATCCGAGAGTTGTTACAAAAACTCTTACTTCCATAACTAGATCATGAACACTTATATAGTAGTTCAACAGATGCTATGTGAACGGTTGGAATCGCACTACTACTGCTATTATGGCTGCTATTATGGCTACCACTATTGAATGTCTACCACTATTGTTACATATGTGCACCACTATTGTTTATGTCTACCACTACTGTTACATATGTGCACTCATGTCTTGTTACAGTCCATTTGTCTTGAGTGGTAAACAACAAGAGCTGTCTGGTGAGTGCTGCATAGCATATACAGCTTTCGTAAAATCGGCTAAAACTACAGTGGAAAGGAGACAGCTATGTTCTTGTGTCCAGCGAAAAGGTAGAATGAGGCCTGCCAGTATTGCACAATATGATGCTCTCCCAGGGAAATGTGGACTTCCTTTCATTTTCTCAGCTGATCCTAGTTTTGACTGCAATACGTAAGTTTTCGTTCCCTAATCACATTTGGTCCTCTTATTACATAACTCTAATTATGTTGAACGCGATAGATCAGTATACTTATAATGTACTATGTGTGCAGTGTAAACTGAGATGTGCAGCACCCAGTTGGGAAAGAGACACTGCAGTTAAAAGAAAAAAACTCAATATATTTATATAATCTTGTTCGTATAAAATTCTTATAAATAAGAATCTCCTAAACGATGTTTGAATAAAGATTCAATGTGCGTACTCTCTGAATTTTCAAATTTTAAAAACGTGAATATATAAATTATAATTGTGTCGTATAAATGGGAATGTGGAATTTTTAAGAACCATATTTTGCACTTTTCTGCTGCGAAACCTTTCCATCCGGAGATAGAAATGTCTATCTCATTCTCACCTACAGATGCTTAAAATAGATGGTATGCAAAGATGAACAGGACTTGACTAATGAAATTTAGCAAAAAAACGAGAAAATACTTGACTAGTAAATTATTACCTTTAAAAGTAAAAGATAATTTTTCGTCGACCATCTATTCTGACTATCTAAGGTCTAAGGATCGTTAAACAAGACCGGACTGGTCCTTGGATGAGTTCTTGTTATCGACTGGTCTTTTACGAACTTGTGCAACTAGATAGAGTTTATTATCCTCATGGTTGTCCTTCGAGTAAATGTAGGTTGTAAACTGCAGTCTCAGAGCTGTAATCAGACAAGTACAATCTGGGATCTGCAATTTGAGAACTGCAATGTTGATTAGATTGCAGTAGGGCTACAACTATCCTTTCTATATGATTATATCATATTAAAATTATCCTAGCAGGTCAATATGTGTCTTAATGTATCTACTCGAGGAGAGTCCGTTGTCTGACTTCCCATAAATCCAACTCGGAAAAATATTATGATGCCCTTGGTTAAAAAGAATGTAAAAATGGATGTTGTTATGTTGCAGTGGTTTATCTTCATAATGTGAACCAGATTAGTGCAATGCTGTTGCCGGGTCAAAATGAGATCAAAGATTTTCGGTTTGTATCTAATTTATACTTCTATAGATGTAACCCAAACAATTTCAGCAATGCAGATTTTCCTTCTTTCAAATGTTTCGATTACAAAAGAAAGAACATAATATTTCTAATCTGCTTTTCATTTATTAGATAATATCAACATTTTTTCTTCTACCAATATTCTGAATACCACTGGCTCCACTGCCTTGTGTATTGTGTACTTATGATATCATAAATTGATCATAAGACTGCATAAGTTGATCATACAATATCGGTAGAAATGTATGTAGTGTCTAACCGTAGAAGTACAAATCATATAAGTTGATCATATATAAAGATGTTTTTCGTTTCTAGAAACTGATAATCGCCTTGCCCCGTCGGGGCAAGTCATTATGGGCAAAATCTGAGCCGTTATTGGGTTGACGGCTCAGAAGCTATTTGCGAGAAAATTGTTAAATAGCAAACGTTTAAGGACCTGGACCCTATGCTGGGAGAGCCAATAGATAAGCTGAAAACATTACCAAAAGCTCACCAACTGAATTTGATTTACAGCAGTTGGTGACTTGTGGTTCAGCATTTGTATTCGGAACAGGAGAACCCGTGTATGATATCTGGATGAGGAAATTACAAAGAAAAAAACTATGGTGTAAAGCTGCTACTGTTTTTACAGAATTTTTTGCTGAGAAGCCGAAATAGTTGGAGTGCACTAATTTTGTACTATATTTTCAAATTGTAGTACTTACTTTCCGAGTTACTCACTTGCTATTCTCAAACGTACTGCTACTCTTTACTTCCCGCTCCCAATACTTCGTATAGAAACACCGTGTAACAATTTGACAAATCCCAGGAAGCTTAACTTTCCATCATTAGGCCTTATCCAGTCACGGATCACGGAAAGGACCAGGACTGAAGGACCAACACCAAGTTCCTGAGAAAATAAAATTAAAAAAAATTTAGTGGTGGACAAAACAAGTATTGCAGCAAGAATTACAGTTCCTTTCATTTAGTTATCTGAAATCTTTATCTTTTCTTTCTATGATAAAGAAGCAAGTATTAATACAAGTGTTTTTAACATATAATAACTCAAACATGGTAATATCAGGAAATGATTCCTAGTTTTTAAGGGTTTCCTGGAAATTATAGCTTTATCATTTTTGAGAAGCATCCTAACCAAGCAAGTGCAGGTGTTAAAAATGAATAGACGGTTTTAATCATCAATCATTGGATTTCTTAGAAAAGAAGTGAAGAAAGTGAAACTCACTGATGCCAGTTCTTCGATAACAATTGCCCTGTTTCCATCCTTCTCAAAAATTTCATATGCACAACGAGTATGTTGTTCCCACTGATCTAGTGCAACCATCTGATGGACATTTAGTGCAGCTGCACTGAACTCTTCAAAATTCATCCTTCTGTACTGAAGAGCATTCAGCTGTCGAATGAAAATTGAAGAACACCAATAAAAGATCCATAATCATAGAGAAAACTCAAAACACATGCAAATGACAGAACTTGTCTTCCTTACTGAGGTCAGGATATCAGGTGTACGAGACTCCCTCATAGCATCTGTTTCATGTTTCATCAATGCCTGTTCAAATAAGATGTGTTCAAGCACATATATACTCTAATGGAGTACAATCTAATGTACACCTCCTGACATATAAAAATCATTATAAATGGAAACTGTACCGATCTAATGCTTTCCAAGTTTATGCAGTTGTTTTTATTTGGCTCCAGCAATGCAAACTGTTTCTCCAGGTAAAAAACGTCATCTGGTGTTGAAGTCTTTGATAATGCCTGTGAAATTGAAAGTGACATCAGGTTTTGATCTATATAGTCTCCCTTGCACAAAAGGAGGAGTTCACATTATAACATCTAGGAGTTAGATACGTAGTGCATTGTTCAATTTGAAAGAATTAGGCAAAAAAGTAACACAAAATTTCTCCTTTAAATCATACACACCCTTAAAGCAGCCTTGCGCAATGGCGTCGATCTCATGTAAACTTTCATTAGTCTGAAAATATTGATGTCAAGTGGGACTTCTACGTCATTATGATTCCTTATCCATGAATGACCTAAAAATAAGACAATGAAGAGTTAAGGAAAAAACAACTGTGTGTCTCATAACATGTCTGGGCATGTGTGTGTGTATGCAAGTATATGAGAAAGAGAGAGACTAACTGAGAGCCTGTGCAGCAGTCAATCGTTTACGAGGGTCTTTATTCAACAGGCGCTTGACAAAATCCTTTGCCTCTACTGATAATGAAGGCCAAGGTTCTTCGTCAAAACTTGGATCAGCCTTGACAACTGCTCGAAAAATGCCAGACTCAGTTCGGGCCCAAAATGGGCGACTTCCACAGAGAAGTATATATACTATAACGCCTGTACTCCAAACGTCAGCCTCTGTGCTGTAAGATCTATGTAAAACTTCGGGTGCCACATAGTATGCACTTCCAACAATGTCATTCAATTTTCCATCTGCACATCAAATAGACAATAATTTGATGCTGTCCTAGAATTACAATTAAATCACATTCGTGTAAGGTCCAGTTGGAATGATACCTACCTGGTCTGACAAAATCGGATAGCCCAAAGTCTATTACTTTTAACTGAGATTTTTCATCCATTGTGCTAAAGAGGAAATTCTGCCCCAGTAAAAGTTAAAGTTTAACATTCACATGACTAGTTATCAAAGGAAATATATTTCTGAAGAGATCAACTCCAATGTTGCAACTTCTGCTTGCACTAAAGTATCAAATTAAGACAAAGATTGATAAAAGATTAAGCCTTACCTCTGGTTTAAGATCCCGGTGCACTACACCCTGTAAATGGCAGAATGCAACGACTTTCAAAATTTGCCCCATAATAGCCTTTGCATCATCTTCTGAGTATTTTCCACCCCTGTCAATGAGAGTAGTTCATAATCATTAACAAAAGATTCAACACAAACATATGATTAAGAGCAAATATTAAAACAAGTCTGATGACCATAGAACATAACTTGCAACATACTAATAAAACAAACACTTTGCAAGTAAATTAGTAAAAAAAAAAAAAAAAAAAGCACCTTGCAAGTATTCTGTCAAGGAGCTCACCCCCTTCACACAACCTGAAACCAACAAATCAAGTTAATTAAAACAAGATTTATAAAACAGTATTTTAAAAGAAAACAAGATGATGAGGTATACTTGTAGTGAAAAACACATCAATGAGAGCTTACTCCATTACTATATAGACATTATCTTTGTCTTCAAATGCATCATAGAATTGGGCAAGATTTTCATGTCCTTTCAAACCTTTCAATATTTTCACTTCCCTTCTCACATCCTCGATTGCAATTGCCGTTGTCATCTGAATTTAAAGGACATAATGGGGGAAAATAATTAAACTAGAAGGACAGCAAAAAGAAATCTGATAAATACTCTAAACATTGGTCTAAATCACACAGTGTACAAGGTGAAAATGTAAGACCTTAGACTTAGAAATGATCTTGACAGCAACTTGTTGACCTTTAAGCTCACCCTTCAAACACTTAGCAGCACAAGTATACCCAAAATGCCCTCTTCCAACTTCTTTCCCAACTTCATAACAGCTCTTGAACTCCTTTGAAAACCCAAAACTCTTGTCCAAACCTCCCCAATCCTCTTCTTCATCTACTCCCTTAACACCGCCTTTTCGCCTCCGTAGTACAGCCTTTATATGCTTAGCAGGAGAAGGTGGCCTCCGAAAAAACTTCCTAGGCGTTGAGTTTGCAGGGGAAGAAGTAGATTTTTTACCAAACAAGTAATTTGCAGGACTTGGACTGTAAAATGGGAACATGGGTGTTTTCTTTCCGGGACCGGAATCATTTTTAGCTGGAGATTTGTTGTCATCTTCAGTGTACACAACTTCTTCTCCGGGGGGTGCATATAAATTTGGTCTAGGAGGCTTGGATGTGCATGTTCCCATATTAATGCAACTACTGTGACCACAAAGACTGAAAGTGCAAGTATAGTGTGATCAGTTTTTGATATATTATGTAAAAAAATATAATGTGAGTTTATTTAAAGATGATCTGTTGTTCTCTGTTATTTTTTTTTTCTGGTGAAGGGAAGAAACAGAGAGAGAGAGAGAGAGAGAGAGAGAGACTAGGTTGGCTTCTCTCTTTATTAGCTTTTACAAGGTTTGGTGATGCAAGTTATTGTGAAGGAGATGGAGAACTAAGGTGAGAATGTGACATTTCACTTATTCTATGTGTCATGATTCATGACATGTACAGAACTACAGATAGAGAAAGTCTAATATTTTCTGCAAGGGTAATTATCAATTGAGTGGAAACGAAGAAATTATCTAAAACTAGTTAAATTTTTATCTGATCCGATCCAAACTGTAATCCGATTTACGATTCCAATTTAATCTAATTCAATTTGTTATCAATGGCTCTGCTCAGATGTTAAGATTGAACTTTTTTGGAACTAAATGTCATAAATTCGAATTAAGATTACTCATCTAATCATCTTGCATCAATGTAAAATCATAAAGATATTAAACTGTAGCAGAAAACAATCAACGTTAACTGAGGGAGCAGAACTAGTTCTATTTATACAGTATCGAATCTTTAGTTTAAACAATATTTTAGAAACAGAACACTTGCAATTTTTTATCACTTGTACAACTCACTATACCGATCGGACTATTTTAGCCTATGTTTTCAAATGATCAAGTTTTGGACTGAGCGATAGTTTAAAAATATTTAATTTTGTTTCTCGTTTAGATAATTAATTGCTTGTGAAATTGAAACATCAACATTGGTCAACTTTTTCACTTTATTTTACTTTAATTAAAATCGGTCCACTTTGCCGTTTGTAAAATATGATAATAAAATGATAAAAGTTTGTCTTTTATTATTCTAATTATTGAATTCTATTTTTGCTTATTCCTATTTTTATAATAATGGATGTTCTTTGACGAGATTATAAGCCTAATTACTCAAAAAAAAATTAATATTTCGTTCATTCAATTCGATTCGATTCGATTCGAAACCTTTACTCATCCCTGATTGGCGCCATCAATAATGGCCAAATTAATATTTTGGGAAAACAACAATAATGGTGAAATTATTACAATAGGATCAAAACTTGGAGATACTGCCTGCTAATCAAGCTCATGTAACTGACAGAGTATTTTAAGCATCTGTCCATGTGCTTGATAAACAATTACCAATAACTAAGTGATTAGAAAGTGTATAAACAAAACACTTCATAAGATCGAGACAGTATATATTATATTTGTATTAAACACATAGTACAGATTGATAAACTGCGTGCCTGTTTGACAAAACTTTATTTAAGGATTTATGGACTTATTTTTGCATAAAAATTTTACATTTTGATAATTTTTTTATAAAAATATTTAATATATGTTTGAGATTCAATAAATTGTAAAAATAAATTGTAAAATTAATCTTAATTCTTAACTTTATCTTAAAATAAGTTGATTTTTTCTGGAAAAAAAAGTTCGCCAAACACCCCTCCATTGTCTGGCCATGCAAATCTTTTACAATCCCGAACCTAGATCATACTTTCACTATTTTAACTTTTCTGTATCTTAGAATCTTGGTATGTACATATAGACTTATAGTATGTACATAGACAAAATTAGTAGTCAGGTTTCAAACTTGAATTTGATCTTTAAGAAAATAATCCCAGATTATGGAGCTTTATATGGTGTAAACTTGGAACAAAGTCCTTTATTTCTCCCTGATTGTGCAGATATCTCCAATTCTCATTGCTTTGTTCAAGAACAACAAACTAATATAAAGAGAGAGAAGTGTCTTGTTTTCACACCAAAAATCGTACCGTATATATATTGTACAAAATTTCTACGATACATGTTTTCACTGTTTGTTCTTAACCGATCACTTTATTAAAATACATAATAAATTAAATATATAGACTTAGAACATCTCCAATGCTAGTAAAAATTCTTAGCAAAAAGTCTAGGTGTCATACTATGAATAGAAAATGTAGTAAAAAAAAGGGTTTTATGTGTCTGAGGATGACCTCAGGTTAGAACCATGAGGATAGAACAAATCAATACAAATTTTAAGGGCATTTGTGTAAATTACTGATAAAAAATTTAGATTTACAAAACTGCCCCTGCAAGGCCCTTATTTTATAAGCAATATTTTTATAACCTCAGGGGAGATCTCTGAGGTTGTCCTCATGCCCAGTTTTCTCTAAAAAAAAATGGGCACTCCAATGGATCATTCCCATTAACAAAAAAATGTAATCAATCATTTCATATGGGCCTGTAGCAAGATTTCACATCATCTATTATCATATTAAAATAATATTCTATTTTTAACAACTTGAAATAATAATAACATACCATTTTTAAAATATAGTCAATCAATATAATCAATCACATTGGAACACAATTCCTTACAAGTTTAATAAAATTTTACCTAATCAGTATTTAATACTCCCTCAGTCTCTTTTTTCTTCTCCTGTTTTGACTTTTTACATTGTTCATTGTAAGCGATTGACTACTAATTTATGCATAATTTATAAGACAAAATATAGTCATGAGTGATCTTGTTGGATTCGTATTTGTGAGTACTTTAATACAGTGAAGTTTTTATATTTAGTACTAAAACGAAATTAAAGATATTAACGATAAAAAATGTGCATTGACATGCGTGATAATGATTAACAGGAAAAGAAATAAGGGATGGAGGGAGTATAATTTAGCCAATTAGTTTGAACCAACACAGTTGAAGATATAAGTACTTACAAAGACAAACAATTTAATATGGCAGTGGAGGACTCTAACCTAATTCTGATCTAATATTAAATTAATGGCTGTTGTAAAAATTTTAAGTTTAAGATGTTCGATTTTTAAGAATGAATCACTACGCTGATGATTCGTTATTTTTGTGGGTGAAGATCGATTCATTTAAACTCACAAGATATTCGGAATTGAATTTAGCAAAACATCAAAGCATATGAACATTCTTTTGAGTTTACAACTACGCTACAAGTAACAAGAGTACTAATGTAAGCATGTGGTTACTTATAATTTATCCAAATCTTTTCATTTGGAATAGGATATTTAAATTTATTTCGAAACTCAGAAATAAATTTACATCTTTGAAAATTCTTTTGACAAAAAAGATTAAAAGATCAGAAGATTCTGGCGTAGAGTACTGTGTGATTCACGACTCGGTGTGATTCGTATTTTGTAACATGACTACATGAGACAACAAGTCAAGAGTAGGCTAGTAGTCACTATTGTTACATTTGTCAACATGAGCATCGTTCTCTATGGATGTTAACTTCGGATTAAAATAAATGATCTGAAAAAAATATTTTCGTTTATCTCGAAATTTATTAGAATAAATATTTATTTGTAAGATATATTATATATACATTTAATCATCAAAAAGAAAAAAAAAACATAAACAAAGCAACTTTATAGACAGATTTTCCGATGTATACGGCCGCGAGTAATGGTTGTAATTTATTGTGATACTTTTGTTTACGACTTTTCCTACGAAGTAATTATTTATTAATTTTTATTTATTGTACTTCCTCAATAAGCTTTAATCTGATTTTTTTTCTTCCCATGATTGTGTTTGTACAAATGAGTATGAGTTGGTTCCCCACCAAGCTGAAATGCCATTGTTAGTGAATAAATATGCTTGGTCCATATAATACTCCATTAGTCACATGCCATAGTCCCATCATATTGACCACCATTAACAATTTGTGTTGCTCAATACACTTCTCCTTAAAGATTGTTCAATTTCCTACAATGATGAATATTTATCAATTTACTTGATTTCCCATTATTGCATCCAGATCTTCCATGTGTTTGCACGATTATAAGTAGTTAAACAATTTTGAGCCTGGATTCTCTGTCCCCTTTTCCATGCCCCTTCCGTGTCCCATGTATTAAAAAATGCTTCTAGCAAGATCCATTTAAAAAAATTATTTCTATTTTCATTACAATGGTCCCGTCAGGGACACCTTTTTATACAGGGGACACAAAGAAGGGGACAGAGGATCTCATCCTTAGATTTTACTGTAAGTACTGTTCTTAGAGTACTTATATCGGAATGTTCGATTTGATGATGCGAAATTATTGTGGATTGGTTACGATTTTTACGGAATTTCCTTTCTCCATATTCTACATCGTTTTTAACGAACGACTTCATGACTTTCAAAGTCACGTTCCTTCTTAAAAATTTTAGCTCCTAGCGCAAAGATGAAATTTCTTAATCCAAATGACATAATATACAGATTCTGTTGTTGGGAAGAATCGAATGTTTAAGGTAGAAGTCACCATTATATGCTCTTCTTCTTTGTTCTTTACATAAATTGAAGCTTCCTTAAATCTAAAACATAGGTCTTGAAAATGATGGTTAACTATTTTGCATCCACATCTTTACGTGAGCACCTTCACTGAACCAGAATGATTTTAAGACCAATAGAGCCCCCACAAAGTAGGGGTGTGCAAAAAAAACCAAAAAACCGAAACAGAATCGAAAAACCGAAAAATCAAACCGAAAAAAACGAAACCGGAAAAAACCGGAAGAAACCGAAACCGAACCGGTTAAACGGATTTCATTTCTTTGTATCATTCACTGTTCATAAATGAAAACATAGCGAATAAAAGATTTCTTTTGCTATTTTTAACCGAAGACCTAAAATGTATTTAAATCAGTTCTCTGGCAATGGAAGAAGATCTTAATTCGTCAGATGCATATAGTCTCTGCATTTCTACATTTAAATGAGACAGAGCTACCATATGGAGTAAAGTTATGTTTCCAAAATGTAGCAATAAAATGTTAGCTCGAAGAGTAAGGCGTCTCATTGTAAATTTGCTGGTATTGTGTCACTGATTCGAGATTTGGCTGTGGTGTTGAATCTAAATGTTAGTAGGCACTGCAAAACCTTTATTTATTGATGTCCTGTTATCAAACTTATATGATCATAGTTGTATTAGCGCAATTGCATGTGAGTTAAACATCTCTCAGGAGAAGTGTGAATTTGTCCTCGTCTCACATGTTAGACACATACCAAAACAAAGATCCAAAATAATTCTTGGGGAATAAATAGTGTAGGCCTATATCCCCGACTTGAATGCTGCGCGCTGAAGTTCATCTGTCACAGGCTTTCGTTTTTCTATGCCTTCGAGCAACAGTATGTACAGGGAATGCTAATTCCCCAGAATATACAATTTTAAATGAAATATCGATATTTCATTTTTTTGATTGTTACTCTAAGAAATAAATATTTTCCCGACGACTATAATCTATAGTTAGTTGCATTTTCATGGAACAAAGCCGATAACAGAAATTTAGAAATTTCACACTGGAGTAGCTATTGAAGTTCTTTGCTCTTTCAGTTCGACATTTTATGGGGCCAATAATATTCTACCAATTCCGGTTGACAACTTTGATTGAGACGCAGATTAAAAGGTCTCTTCTAGCCTTTCTTCGGCGAATATCATGCACCTTTATTGGAAGGTGCGAGGACAGTAACATGCGCGTTTGTTAGTACAGGTGAAACAGCTACGTATGGAATGTTTGTTTCGTGTTGAACCCTATATTTTGAGTCATACTTTGTGGTAGGGTGTGCACGGGTCGGTTTTAGTCATACATTACGGTTTGGTTAAAAATAGCAAAAGAAATCTTTTATTCGCTATGTTTTCATTTATGAACAGTGAATGATACAAAGAAATGAAATCCGTTTTACTATTTAATATCTAGTTCTAATTATATCTCAAACTACTACAGTTTGTCAGATCGAGCTCTCTTAAAGCAGTGAGTCCGTCTGAGCCAAGAATTCTATCACACCACTACAAAATGCATTTATACAACTACGATATATTCTCCTGATGTCTGAAAATGGATAGATTTGGTAATCATAACCAAATGCATTTATTCGTTTCAGATGATCACATTAAAGAAGATCTAGATGTAACAGCTTACCGAAACCAGATGGCAGATTGGCAGGGTAGTGATACCATCAAGGGTCAATAATGCAAAGCTATCACGATTTCTTTTCAACAGAAGAGTCCAACTCGCATGTAGGTTCGTCAATCCTGTAATCTTCCACAGCTGATCTGGCAATAATCTTTTTAGGTTTTTACATTCATAAATTTTAAGATTTTTCAAGAAACTTAAGTTGTCGATGGTGTCTGGAAGAGTTTCAAGCTTCTTGTTATAACTTAGATCCAAATCAACAAGCTTACTAAGATGTCCGATTGACTCTGGTATTTCCGAAACACATAGTCCTCCAAATCAACAAGCTTACTAAGCTTCTTCTGTTTATGTTTTATATATTGTTGAGTATTGAATACAGTAAAATAATACAGAGTGGGGGGGTGAATGGATTCTTGAACTTTTATTGTTCTTTAGTCTATGTAGCAAGATTGGTGTTTATGTGTGCAAGGATTATGAATGCGGATAAAAACAACACAAGGCGCGATATCACTTTAATCTAATATTGTATTAGATAAAGGTTGCTACAATCTGTGAATACAAATGATAGTATTCTCAGCTTCATTTTTCTCAGAGAGATATGACTTTACAATGTGTGAAAAACTTGACTTCTCAAAAGTTATTAACTAAGGAAGTGAGGCTGTATCCTTATAGAACATGGATACAACCTACTTACTGCAAATAAGGTAGCTGAACAAATTACTTATTAGTCTGTCTATCCTATTTGAGTAAGTGTCCAAACGGTTACAGATTTGACTTTGCAAAGCCTGTTCAGATCCACTTCTTTAGCTCTTTGTCTCTTCTATATCTCTCCAAGCTTCCTTGTAGGCTTTCCAGAGCACGTTAAAGATTGTGGTCCATAAAGTGCATTGGCTTGTTGCGAGCTTCTGACTTGTACAATTTCTTCAGTATTTGTCTCCAAGAATGTATTCGAGAAGTGACTAAGTAAGTGATTCGAGAACTAGGATTGACTTAATCGATAACTCTGAGTTCTCGAATACTGTTATATGATATATCGAATCACTTCTCGAATAGCTCTTTTCTCTGGGAGTCCTTGAGTTGTCGAATAGAGCATTTTGACATGTCGAATCCCTGAGATATCGAATAGCTTTCTGAGTCCTTGAGATATCAGATGGAACTTTGACTTGTTGACTCTTTGAGAACTCAAATACCATTTTGACTTGAGTTCTCGAATAGAGCAGTAGACATATCGAATCTCTGAGATATCGAATGAGATATCGAACAGTGTATTCAGAGATATCGAATAGTGTCTTGAGATATCGAATCCCTGACTTCTCGAATGCTAGACTTCTCGAATAGACAAAACTA
Organism: Kitagawia praeruptora; assembly: GCA_037693485.1. Taxonomy (NCBI): domain Eukaryota; kingdom Viridiplantae; phylum Streptophyta; class Magnoliopsida; order Apiales; family Apiaceae; genus Kitagawia; species Kitagawia praeruptora. The sequence continues at coordinate 10,892,389 of CM075345.1, read as the reverse complement.
CTTCTCGAATTGGTACTTAGGCAAATTCTTCATTTCTTCAAATACCAATTGTGATTTATTTGATAGTCTTCATCTCTTTGCTTGAGGCATGAACCTTGGAACTTCTTTCAAGCATTATTCTTGACTCAATAAGTACAGTTACACAGCTAGAATTTGGTGCCTATTACAAGTACAGAACAAATAGAAACTCTACAACTAGAGGTTCACTCAGTTAAGAGGTCATGTAAGTAATGCAAAACATTATAAACAATTAGGCTTGTTATTGATGTAAACAGACATGCCTTTGTGACTAACAATCTCCCCCAAATTGTGAGTGAGACCCTTAGTCACAATTTCATGTCTGATAACATGCCTAACATACATAAAGATAAAACTTGAAAAAGTACAGGTATGTAGATTGAAGAAAATACATAAAAGTTTTCTTACAAGTTATGAAGAACAACTAGCCATATCCTTTTGGATTCATCTCTTGAGCTTTGGCTTGCAGATTCTCATTTTTCATTTTCTTTTCAGCCTCTTTAGCTTTCTTCTTTGCATTTTCTTCCATGGCAAGAATAATATCTTCCATTGCAGTGAGTTCTTCAATTAGAGGTGAGCCTGACAAATCCTTGAGTACTTCATTCAGCTGTTTCTCAAAATAGGAACTGATGTAGTCCATTCTAATTTTTACATTTCTACCATATTTCTTGTACTCAATAATGTAAGGATTAAACTTGACTCTACACAGACCCATAGCTCTCAATTCATCAGCCTTAGCTTCCATTGCAGCAAACTCCTCCTCCCTTTTATTTAGTAGCTCTTCACTGTTCCTTTTCATTTCTGCCTGGTGATCTCTCTTCATTTTAACAAAGTCAATTAACTCCAGCTTCTATACCATTTCCACTCTGTCTTCAGAATCCAACATTGCAATTATTCTTTCTATGTCATATAGCCTGCCCCAGTGCTGACATGTTCCTTGTCTGAATTACTTCTGTCTTCCATCAGTATATTAATTTCAAGAAAATCATCAACAATGGCAACATGATAGATTCTTTGAGCCCATAGGAACTGCAGTTGGTCTTCATCATAGTTTTCATCCAGAGGTGGTAGGTTTAGTCCTGGGATTATTGTCAGTGCCTTTGACTTAGATAACTTCACCTTCTTGCAGCATGCTTGAATTTAGTCCTTTTTACATGGTTGCTAGGCAGAAACTTATGACCCTTGCTTGTAGACCATTGTAGTATTCCATTAGCAGTTTGCTTTCTGAAACATACACATGGTTTCTTGGCTTGAATCTCCTTCCCTTCTTGAGGTAGTAAAACATTTGCAGAGGCCATGGAATTTGACTTTTGTAGGTCACTACTAACAATATTCATCCTAGACTTAGAGTCTTGTGTTGTGGTGAGGTTACTGTCAACAATGCCTATGGCTTGTTGTTTCACACTTGTCCTCTCATAGACTTTCCCTTGGTCATTACCATCTTTCTTCTATTTGTCATCCTTCTTCTTTTTCTTGTCTTCATCTCCCTTATCACTCCTGTGATGTCTTCTCCTCCCATCACTTTTGTCCTCATCTTTATCATCCTTATTTCTCCTAGGCTTGGTAATTTATGGAATTACACCAGTTGCAATAAAGGATCTGAGAATTTGCAGTGCCTCTAGTTCTTCAGCATTTCTGGTTCCACCCTTCTTCTGTAGTTGCTCAATGATTGCAATAATAAGTCTTTGATTTTGAGGTGTGAGATCATGAGGAATGACCAATTGCTTGATGTCTTCAATTTTGGTGCCAGATTGGTAGATGATTGTCCATGGCTTTTTGATTACTTCTGGCAGCCTTGAAGGTTGATCATTCCTTAAGTCATCATACAGACTTTTATTGTTTTCATTTGCATCCCTCTTCTCAATAAGCCTGATCAGTACATCTATCTCTGAATGTTTTAATCTTTGTAGAGTGTTGTAGGTTGGATGCCAGATACTAGATTTTGCCACCATCATCACCTCCTTGATCCATAAGCCATTGACTCTCCTAGGTATCACAGTGAAGTAATTGATCTGATCCCTCAGCCTCCTTAGATATATTTGAGTGTTATCAGCCTGTTCCCTTGAGACTTTCAGAAACTTCAAGAATGCATCATCATGGTAGACATTAGAGTTTGCAACTTCTTGTAGCTTGGCCTCAGTAACCACCTTTACTTCTACAGGTTTGTCACTTTCAACTTTAGTAGATGGAGAGTTATCAGATGGCATACTCCCTGCAACCACTGTGGTTGTGATGGATTGCTTCTGGCCACTTGGAGTGATGACATGCACAGTTGGTAGAGTGACAACTGGCAGAGTGGTTGGGGGCTCATCAACTTTTGATTTCCCTTTTCCTGGCACATTAGTTAGGGATTTAGATGCACTTTGGTGGCCACCCTCCTTTATCTTTATACTTTTCTCCTTAGGTTTCTCCCCCTTTGTATTTGAATTCCTTGATGTCCTCTTCTCCCCCTTAGGCTTGTTGTCAGGCACAAAGGCTGTAGGAGTGACCTTAGGGTTCGAAAATTCTTCAGGTAGAGGGAGACCCATGTGCTTCATCATGGCAGGCAACATAGATTGTTGATGCAGAAGAACATCAGCTGTGGTGGTGGCTTGAGTGTTCAACTGCTCAGTAAGAGTTTCAACTTTCTCTATTAGATGAGCATTGGATTGTGAGAGAGTAGCTACCTCCTTTTCAAGTACATCTACCTTGCTGAATAATTTAGTAGATTTGAAGCCAGACAGGGATTGTTCTTTAAGTCTCTGCACTTCAAACCTAGTCAAATCATGCACTGGGACTTCAGTAACCAGCTTGTCTCCATATAGATTCTTGAACATGGTCCTCAGCATGGCATTGGCATCTGTGGTCTGATCAGATAAAGTTTGAAATTTATTCCCCAGACCTATGACAGTGTCATGGAGTAGAGCTAAACTATTATTGAAAGGCAGAGTGTATTAACTTGTAACACTATAACTAATGTAACTCAATTAAACGAAAAGATACTTAACCAGAAGACAATCAAGAACAAGAAGTCACAAGAAATCAACACTATATGAAGACAAGGTAATTGATACAATTGAACATGTTAACTGTGATCAAGCCAAGAAGAAATCATTGAGAGAAGTTCAAGTCAAAGTTGTTCAGGCCTCAGTGATTTGAGTATTCGAGATTGAAGATCATAACTATCAGTATCAACAAGACCAATTGATTTCAAGTGAACAAGAAGGAAAGCAAATATTGGAAAGCCAAGTTACTAAGTGAATATGGTAATTTATTCAAGAAGCAGAAACACTATCAAGACTAGTCACTTATGAACCAGACCAGTGCATCAAGTGTCAGGACATTGATAGCAAGTTTATGTCAGTAATAAAGATCCATGTTCAAGAGCTTGTAGAAGAACAAAGAAGATATGAAGATATCACAAGCTCAAGATGTGCATTGAAGTTTCAAGTTGAAGACCAGAATATTTTCTAAGTAAGAAATGTTCTAGATGGCTAAGTCGAAATTCTCAAGTAGAAGTTCTACTTAGAATTTCGAGATGGCTAAGTAGAAATTCTCAAGTAGAAGTTCTACTTAGAGTGCAGCTTCAACATGACACATGGCATCTTCTGATTGGCAGATTTCCAAGCTTTCAAGATAAGACAAGATTTATGTGGACATCATTGGGCCACGTACATCTTAGTCTTTGAAGACTACAGGTCATAGATTACATGTAGTATAAATAGAAGCACTTGTGTAATGTTTTAGTTAGTGAGCAATATTGAGAAAAACACAAGAAAAAGAGAGAGAGTATTCACAGAGCTTAGAATCATTCACTTCTCTCTCAACTTCTGTTATACTTTGTAATGAATGTTGTAGCAACCTTTTCAAGTTATATATAAAAGAAATATATTCCTTGAATCTGTGTGTTCATTTATTGCATCGTATTTATTGCTACTCATAATCGAAAAGTTGTATTCACCCCCCCCTCTACAACACATTTGGACCTAACAATTGGTATCAGAGCGGTTGTTTGACATACAAAACATAGATCCTTGTGTTTAGAAGAAGAATCGTGAGTTTTCATTTTCTAGATCTACTTTTCATTTTTTTCGAAAAGTGAGCTTTAATTTGGTTCCAGTGAAAACTCATCCGGGAAAAATTATTTAAATACTCCAGGTGTGATTATTTGGCTTGGGTGTATTTTAATTAATTTTTGTGAATTAATCTGGGTTCATTAATATTTGGTGTTCTTGAGTGTTCATCATTTGTTCTTATCAAGAATATAACCCAGCAACTTTTCAATTTCCTTTTCAAAGAAATTATAGTCAAAAAGGTGTTTTTGTTACTTTTGATTTGATTATTATTTCTTAGCCGAAAGCAAAAGAAAGTGTACTCAGTGCTTAGCAGGTGGGTTAGTCACTTTCGGTGTGTAAAGCAATCAAAAGTCAAAAAGGTGTTTTAGTGGTGATATTGTTTATTCAATATTAAAGTAATCTGCAGAAGAAAATTATTCTAAGGACAAAAGTTCTACATAGAATTTCTACTTGAGATTTTCTACATAGAATTTCGACTTGGACAATTTCTACTTGGTGAATTTCGACTTGGACAATTTCTACTTAAGAGAAATTTCGACTTGAGCAAAAATTTCTACTTAGAGAAATTTCGACTTGGCAGAAGTTCTACATAGATATTCTACATAAGCCTAGTCTTGGGTACTTAGAGATTTTTAGTGACAAGATTTGAAATGGCTCCTAAAAATTCTTTCAAGATCCCAATGTTCAACCGAGATCACTATGAAGAATGGGTTTTCAGAATGAGACTCTACTTGGAGAGTATTAACCCTGAGTATCTGGAAGTCCTTGAAAAAGGTAAATTCGTTCCAATGAAAGCTATTCCTGAGCGTACGGAAGGAGAGGAGGTTATACCTGCTCGGTCTGAGCCCAAAAAGGCAGCGGACTTTACGGATGCCGACAAGGAGCAAATAGCTTATGATACTGCAGTAAGACAAACCTTGATGGAATCTCTTGATCATGAAATGTTCAACATAGTCAAAGGTTTGAATACAGCAAAGAAGATTTGGGACAAAATAGAAGTTGTTATGGAAGGATCTGCAGAGGTTAGAAGCAACAAGACACTTATACTCAAGATGGAGTATGACACCTTTAGAATACGAAAAGGAGAGAGCATAACAGATGTCTACCTACGATTCAGTCAGTTGGTATTAGATTTGAATCTGAGAGGTGTAACTCTCCCCATGGTTGAAACCAATACGAGATATTTGAGGAACCAGCCAAAGAGCATTGAACATAGAGTCTACGCAATCAGAGAAACCAGAGATTTGCATACAACTTCTCTGGAGGAATATTATGGAATTCTGAAGACCTATGAGCTGGAAACTCTTCAAGATCAAGCATGGGACAATGATTCAAAGGGAAAAGAAACAGCATCAGGATTAGTTGCTGATGAGGAAGAGCCTAAGAAGGCAATGGTTGCAGCAAAGCCTAAATCATCACCTGCACCGCATCAATTTGATAATGATGACGAGTGCGCATCCAACAGTGATGATGACTACTTCACCCAAGAAGAGCTGGACAACATGGACGATAGTGTCGTGGCATACATGGCAAGGAAGTTCAGCAATATGAGATTCAGAAAGAGCAACCGACCACAGAGAAATTCTTCATCTTATTATCGGGCTGCTAAGGGTGGAGGTAGTTCGTCAGGCTACCAAGGTAAAGGCAAGAGTACCAGCTACAAATCTCCCTTGGATTTCAAAATGAAGTTCAAATGCTATAACTGTGGAGAACCTGGACACTTTGCCTCGGATTGCAAAAAGCCTAAACAGACTTATCCAAAAGAGACATTTGAAGCCCTCAAAAGCAAGTATGAATCGCTGATTAAAGAAAAACATGGTAAAAGAGCTTTAGTAGTAACAGAAGGAAGAGCTTGGGATGATTCAGATGAGGAAGAGGTTACTCATGTAGCAAACTTTGCGCTCATGGCTGAGACATCAGAGGAACCAGAGGTACCAGTTCTAACCCTTAAAGTAGAAATGTCTATTGATGATTATAAGGAACAGAACGGGGCTCTTAGCGAAGAGATCTACATGTTGTGCAAAAGCCTAGACACTTCTCAAAAGGAACAGAAAACACTTGTCGCCAAAAGCAGAATGCTTGAGGCAAAAGTGGAAGAGTTAGAGGCTGCTTGCACTGTAGATACTTCTCTAAGAGATTTTATTAAATCTTTGGAACACAAGCTCGTCCTTAAGGAGGAAATAGAATCATGTTTAAGGAACAAACTAGCTGAGTTAGAAACTAAATGTGAAGCTTACAAACTAGCTGCTAGTAAAGTGTATGTAGATAATGATGTGTTTAAAAAGATAACTGGAGTAGGTGTAGGACTTGATTATTCTAATCTTTCTAAGAAAGATGGGAAGAGACCTATAGACACTAGTTCCAGTGACCTTAAAAATGATATACCTAGCATTTTTAAACCTTCTGTCAAACCAATCTACAAACACCTTGTTCCTAGAATAGAAGAAGAAGAGACTGAATTGATAGCTAGATATGAGATTGAAATGGAAGATCGTCAGAAAGCACAACCTATAACTCCTATTAAACAAGTTAAAATCAATTTTCCTAGAGATGAATCTAGACTAGGAATAGGAGCTAAGGCTGTTAAACAACAAGGGAAGAAAGGCATAAAAGAGGTTAAGGCTGAACGAATAAAGAAAGCTTGTTATCACTGTAAATCTACTGAACATCTTTCTTATGCATGCACTGCTACACATGCCATGCCTGTCACACATACAATGAATAATTTGCATCAGAATCATGCACAGTGTGGTCAACCTAATTGTATGCCATGCACTTTTAACGTCATGCAAACTTTTGTGAATTTAATGAATGCATCTAGCCAGTCATGCTCAAATACTGTTGCTAGTTCAAACATCAAAAAGAAGTTTGGGAGAGCTAAGACTGTAAGTCCTCCTAAAGTTAGGAGTGACAAACCTTCTCCTAGGACTGATAAATATGTCAAGTCTGAGAAAGGAAAGGAGGAAGTCGAAAGCTCTAGTTATGTTAAGAAAAGTGCATCTCCAGTTGTTAAATCTGTTGATTATCAATCTTATCGAAAAGCCGGGCCCAATCAAAGTTGGGTTCCGAAGAAAGTCTAACCAATCTGTCATTGCAGGGCATTAAGCAAAAGAGAAATAAAGTTATATGGGTGCTAGATAGTGGAGCATCGAGGCATATGACTGGAGACAAGTCCCTGCTTACAGAGTTGGTTATGAAAGCTGGCCCTTATGTTACCTTTGGAGATGACAGCAGAGGTGTGACAAAGGGATATGGCAAACTGAAAACTGGCAATGTCATCATTGAAGATATTTCCTATGTTGAGGGATTAAAGCATAATTTGTTGAGTATAAGTCAATTCTGTGACAAAGGTTACGAAATTGTCTTCAACAAGAAAGGTGTATCAATCACTCACATCAAGGAAGGCAAACTGGCTTTGAGGGGAGTTCGAAAGGCAGATCTTTTTGTTGCAGACATGGATTCAGCAAATCAGAATCAAGTTACCTGTTTCTACAGCAAAGCTTCGGATGATGAAAGCTGGTTATGGCACAAAAAGTTATCTCACTTAAACTTCAAAACGATGAATGCTCTCGCGAGGCGAGAATTGGTGAGAGATCTACCTCAAATGGAGTTCGCTCCGAAAGGACTCTGTGAAGCCTGTGAAATGGGAAAGTCGAAGCGAGCCTCGCATAAAAGCAAAGAAATTTCTAGTATCACTGAGCCTCTGCAACTTCTTCATATGGATTTGTTTGGCCCAGTGAATGTCCTATCTTTATCTAGGAAAAGATATGCATTGGTAATCGTGGATGACTTCTCCAAGTATACATGGGTATTGTTCGCAATGACGAAAGACGAAGTACCTTTCCTAATCATTGATCACATCACTCAAATTGAGAATGTTTCAACACTTACTGTGAAGACGATTAGATCAGACAATGGCACTGAATTCAAAAACGCAGTGCTAAATGACTTCTGTGTATCTAAAGGAATACGTCGTCAGTACTCAGCCCCGAGAACTCCACAACAGAATGGAGTAGTTGAAAGGAAGAATAGAACATTGGTTGAAGCAGCAAGAACTTTGTTGTGTGATTCGAAACTTCCTCTGTATTTCTGGGCAGAAGCAGTGAGTACCGTGTGTTACACTCAAAATCGATCCTTGATCATAAAAGATAAAGAAAAGACACCATGTGAGCTAATGAACGGCAGAAGACCAACAATCAAATATTTTCATGTATTTGGAGCAAAATGCTATGTACTTATAGATGATGAAAATCTAGGTAAGTTTGCAGCAAAAGCTCGTGAAGGAATCTTTGTTGGTTACTCCACAGATGTGGTAGCAGCTTATAGGGTGTTCTTAGTGAATGATCGAAAAGTGACTGAAAGCTACAACGTCAGATTCGACGATACCAAACTCTCATCAATTTCAAGAGATTCTAGTGAACCTGAGTCCCTAAAATTTCAGAATCTGGACTTAGAAGATCTTGAAGATGAACCTGAGTTGGTTGTCCCATTAAATGTTCCAAGTGTACGTGAAGAACCTGAGTCTAGTGAACAAGCTAATTCTACAAGATCAGGAGAGACTTCTTCAGTACGAACCGGCAACAACTCAGGGGGAGTAAATAGCAGCTCAAGGACTACTGTTCAAGGCTCAAATCGAGTTGACTCTAGTTCTGTAGGAGCTGGCACTAACTCAGGGGGAGTTAGTGAAAGTATTCAAAGTAGTCAGCACCACAATTCAGAAAGTCATGCTGAATCATCAAGACAATTTCCAAGAGAACGAGTATGGAATAGAGACCATCCGTTTGAATTGATTATTGGTGATCCAGATGCTGGTGTGTCTACTAGAAGAAATACAAGAGCTGACCTGGCTAATATTTGCTTATTTTCTGGGTTCTTATCCAAGCTTGAACCTAAAGAAATAGAAGAAGCTCTTGGTGATGCTGATTGGGTGATTGCAATGCAAGAGGAACTCAATCAGTTTGAAAGGCAGAAAGTTTGGAAGCTGGTACCCCGACCAAAGAACAAATCAGTAATTGGAGCAAGGTGGGTATTCAGAAATAAAATGGATGAAAACGGACTTGTAACACGAAACAAGGCTCGTTTGGTTGCAAAAGGTTATTCTCAGCGTGAAGGAATTGATTATGATGAGACCTATGCACCAGTTGCAAGACTTGAGGCAGTCAGGATGTTTTTGGCATTTGCAGCACATAAGAACTTCAAGGTTTTCCAGATGGATGTGAAAAGTGCCTTCCTGAACGGAGAGTTAGAAGAAGAAGTGTATCTGGAACAGCCGCCTGGCTTCATTGATCCAGAACTTGAAGATTTTGTGTACCTTCTCTTCAAATCAGTCTATGGCCTCAGGCAATCCCCAAGATGTTGGTATGAAACCCTATCTGTATTCTTAATTGAAAGTGGTTTTACTAGGGGAGTAATTGACAAAACATTGTTCTATAAGAATGTGAAGAATGATCTAATACTTGTTCAAGTATATGTGGACGATATTATCTTTGGGTCATCGAATGAGCGCTTGTGCGAGAAATTTGCTAAGCTTATGCAAGACAAATACGAGATGAGCATGATGGGAGAGCTATCTTTCTTCCTTGGATTACAGATCAGTCAGAGAAAAGATGGTATCTTTATCAGTCAATCCAAGTACGTCAGAGATTTACTCAAGAAGTATAATCTAGAAGATGCATCAGCAGCCAAGACTCCCATGGCAACAGCCACGAAGCTTGATGAAGACAAATCAGGTAAATCAGTTGACATCACAAGCTATCGAGGTATGATTGGCTCACTTCTCTATTTAACTGCAAGCAGACCCGATATAATGTTCGCGACTTGTTTATGTGCAAGGTTCCAAGCGGATCCTAGAGAATCACATCTCATAGCCGTCAAAAGAATTTTTAGGTATCTCAAGGGCACACCAAATCTAGGAATTTGGTACCCAAGAGATACAGGTTTTAATCTAATTGGCTATACGGATTCAGATTATGCAGGTTGCAGGATTGATAGGAAAAGCACATCTGGTGCTTGTCAATTTCTTGGCAGAAGATTGGTGTCCTGGCAAAGTAAAAAACAACATACAGTATCTACTTCTACTGCTGAAGCTGAGTACATTGCTGCTGGAAGCTGTGTATCTCAAATACTGTGGATGAGGAACCAATTGAAGGATTATGGCATGGAGCACAAGAAAATTCCAATTATGTGTGACAACACAAGTGCCATTGCCATAACCAACAATCCTGTAGATCACTCAAGAACAAAGCACATCGACATCAGGTATCACTTCATAAGAGAACATGTCGAGGAGGGGACTGTGGAGCTACATTTTGTGCCCACAATGCAACAAATTGCAGATATATTCACCAAACCTCTTGATGAAGTAACATTCAATAGGTTGGTTGGTGAATTGGGAATGCTTAACACAAGTTAGTAAAGCCTTCTATCTGTAAAATCCATGGTTATGTTGGTATATGTAAGATATTTAATCATTAAGTGTTTAGACTTTAAAATGCCTAATTAATGATTATTATAGGATGCATATAGTGTGATTTTGCATGAATTCAGTGTGTTTTAAGTGTCTTTTATAGCACAAATCTGTGAATTTATGCTTATTAGATTGCATGATCATAGGGGGAGTTAAATTCATAATATTCTAAATATTGCATGATTTTTAGATGAATTTACCTGTGTTTTTCATGTAATTAGAGGCCTTAGAATTGTCAAGGAATGTTTTAATTATGTCATATATTAAAATCCTTGAATTGATATTTATATTAATTTGACAAAATTAATTGTTGAGTTTTTCAAAGAAAAATTGTCAAATTATTCTAAGTATCTTCAAAATTTCGAGTTAGTCACTATCTCGAAACTCATCTTGAAATTCTAGTTGAATTTCGATTTGAGCTTTCTGAGGGAAGTTTTGAAAATTCTAAGTCTGGGAAGAATTTCGAGTTAGACTCTATCTCGAAATTTATCTCGAAATTCGACTTAAGGTTCGAATTAGAGTTACCAGTGTGCCTAATTATTATCTTCAAAATATTCGAGATACAGTCTATCTCGAACTCTATCTCGAAATTCAGATGAGAGTTCCATTTTTGGGGATATTTTGAAAAGAATTGAGAATAACTTCGAGTTAAACTCTATCTCGAAGTTCAACTCGAAGTTCGACTTAGAGTCCAACTCGAAGTTCGACTTAGAGTTCGACTTAGAGGTTTGACTTGGAGTGAATTCTCAATTGGTTGAAGGAAATTTTCGAGTTAACTCCTAACTCGAACTATATCTCGAATTTCGACTTAGAATTTCGAGATAGATTTCCTTGTTGGTTGTGTGCTGTTTACATGGTCATTTACAAGATAAATGGTAAAAGTTTTTCGAGTTAACTGCTAACTCGAACTTTATCTCGAATTTCGAGTTAAGTGCTAAAATTTCGAGTTACAGCTATCTCGAACTCTATCTCGAAGTTCGACTTAAGAAAGTTCGAGATAGACTTCGAGATAGACTTCGAGATAGATTTCTCCCTGTGTGTACTTAGAGTTTTCATGATTTTTAACAGGGACAAGTTAGTCATTTCACAGTCCTGTCTATATATACATCCTTAACTCGATGTTTTCTTTCACTTTTACCTAATTTGAGTTTTACAGCCGCACCATATATACAGGCGATTTCATACATTCAATCACTGATTCGTGATTTTTGTGACAAATCTCTTACGGACAACGAATTAATGCCCGATTTTTGACTGATATCTTCTGTGTGTCATCATTAATCATTGTTCTTGTGTTTGTGTAACTGTTCATCTCCATTGATATATATATACACACGTATATACACACAAAAGTTAACAAATCTGTTCAAAACCGAGATTTCACACAAACACTTCACTGTAAAGCAGATTTAATTAGTGGTTCGAAATTTGCCATCCTTCAACTGTTAATTGTATCCCGTAGTTTGATTTCTCAAAAAGGAACTTTTGTGTTCTTGATAAATTAAAAGGGATTTAACAGTTTGTTCTAAAATTACTTGTTTTAATCCCGTAGTTTGATTTTTCTAAAAAGGGACTATTGTTGTTCTTGTTAAATTAAAAGGGATAAAACTGTTTATTATAAATTAATTGTTTTTCAGAAATTAAAATTGAAATTTCACATCTTTTTCAAGAAAAACTTTTAATTAAAATGGCTCACCAATTTTCACTTGCCAAAAACAATTTTTATAATATTTCTACGGAAATTGGTGATCAACTCCCGCGCTTTAAGTCTTGGATACGATTTCTAAATTTGTATTCCAAAGCTAGCACTGCTTTTACGGCTAAACCTACACTGGTGCATGATGCTTTACAGCAATTATGGACTAGTGCGGTTTCTTTTGGGAGCAAATCAACCCCCTTTGGTTTCAGGTTTACCTTAGCGGGTCAGGAATATGTGGTGACTGAACAAATTGTTAACAAGGTTCTTGGATTCCCTGTTAAAGATGCTTATGATCCAGAACCTACAGCTGCAGATCGCCTCAAATTCTTTGAAGAAATAGGGTGTTATCCTCCGACTGGCCGGATCACTGGAAACATCCAAAAACAATTTCTTCATGTGGAATGGAATTACTTTTTCGAGGCCATCACAAGATGTTTTCGGGCACGAGAAAGCGATTACCATCAAATTTCCATTCCCATGCAAAACCTCGGAATTGCCCTAGCAAGAGAGCTGGATATCAATTATGGACAAATAGTTCTCTCTGAGATAGTGGCTGTGATGGGATCTCCTGCAAGCAGAGACCTCAACACCACAGATGTTGTCTGCTGGTTTCCTCGGTTCCTACAGATGCTGATAAATGGTTTAGTACCGAAGGATGCTCTTGCAGTTAGACGGAGCTTTGCCAGTGGTTCATCATCTGCACCGCTAGGGATGGGCACTAAGTCACTTTCAACAGTTGAAAATCAGGATAAACATCATGGAAAACCGATGTCTGTTCCTGAAACCTTACAAGTGTGGCTTACATATGATGAGGGAGTTACTACTTTGATGGATTTCTCACAAGCTTCATCACATGCTCAGAATCGGTCTGCTCATGCTGAGGCATTTGAAGCGATTCCTGATGAACAAAGCGGTGATGAACAAGGTAATGAATCAGGTAATCTCTCTCCACACTCTACTCATTCCTTTTCCCATGTTTCTGATTCCATGACCCAAGAGACTGCTAGCCCGCAGAATCTATCCCAGGGTAAGAGCCATATTTCTAATTCCTTGTCATCCAAGTCACCGGAAATCAGACAGCCAGCACATATAGATGTAGGAAATGATGAGGAGAGTGAACCCGAAGAGCAGCAACTTATTCGAAAGAAAGCCAAAACTTCTCATGCTGCTACTTCTAAACCTCAGTCAAACCCTAGAATGTCACACGCAACCACTCCACCTCACGAGAGTGGTTCACCCCATGAACAATCTGCACATAGGGATTTTGATTTTGGTGATGAATATGTACCTTTTGAAGATGCTGTTACTTCAAAAGGGCATGAAGCTTTAAAAACTTCAGCCGTACCTTCACCGGTACGTACTGATGCTACAAAGAGGATCGGTTCTGATGTCGTACAAGAACACTTTGTAGCCTCTCAGCCTGAGATTCCAACTCAGGAACAAACAGTATTTGATCCCGTAACTGCAAATTATATTTCTTATCAAGTTTCTGCAGGTACTTCTTCATATTTTGGATCAATTATTGAAGACATACACGAGCGTGAGACAGGGAGTGTGTGTGAGAGGTTAGGGAGAGAGGGACCTTCATTTTTAAGGCCCGAAACCGAGCGCCAAATACCAACAGAACGAGAATTAGAGCGAGGTCACCTAAACCAAACACCGTCCCTTAGTTCTGAAAATCTTGAATCTCGTATGTCTTCTATGGAAAATCAAATGAAGGAGTTTGGGCAGTCAATGGGGCAGTTAGGGATGAATGTTGGAGATAATCAAAGGGCACTTGACGACTACGCAGCACGAATGGCACTTCAAGCTTCAGCTTTTACTGATTTGAAAAATCAAGTAAATGACATGGGCCATGCTGCTGCTGTCTTGGGAAACACCCTGAATGACAGGATGGGAGCAATGGAGTTTACAATGGATAATCTGGCTGTGGAAATAAGCAGAGTTATGTACGCAATCAGAAGTTTTGTGCCCCCAGAATGTTTCGCGCCGCAACAACCTCCCCCCGATGCTGGTACAGGTGGTGCTAGTGGAGCAGGAGCCTATGGTTCCGGGTTTGAAGATTTTGATACAGCTGGTGGATCTGGAGACCAGGGTGGAGTTCAGGATAACTCACCTAAGGGGGAGAGTATAAAGGAGACGAGACAGCAGGGAGTTCAAATCGAAGAAATTCAAGAACGTGCTGATCTTGTAAAAGAAATGGAAGTTGAGCCGTCCATTGATGAAGAGGCTCTAAGAAGGAAAAAGGGTAAGGCAATAGCGATTGAGCCAGATGAGCCATTCGTTGATCTGAGTCATCAAGAAAAAGTACAGGAGGTACTTGACTCAGATTCCGATATGGAAGACGCACCGTTGAAACATGCTATAAAGAGATCATTGAAGGATCAAGGTGGAGGTGCTGGAATGTCTTTCGGATTGCCTGAAGAAATTACTGTCGATAAGGAAACCCTTGAAGCTCAACAGTTAGCCTTGGATCAAGCTGAGTTCTTTAAAATGAAGCAAATGCAAGATCGTGCTGCGTTTCAGGAAAAGAAAGCGGAGCTACAAGGAAAGCAGTACGATTATGAGCTTGCAAGGCTAGCTGATCCTCAAATCGATCTGGACAATAGAAGGATAGGGAAGAAGTGGGATGACGCAAGAAAGATTTTGATGGGACCATGTGCAAAAGGAGAGCATAACAAGGAAGCAGATGATCTGTTCTACCAACTCAATTTGCAGAATCCAATGGCGGCTGACTACATAAATGCTTTAAAGAGATTAATTTCTAAAGTCAGGGTTGGATACAATTCATCGCAAAAGGAGTGGCAGGTTGTTTTGTCTTTCACAGAAGGAGCCCCGATGTCTTTCATGTATGTAGATGATCAATTCATGACGAGAAGATCTGCATCAGAGTTGTTCTTGCTAGCAACAAAAATTCAATACTCTCATTCTGAGAATCTAAGCATTCTGTATAGGGATCAGTTAATGCGGCTAGCAGAGGACAAAGGTCCAGAATTCTCAGCATACCCAAATGTTGTCCGGATGGTGGTTGACAGTAAAATGAAGAGGGTGAGCCTGGAGGAAAAGGAATTAATGGAACTTTCAGTGGAATCTCTTAAGGCCGTCTGTAGGCAGATGATGGGTAAGGGATTCGCTTCTGTGCTTAAAGATAATGCAGTGAAGACCATTGAAAGTGTCATACTACAGAAGAGCAATGAGGTGTGGAAGTGTGATGTCATTGCTCCGAACCCTCTTGATAATGTGAAGATTGAACCAGAGCTGATAGAGAGGAATTGGAATATTCTTCAAGCAAGGAAGAATGTTGATGAAGCTCTGAATCTTCCTACTGGAGAACTGGAACAAGGAGAGATAAGGGAGGCAGTTGGTGTTCCAGGAAGAGACAGCGTATACTGGATACATTCTTTTACTGATAATGCAGCTGATGCCTTAGTATTCATAGATGCAGACCAGAAGCAAACACTCTTGCATATGAGTAGAGACTGGCTGAAGCAGACTCAAGATGCTGCATTTCTAGAGAAAGTGTTATATGTGTTCAAATGGGAAGATGTGGAAGTTAAGTATGTGACAGAAAAGCAGAGACTCGTGGGTTACCTATCTGATGTAGTAGTGGAAATGAAGCGATTGGAGCGAGATGCGGCTAGTGTCCACAATACTAACCGTGTCATAGGCTATCCCAAAATGATCTACTGTCAGTTTAAATCTGATAAAACTCATAGGAAACCTCGGCTTATCATGAAGAAATTTGAGGAAATTCCAGAGATCAGAACTACTCAGGAGGTGGACAAACTCAGAAGGCTTTTCAAACATCCTTACCCGGAACCCAGGAACCCTCTAGAGATGGAAGCAGTAAGTTTGTTGAATACTAGGTGGACGCAACTTCGTGATCCAGTATATAAGAAACAAAAGCAGCAGGAGGAGAAGCGCAGAAGGCAGAAAGAAGAAAAAGATCAAGCTGCTGAAGCTAGGAAGAGGAAACGGAATTAGGGTTAAAGGTCAGAGTGGTGTGAACTTGAAGTTGGAAAACCTTCATGTCTTTCGGTTGCTTTAACTCACTTGAGGAAAATTCATCTTAGAATGAATCCAATAAGGTGATATAAGTTTGACTAAAAGATATGAAATAATCCAGGTGATAGGAATCATTCAAATGATCTTTAATTCGAGGTTCGAATTCTGTTTCTAGTTTAAGTTCTTTGTATTGTTTTCATGTACTTGTAATTGTATATTTTTCAAGACTGTAATGTTAATTATCTTTTCTCGTCTCATTGTTTAGTTGAGTTATCCTTCATTAATTTGAATGTCATTGTTAGACAATCAAATTGGGGGAGATTGAAAGGCAGAGTGTATTAACTTGTAACACTATAACTAATGTAACTCAATTAAACGAAAAGATACTTAACCAGAAGACAATCAAGAACAAGAAGTCACAAGAAATCAACACTATATGAAGACAAGGTAATTGATACAATTGAACATGTTAACTGTGATCAAGCCAAGAAGAAATCATTGAGAGAAGTTCAAGTCAAAGTTGTTCAGGCCTCAGTGATTTGAGTATTCGAGATTGAAGATCATAACTATCAGTATCAACAAGACCAATTGATTTCAAGTGAACAAGAAGGAAAGCAAATATTGGAAAGCCAAGTTACTAAGTGAATATGGTAATTTATTCAAGAAGCAGAAACACTATCAAGACTAGTCACTTATGAACCAGACCAGTGCATCAAGTGTCAGGACATTGATAGCAAGTTTATGTCAGTAATAAAGATCCATGTTCAAGAGCTTGTAGAAGAACAAAGAAGATATGAAGATATCACAAGCTCAAGATGTGCATTGAAGTTTCAAGTTGAAGACCAGAATATTTTCTAAGTAAGAAATGTTCTAGATGGCTAAGTCGAAATTCTCAAGTAGAAGTTCTACTTAGAATTTCGAGATGGCTAAGTAGAAATTCTCAAGTAGAAGTTCTACTTAGAGTGCAGCTTCAACATGACACATGGCATCTTCTGATTGGCAGATTTCCAAGCTTTCAAGATAAGACAAGATTTATGTGGACATCATTGGGCCACGTACATCTTAGTCTTTGAAGACTACAGGTCATAGATTACATGTAGTATAAATAGAAGCACTTGTGTAATGTTTTAGTTAGTGAGCAATATTGAGAAAAACACAAGAAAAAGAGAGAGAGTATTCACAGAGCTTAGAATCATTCACTTCTCTCTCAACTTCTGTTATACTTTGTAATGAATGTTGTAGCAACCTTTTCAAGTTATATATAAAAGAAATATATTCCTTGAATCTGTGTGTTCATTTATTGCATCGTATTTATTGCTACTCATAATCGAAAAGTTGTATTCACCCCCCCCTCTACAACACATTTGGACCTAACAATTATCCATCTTGGTACAGGTGGACTTGCATGCCAGAATGTCCTTGAGTACAGTTTCCAATGAAGGGAATTTGGCATCAAAAGCTCTCTTAATCTCATGCACCTCCTTGTGTGTGGCTGTGCACACTTCATGAATTTCTGTTTTGAGACCATTTCCAAGGTAGTGTGCAACCTTGAGAATGCCCTTATAGCTATCATTCACTGCTTCATACACATCACCAGGGGTGAGAGATTTGACATTGGACCCTAGTGAAGTGATGTACTCTTCTCTGAGGTACTGGAGACTGTCTGAGAGAGGAATATCAAATTTCCCTTGTAGCCAGGCATCTACATTGCCATCTCTCTCAGAATCATATATTATCTTTGCCTTCTATAGCTCCACATCATCTCTGTGGCATAGGAGAATAGCTTCATAGTCAGGATTAGGCAGATTTGCAGTGAGAAGGTTTTGAGCAATCTTTGTGAACTCAGGGATCTGATCCACAATTAAGCTTTGAAGTGCTTCAACCGTCAATTATTGTGGAACAGACCCTGATCCTGAAGCACTGTCATGTTGCACAGGCTTCAGCCATTGTGACATGAAGTCAGAGCTAGAGCTAGGCAATCTAGACTCCTCAGTTACAGATGCAACTTCTGCAACCGGATGAATTGACTCTACTACTGGTGTCTCCACAGAAGTGGGATGAGTTACACCAGCAGTTGACACAGGCACAGAGTCTCTAGTAAAAATTAGTGAATCCTTTGTGTTTGTGATGGTGTCATCAGGACATGCCCCAACTTGCATTCCCTCACCATCTAAATGTGGGTCCTGGGTGGTGAGCACAGTGTCAAGCACCATGTCACTTGAATTCATTGGCTCACCAAGAGAAGAGAATTCTTGGTGATCAATGCCTTGTTCTTCAATTTCTTGAAGTACAGGCTCCAAAGAAATATGAGTGGTAGATTCTGGAAGAGAAGTGTCTTGTAGATTAGAGTTTGGCAACTCCCCCTGAAAGATACAGGGAGTTTCAATTGTGATGTGCTCTCCACTCAGTGTTGTGCCAGCCTTATCACTCCCATGTGCTGACTCTGTACAAATAGGTGCATTGGGGAGGATGCTTGATTCTATAGATGCACCCTGTTGAGAGGATACATCTAGTGAACTGTGTGCCCCTGATTTTACAACTTCAGCCATTTGTGTGACTGAAGAGGTGGTTTTAGTTTTCTTCTTCTTTGGCCTCTGTAAGGGTGACTCAGGTGCCTCACTTTATAATTCTACAGCCAATGCTGCTTCAGATAATAAAGTTAAAGGTGCACAAGCAACCTGTTTTCTCTTCTTCTCCTTTTTACTAACATCACCCTTTTGAGAGGATGATGTAGTTGGCTCAGTGTGTGGTAGAGTGTTTGGCTGAGAGGGTTGGTTAGCAGGCCATGGGTTAGCATTTTGTTCTACTTGCTTGGACTGTGCTAACTGAGATTTTGCATCAAATATTGGCATGTTGTGGGGGAAAGTCCTGAATAGACTCTCCATATGGGGAGTTATTTTGAGTCTTACATCCACATCATTCCTAGTCTCCAAATTACCAAAAATGAGTTTGGTCATGGATTTAGGATAGCCTATTCTATTTCTATCTATCCCAGGCATTTCAATCAATTGAGCATTTTAAAATTAAGAACAGATTGAATAAAGCGAGGAAAGAAAATGTCAGTACCTCTCTTGGCTGTGTTCTTACCAAGTCTCCCATACAGCTCTTGTAGGATGATTTGACCAACATCTATCTTCCTTCCATAAGCCAATGCATAGCCAATTTGCTGCACAGGTGCACTGATTTGGTCAAAGCTTGATTTCCTGGCAGTGAAGACTTGAAGAAGAGTTGCAAACACATAGCTCCACTCCTTTCTCAGATTCTTTCTGTTTAACTTTCCAAGATTGATCCCATCTGAGTAGTTGATGAATTCAAAGAATTCTTCTAACTCTGCATTTGTGGCCAGTATGTCATATGACTCTTGTTGTAGGCCAAGTGCCTGATTCATGTCTACAGTGGTGATAGTGATTTCCTTATCTTGAATCTTGTAGTAGATGATATATGAAGTTATTACGCTTTCCAAGGCTACAACTTCCACAATAACAGTTCCACAAAACTGTTCCAGGATATCTAGATACAAAGTTGGGTTGGCAGAGAGTACATTCTTGATGTATGACTCAACCATCCATTTCACGAAACATTTGAAGTTCGCATTTGGTGCTTCAACATCACTGGTCAAAGCGATAAAATTGGTGTTGAACTTCACTGTTGCCATTGATACAGAGAGGAGAGAAGAGAGAGTAAAGGTTGAAGAAAAAATTTGGCTTTTGGCAGTTAGGGTTTTCAGAGGTTTTGGGAGTTTAGATGCTTGAGAAATCGAATGAAATGAATCGAATAGATGTAGAATTGTATAAGTATGAAGTACTTGAATTGTCGATTAGATATATGTTTTGTATCGACAAGTCAGGCATTCGAGAAGTAGAAAACAAGTATTCGATAAGTCAAGAAAGGCTTATTCGATAACTCAAGCAAATAGTAACTCACAGCTGGCAGTTATCTAACTTAGAAATAATTCTAAATTAAATAGAATGTGCTTTTATGAGTGAATTAAACTTTTAGACAAAAATCCAAAAGCGGTTCAGATTCAGCGAGAATTCAGCCTTTTCAAATGATTCGAGAACTCAAATATAGTATTTGAGAACTCAGTCATTAGAGAACTAAAATACTATATTCGAGAAGTCAAGAATACCTCTATTCGATATCTCTAAAAGACTCTATTCGAGTACTCGAGAGTGCTCTAATGAGACTTGTTGGAGATGTCGAATAGTGAACCATTCGAGAAGTCTGACTTATCGAAATATGCTCATCACTCACAAAAATTAATTTTAACTATCATTTAAACTTTACCAGTCATATTCAATGAAGAATATTCTAGCAAAATAAATAGTGATTTTCTCAAAATTTCATAGAAATTTCAATTTGACAAAAATATGATTTCCAACATATGCAACAGATTTGAAATATTTATAAATCATATTTCAGCCAACACTTATTCCAAAAATATTGAGAATTTAGATAAAGTAAGTGTCTACTGCTACAATAATCTAGATGATGTATTCACTTAGACAGAATCTGAAGAATTCAGCATTCCAATCTCACTAACCAACCTTGTGAAGGTGGTTTCATCTAATGGCTTAGTGAATATGTCAGCTAGTTGTTTATCTGTAGAGACATAGTGCAACTCAATGGTTCCATTAGTTGCATGTTCTCTAATGAAATGATATCTGATGTCAATATGCTTTGTTCTAGAATGATTGACAGGATTGGCAACTATAGAGATTGCACTTGTGTTGTCACACATGATTGGAATTCTTTCCAACACAAGTCCATAATCTTTAAGTTGGTTTCTAATCCAAAGCACTTGAGCACAGCAACTTCCAGCAGCTATGTATTCAGCCTCAGCTGTAGAAGTTGACACAGATTATTGTTTCTTGCTATACCAAGAGACTAACCTTTGTCCAAGAAACTGGCAGCTACCTGAGGTGCTTTTCCTATCCACTCTGCATCCAGCATAATCAGCATCAGAGTAACCAACCAGATTGAATCCTGTGTCCTTAGGATTGTTGGGCATGCTAAGCAGGCCTTAACTCCACATTAGTATGATATTGTCCGCTTTGGGTTGGGTCAGGCCCGCACGGATTTGTTTTTGGGTCACTCCCAAAAGGCCTCATTCTAATGGAGTTAATCTGGCTGCTTATTAACTAACAATCTACCCCTCCCATAAACGATGTGGGACAACTCCTAACAATCTCCCCCTTCACACATCGGGCTCAACAACTGTCGAATCTGCCTCCTTGTGTGTGATCTGCTCCCCTTGATCCATACTGGAAGTTCCTGGCTATCTGGCTCCCTTAGGCCCATACTGGAAAGTCCACCTGCTCCCCCTAAACCCAATCTGGGATAGCCCATCTGCCTCTTCTTTGATCCATTCTGGAGCCCATTAAGATTGTTCTGGACCGTTACAACCTGGAGCTCTGATACCACTTGTTGGGAATGCTAAGCAGGCCTTAACTCCACATTAGTATGATATTGTATGCTTTGGGTTGGGTCAGGCCCGCACAGATTTGTTTTTGGGTCACTCCCAAAAGGCCTCATTCTAATGGAGTTAATCTGGCTGCTTATTAACTAACAATCTGCCCCTCCCACAAACGATGTGGGACAACTCCTAACAAGGATACCATAAACCCAAGTTTGGAGTGCCCTTCAGATATCTAAAGATCCTTTTATAGCAATCAAATGTGATTCTTTTGGATTTGATTGAAACCTTGCACACAAGCATGTAGCAAACATGATGTCTGGCCTACTTGCAGTGAGATAGAGTAGAGAACCAACCATGCCTCTGTAGACTGAGATATCTACTTTCTTGCCTTTAGCATCTTCATCTAATTTAGTGGCAGTGGCCATGGGTGTCTTTGCAGGTGAGTAGTCTTCCAAGTCAAACTTCTTCAATAGATCCTTGATGTACTTGGTTTGACTGATAAAGATACCATCCTTCCTTTGACTAACTTGCAACCCAAGAAAGAATGTCAACTCTCCCATCATACTCATCTCATATCTGCTCTGCATGAGCTTAGAGAACTTTTCACACAGCTTCTCATTAGTAGAACCGAATATGATATCATCCACATAGATCTGAACTAAGATAATATCATCACCATGTTTCTTGTAAAATAGTGTTTTGTCCAATGTGCCTCTAGTGAATTAATTTTCAAGAAGAAATTGTGATAGAGTATCATACCATGCCCTTGGAGCCTGCTTAAGTCCATACAATGCCTTAAGCATCTGTAGACAAATTCTGGGAAGTATTGATCCTCAAAGCCAGGTGGTTGTTGCACATAAACTTCTTCTTCCAACTCTCCATTCAGAAATGCACTCTTGACATCCATTTGATAAACTTTAAAGTTTGAATGAGCAGCAAATACCAAGAATATTCTGATGGCTTCCAATCTAGCAACAGGGGAAAATGTCTCATCATAATCAATGCCTTCCTGTTGAGAGTATCCTTTTACAACCAAACTTGCTTTGTTTCTTACTATTACACCATCTTCATCCATCTTATTCTTCAGAACCCATTTTGTTCCAACAATGGTTCTATTCTTTGGTGCAGGCACAAGTTCCCATACTTCGTTTCTTTCAAATTGATTCAGCTCCTCTTGCATGGCAATAATCCAATCTGGATCCAACAGTGCATCATCAAGTTTCTTAGGCTCAACCTGAGATAGGAAACAACCATAGAGGCACTCATTCTGAGTTGCTCTCCTAGTCCTTACTCCTGCATTAGGATCTCCAATAATTTGCTCTGCAGTGTGTGATCTATCCCATTTCCTTGAATGCTCAGTCTGATTTCTCATTCTTGATGTTGCTTCATCATCCAAGTCCTGATCATTCTCATTTCCTCCCCCCTGTGATGTTGCCACTATTCACAGGTGTGTCTTGGATGCTTGTTTCTCCACTATTGATTGGCACAAATTCTTCTCTTGTATCATCATTTACTTGAGTTTGTTGAACTTGAGTTTCAACTTCAGTTTCATTCTCTTCATCAGAATCATCTAGATTATCAAACTTTAATGGATCTTTATCTTCATCATTGGCTTCTTCTAATCCAGGTAGTTTGCTGTCATCAAATGTCACATCTGTGCTTTCCATAATTTTTTTTTGATTGATGACATAAACTTTGCATGCAATTTTTTCCATAGAGTAGCCAAGAAAAATTCCTTCAAATGCCTTTGCATCAAACTTACCAACATATTCTAAATTATCCTTCAATACAAAGCATTTGCTTCCAAATGTATGAACATACTTTAGAGTAGGCTTCTTTCCAGTCATCAGATTGTAAGGTGTCTTTCCAGTGTTTTTGTTGATGAGGGTTCTATTCTGGATATAGCATGCAGTGCTCACAGCCTCTGCCCAAAAACATGTAGGCATTTTTGCATCAAGTAACATTGTTCTAGCAGCCTCAATTAGAGTTCTATTCTTTCTCTCAACAACTCCATTTTGTTGTGGAGTCCTTGGAGCTGAGAATTGCTGAGAAATTCCATTCTCTTTGCAGAATGCTTCAAGTATGGCATTTCTGAACTTTGTTCCATTATCACTTCTCAGTGCAATCACACTTGCATTGTTGGCCTTTGCTTCCTTGTCAACTTTCTTTATGTGCTCAATGATTACTTGTGGAGCCTCATCTTTTGATGCCAGAAATTCCACCCATGTATACCTTGTAAAGTCATCAACCATCACCAAGGCATATTTCTTTCTTCCTAGTGACATAATATTGACAGGCCCAAACAAATCCATATGAATGAGTCGTAGGGGCTTGGTTATTGATGTCACTGTCTTTGACTTGTGGCTTGATCTTTTCATCTTTCCCTTTTGACAAGCCTCACACACTCCTTCTTGACAGATTTCAAGTGTGGGCATGCCTCTCACCAACTCTCTTTTGACTAGAGAATTAATGGCTTTGAAGTTCAGGTGTGATAATTTCTTGTACCACAGCCAACAATCTTCATTTGATGCTTTTGAGTAAAAGCAACAAATTTTGTCCTTGTTTGCAGAATCCATATTGGCTACAAACAGGCTTCCTTTCCTTACTCCAGATAGAGCAAAATCACCAGACTTCTTGTGGGTGATCAAACATTCATCTTTGTCAAAATCCACCTTGAATCCTCTATCAGTAAACTGACCAATACTTAGCAGATTATGCTTGAGTCCCTTGACTAGTGCTACATCTTCAATGATGACATTACCAACTTTAAACTTGCCATATCCCAATGTGTTACCCATGCTGTCATCTCCAAAAGCAACCATTGGGCCAGCCTTCTCCTCATACTGTGATAGCAGGGCCATATCACCAGTCATATGATTTGAGCATCCACTGTCCAAAGTCCACATGACCTTCTTTTCACTTTCTTTGCCCTGCAAACACAAAGGTATTACTTCTTCTTTGGTACCCAAACAAGTTTGGGTCCATGTGACTCAGAAATAGTTTTATCATAAACAACATGCTTATCAACTTTCTTGGTGTTAGTCTTCTTGTCACTGTTAGAAGTCTTAGAACCTGAGGTTTCAGACTTAGGTGACAGAGGTACCTTCCTAGCTTTATGAGGACTTGAAGACTTTGACCTTGTATAGTGTGTGTGAGAATTGTGACTGATACAACCATCAATGAATTGCCTTCTCAAATTGAAACAGCTAGTCATCACATTCATATTGCATGGCATACAATCAAATTTATCACAAAATGGAGCATCTCTATGTCTTAGAGGCACAGAACAATCATAGAAAGGTTTAGGCACACTACCAACAGGTTTATTGCATGCATGAGTTAGATGATTGGTACTGAAACAGTTCTGACAAGTTTTCCTAGGGGCATTAGGCATATAAACATAGTTGTTATCTTTGTTAATCCCTAACTTGCCATTTCTGTTCTGTTTCTTCTTAATCACTTTCTTCTCAGATTCAGATTCATTCTTCCCAGCTGAAACAAACTTGACAAACTTCTTAGGTCTTGACCTATCACCTACTGGCTCCTTGGCTTTTGGCTTGACACCCTCACTCTTAGAGGATGCTTGTTGTTCACTGGATTGTGCCTCATCCTCATCATTCAACATTTGCTTGATGAGTAAGGCATCCTCATCAATTTCAAATGTTGATTCTTTAAAAATTGGAGTCTGAGCCTTTTTCAAAATCTGAGGCACTTCCATCTGAACAACAATGTCATCTTCAATGACAGCATGGCCTTTCCTCTGTTTAAGAGTGTCATAGTCAAGTCCAATTGCAGCCTTGGGTTTAGCTTGAATTTTCTCACAGTAGGATTGTACTAGACCAGATGATTTCTTAAATGTTTTCAGTTTGAATTCGTTTTAAGCTAATTCATCCCTAAGAGCATTTTCCACTTGACTAGCACATAAAACCTTATTCTGCAAATATTCAACTTCTTTCTTAAGGTTTTTTACTTGCATAGTAGTTAGCTCAAGTTCCTCATTCTTTTTGATTAACATTTCATTTCTAGTAGACAGTTTAGCAATCTCCTCATTAGCAGCAGTCATACTAGTATGAATATTAAACATCTCAACAGATAGTTGTTCAATCATGCATTTATACTCAGAAACAGACATGTCTATAGTAGTGAGAGATGGTACCTGAGAGTCTGATGGAGATGTGTCATCCTTGGAATTGGCCATCAAGGCATAGTTGCAAAATTCTTGTTCCTCTCCATCACTATCAGAATCATCCCAACACTTCCCTTTAGCTATGTAGGCCTTACCCTATGTCTGCTTTTTCAGAAGGGCCTCATACTTAGCTTCGAGCTCAAGATACTCTTTATCCTTCTTTTTAGGCTTCTTACATTCACTTGCAAAATGCC
This sequence comes from Kitagawia praeruptora, assembly GCA_037693485.1. Taxonomy (NCBI): domain Eukaryota; kingdom Viridiplantae; phylum Streptophyta; class Magnoliopsida; order Apiales; family Apiaceae; genus Kitagawia; species Kitagawia praeruptora. The sequence goes on along the minus strand of CM075345.1, from coordinate 10,866,347 downwards.
CTAGGTCATTGCATCTATAACACCTTTCAGATGACCTATCCACATGGCTGGTTTTGAATTTGTTCTTGTTTGCTTTCACAGGTGCCTTGCTCTTGTTGAATGAATGGCTTTGAGTTTTAGGTTTGAAGGGTTGGTTCCTCTTAAATCTGATGTTGGGAAATTTTCTGGCCATGAAAGCATATGAAGTATTTTCCATCCCATCTAGTTCTTCAAGAGTATAGAACTCTTCTTCCTCCTTCTCCTCAACAGGTTCACTTACCTCAGCTTCAGTTTCTTCATCTTCTACTACCTCCTCTATCCTTAGTTGGCTTGTAGATGCTTCTAGGTCTTGAATAGATTTGTTGACAATCAAGGCACATGATGTGTTTATCATTCTGCCTTGTTTGGATTGGATAGCCCTTTTCTGAAGCAACTCAAGCTCATGAGTTTTTAAAACCCCATAGAGCACATCATATGTAACTTTGTTCAAATCTCTTTCCCTTAGAGAAATGACCCTTTGCTCTAGATGATTTGGTGAAGATAGCAGAAACTTCATGTTCAACTCTTTGGTGCTGTAAACCTTGCCATTCATTAGCAACTCAGTAACTAGCTTGTGAAATCTCTCAAACATCTCAGTGATGCTTTTCTTGGGCTGTGCCATGAAAGCTTCATACTGTGTGACTAGTATCTGTTTCTTGTTTTCTCTGACCTCATCCGTTCCTTCACATAACACCTCAATGTGATCCCACATTTCTTTGGTAGTGGCACATGATGCAATGTTTGCAAACATTGACATGTCCATGGAATCTATAATCAGCAACATGAGATGACTGTCAAGGGCAACCTTCTCCTTTTCTGAGTTTGTCCATTTGGATGGTTCCTTGGCCACATAAGATCTTGGAATTGTTGTGGTTTCAACAGTCTTTTCAGGAATCTCCTGTTGGGGAACAAAGGGACCATTCTTGAGAATCTCAGGATATAAAGGATGAGAGGCTTTGATGAACAACATCATTTTTATCTTCCAGAGGTTGTAATTCTCTTTGTCAAACTTAGGGACTTTCACCGTTCTTGTAGTCTTTGGTGTATTCGAACTCATGATCGTTTTTCTGTTTTTGAATAAACAGCCCTCTCTGATACCACTTATTGAGTATTGAATACAGTAAAAGAATACAGAGGGGGGGTGAATGGATTCTTGAATTTTTCTTGTTCTTGAGTCAATGTAGCAAGATCGGTGTTTGTGTGTGCAAGGATTATGAATGCGGATAAAAACAACACAAGACGCGATATCACTTTAATCTAATATTGTATTAGATAAAGGTTGCTACAATCTGTAAATACAAATGATGGTATTCTCAGCTTCGTTTTTCTTAGAGAGATATGACTTTACAATGTGTAAAAAACTTGACTTCTCAAAAGTTATTAACTAAGGAAGTGAGGCTCTATCCTTATAGAACATGGATACAACCTACTTACTGCAAATAAGGTAGCTGAACAAATTACTTTCTAGTCTGTCTATCCTATTTGAGTAAGTGTCCAAACGGTTACAGATTTGACTTTGCAAAGCCTGTTCAGATCCACTTCTTTAGCTCTTTGTCTCTTCTATATCTCTCCAAGCTTCCTTGTAGGCTTTCCAGAGCACGTTACAGATTGTGGTCCATAAAGTGCATTGGCTTATTGCGAGCTTCTGACTTGTACAATTTCTTCAGTATTTTGTCTCCAAGAATGTATTCGAGAAGTGACTAAGTAAGTGATTCGAGAACTAGGATTGACTTAATCGATAACTCTGAGTTCTCGAATACTGTTATATGACATATCGAATCACTTCTCGAATAGCTCTTTTCTCTGGGAGTCCTTGAGTTGTCGAATAGAGCATTTTGACATGTCGAATCCCTGAGATATCGAATGGAACTTTGACTTGTTGACTCTTTGAGAACTCGAATACCACTTTGACTTGAGTTCTCGAATAGAGTAGTAGACATATCGAATCTCTTAGATATCGAATGAGATATTGAATAGTGTATTCAGAGATATCGAATAGTGTCTTGAGATATCGAATCCCTGACTTCTCGAATGCTAGACTTCTCGAATAGACAAAACTACTTCTCGAATTGGTACTTAGGCAAATTCTTCATTTCTTCAAATCCCAACTGTGATTTATTTGACAGTCTTCATCTCTTTGTTTGAGGCATGAACCTTGGAACTTCTTTCAATCATTATTCTTGACTCAATAAGTACAGTTACACAGCTAGAATTTGGTGCCTATTACAAGTACAGAACAAATAGAAACTCTACAACTAGAGGTTCCCTCAGTTAAGAGGTCATGTAAGTAATGCAAAACATTACAAACAATTAGGCTTGTTATTAGATTTAAACAGGCATGCCTCTGTGACTAACAATATACGTAAATATTTTATAAGTTTTAATTTTTTAACATATTTAAAAAAAGAATTTGGCAAAAAAGTTAAAATATATATATATATATATATATATATATTAAGGATTTGGACAGTTAAACTTAGACCCAAATTCAAGTTTTATTTATTTTTGGCAAAAAAAATCAGTTTTAATTAAAAAAAACTAGCTCACCACGATTTTCTTTCTAAAATTTATCTAATAATAATTAAACTTATTACCGATGCATTTAATCTTCCAAATCTCCTATACAGCTATTCTCCAAAACAAGTATTTTATCTTTTACCACTTTATCATGCATTGACATCTTTCCTCAGTAATTTCAACATCGTTGAATACTCTCTGAACCCCGAATATTCCTTATAATTAATAAGTTGACTAATGTATCCTAGCTATATTAAATTCTTCCAAAAATATATTCAAGTCAATTTTCTTAATCTCACCAACAAAAGAATAATGTCAAACTTTTGTTCAAATACCCCACAAGAAACAATCGAAAAAAGACACAAACTGAACATAGTAGGTACTCCATATTATTACACAACTAGCAAGGTTTTACAACATCTAAACCCCGTTACCAACTATTAATACAAAAATATCTTAAACTACATCCTCATGCTACACGGTCTCAAGAATCAATCACCCAACAAAGACAAGTATCTCACAACATTTTAAGCCTAAAAAATCAACATCAGAATTCAAGAAATCTCCCAAATCACATTTTAAGCCTCAAAAACCATCCATCATAATTCAAGAAAACTTCCAAATCCATCCATCAAAATTCAAGAAATCTCCCAATATACATTTTTAGCCTCAATATTCACCCATCAAAATTCTAGAAATCTCCCAATATACATTTTAAGCCTCAAAATCAAGATTTATTTATCTGTCATATATACCCATTATATTTTATTACTTGTTTATTATATATACCCATTAAAATTGCTTATAGTCAATGTCAATCTCAACTTCTTCTTGTTCTTGGACATGTTCAACATTCTCTTCTTGATTATCAACACCATCATCTTCGGCATCATCATCATTGGCAACATCAACATCATTGTCTTCTTGAACATCACAACTTGCCTCCATTTTCTTGTTCTTGAAAGCCAGATCATACAACTTCTGAAATTCTAATGAGCCATCATCATCTTCATCATTATCATCAATAGCTTCCTCTTCTTAGGGACGCACAATATCATCTCTTTCATGATGATTCATCTCAATATTCATAACAAATGAATTCACATCATTTTCCTTGAAATTTTGCACCTCAAACAAAGAATTGATATCAATAAACTCAGTTTCATCAAATCCTACAACCCCACCTCAATTTCATCCTTTTCTTGCTCTTTCTCATCATCTTCATCCCCATACGAATCTTGTAGCAATGTTAAAGAATCATTATCTTTTTCCATTTTAAGAACCTTAACCCCCTTTTCTTGATTATGTAAAGTATAAACTGACAATTCACATCATTTTTCTCAAAATTTTGCACCTCAAACAAAGAATTGATACCAAAAAGCTCAGTTTCATCAAATTCTTCAGCCCCTACCTCAATTTCATCCTTTTCTTGCTCTTTCTCATCATCTTCATCCCCTTATGATTCTTGTAGCAATGTTAAAGAATCATTTTCTTTTTCCATTTCAAGAACCTTAACCCCCTATTCTTGATTATGTAAAATTTAAACCGATGGCACTAATTTTCTTTCTTGACAAGTGTCTTGAGTAATTCTTGATCCAACCAGACTCCACATATTAAAATTTAAATGAGTACACTGGCACAGTCACGTATTTTTTTCAAGCAGAGGGCTATAGCGGCAAAGTTAATTAGATTTATTTTTTACTCTTTTTTAATACCTTTTTATATATATTCAATATTATTCAAAGCGATGGTTATTATCTTATTACTCCAGAAGAGTCTTTAACTTCTGAGCATTACTCAAGATTATTGCTACAAGTTTCAACTATCTTCTTACTTTGTTCTTCTAGCTAGTAAGGCTTTCTGTTAAGGTATATTATTAAAAGATATTTATTTATTATGTATTCTGGGATATTGAGATATTACTTTTATTTATATTATTGATAATAGAAAATTTCCTTATGAGTGTTTGGAGTTACTCGGTATGTCTTGTGCTCCAAGTCAATCTTTAGGTATTTAATTATTGACTAGATGATAACCCGTGCGAAGCACGGGTCTCGGAGATTTATTTTAAAAAATTACTAATTTTTATTTAATTAAATATTTATAAAATTATATTACAAAAACTTATAAAAAGAACTATGTTATTTGCATAAAAAATTTATGCGATTAACAAACTATAAACTTAGATTATTTAATAGAATGGAATGGAAACACGTTTCGGTTGTTTTCATTGAAAAATATTTAGGATAATCGATCGTAATCTTTTTTTATTATAAGTTATAATAAAAAAATTTGCTAATACAATGTAAGAATTATAATAATAATAAGCACTAGTACAAAACTAACCTTTTACGTCGCCTATTATACGTCGGTTATGTCTAAAGGCGACGTATATTCAACCATTATACGTCGGTTCCGCCTAAAGACGACGTATATTTGCATTTCTAAGCACCATTATATGTCGGTTTCACCTAAAGGCGACGTATAAAACACTTATATACGTCGACTTTCTGTAAGGCGACGTATAAAATAGACCTTTTACGTCGGTTTTGTGTAAGGCGACGTATAAGATGTACTTTTTACGTCGCACATTTTACGTCGGTCATATAAAAAGGCAACGTATATGATGATATTATACGTCGGTTGAGGAAAGTGCGACGTATATTTACATTTTAAAAACCTTTTTTTACGTCGGTTCTTGAAAAAGCCGACGTATATGATGATATTATACGTTGGTTGAGGAAAAGGCGACGTATATAATGCTATTATATACGTCGGTTGAGGAAAAGGCGACGTATATAATGTTATTATATACGCCAGTTGGGAAAAAGGCGACGTATATAATGCTATTATATACGTCGATCGGGAAAAAGACGACGTATATAATGCTATTATATACATCAGTTTTTTTTATCGACGTATAAAATTCTCATTTACGTCGGGTTAGAAAAAGCCGACATATAAAGTTTCATTATTCACGTCTATGTTTATATAATCGACGAATAAAATCTTTTTTTTTTTTTTTGACGAAAAGCAGAACACATTCATTCATTTAATAAATCACTCATACAGAGGTACATCACTTCAGAAGGAGCATTGGCCTCTGTAAAACTACGATCAGAAAGAAATATGGATTGCCTTGCTAAACAATGTGCTACCCTATTTGCTGACCGTTTAATGAAACAAAATGCAGCATTAGCAATTCCTTGCATTAGCTGTTTGCAGTCTGCAATAATCAGACCAAGTGGAGATTATTACACTTTCTTCCCCAAATTATTACACTTTCTTCCCCAATTAAATTATTTTCCCCCAATTCAATCAGAAGAGCCGTACTCTATTCTTCAACCGTAGGAATTGATGAGCTTTCTCCGAAGGTGACCCTTGAAGCTATTGCCGTTTTCTTCTCGTACTGTGGGATTGTTGATTCAATCCAACTCCAGAGGTGCTGTACTCCCCGTTTCTTTTTGTCACTTCGTGTGTGTATTCTGTTTACTGATCTCTCTCTCTCTCTCTCTCTCTCTCTTTCTCTTGAATTTATCTTTCTGTTTTGTACATCCCCATGTGATTCTTACTCTGATTTCTCTTTTCTGTTGGATGTGTATAGTAGCAGCTTTATACATCTTTTTTAATTGAGAGTCGATTTCATTCCTAAATCCTCTAAGTCTGTATATATGCAATTTTAATTTATGCTAGCCAGTGTACCCTGTATTCACCTTGTCTAATATATTTAATATATTACATTAAAAGAGGTCAGGAGATTGTTGATGTTGAGGACAAAGGTTGTGGTCATTTTGTTGATGTTTTACTTGATTTGGAGAAGGAAAATATTAATTAAGTTGACTGATTCAGATTTAATTGCTGTTCTTTGGGTAACTTTTTCTCTCCCTTATTATTCTTTTACTTGCTTGTATTTTATATGTATGTATCACATGTATAATAATGTATGGGCGGAACACTGCTAATTTAGTTTAATTTGCAGTCCGTTTGCACTTAAAACTAAAGTTAGAGATTTCGTAGTACCTGCAACATTGGAAAACATCCTATTGTTTTGTAGTAATTTGACTCAAGTACTTGCAGTACATGTGTTTTGTCTTTAAGAATTGTGTCTATCTGTAATGTAATCGTCACTTGCTTGGTTATGTTAGTGAATTGCTTCTTCAGAATGGTCTTCCGTAAATGTAGCCCTTTTATGTAAAGGACTACATATAAGAAATATTGCACTTGAAAATACTTATGATGGCCGGACTAGTGAATGGGATCAGTTTGAATGGTCAAAGCGTGCCGTTCATGTCAGCGCTAGGAAATAAACGAAATGGTAAGGTCTTTCGTAGTTTTAATTCTGTTGATTATTTTTATGAATGATGTTCCCCAAAGCAGGGTGTGTAGATGTTATTAAGAAACTAATATTGGGGTTCTCTCTACTTTAAACCTATTACAGGTGGTATGCGAAGAGATTTTGGCATCCTGATGTTGTAGCAGCCTATGATTACATTTTCATTTGGGATGAGGATCTTGGTGTCGAGCACTTCAATGGGGACAAGTATTTTCTTCTCCTTTTGTGTCAATGTTATGATGTTCATTGTCTCCATGTGCTACGTAAGGCTCTCTCTGTCTTTCCCACAGATATCAGTTTATAATGTGTTCATTGTATGTAAGAAATATCTGTTAACTCTATTAGATAATTACGTGATTAAACAGGATCCATTTAAGAACAGCCAACTGTTTGAGCATCATTGATATAATAACTATCTATGTCATAATAACCACCTATGTAAAAAACAATTTTTTATGTTGTGCTACAATAGTAAATAGCTATTTTGCAGTTCCTTATGTAAGCTTCCTACAAGATAAAGTTCACACTGCATTTTAGTTGAAAGAATGCAGTAAATAAATAGAAATGATTGACTAAAAGCATCAAAACCTACAAAATGTTCTTTTGAATTCGATGAATTGATAAAGTATGTCACACTTTCTTGTAATTGTTATTTGTCCTTGTGGCTTTTGTCCAGATTCTGATCTGCTAGTATTATTGCAAACTTATCCAAGTAACAAGTTGATGGCTTCTAGCTATTATTTGATGCGTATAATTCTATGACATCTACGCTGATCAGCAAAAAATCATTTTTTTGCTTTGGAAGCTGATTATATTTTGTTCTGTAGATGATGAAAGAGTCACAAAGCAAAGACAATCTTACTATACGGTGGGATATTGGTGCTATACAATTGATTCCAGTGCATAATTCTCTTCATGCATTTCTGCACTATCTCCAGTTAAATTGTAAAGTTGATTGCTTACTGATATTGTGTAGTCAACAAACCAAATTCTATACTCTCGATGTCTTATTGACATGAATGAATATCACTTTCAGGTTCGACAGGAAACTGAAGAACACATATGATCGTCTACTTTTCAGCAGGTGCCCTTTATTACGTAAAGAAATATTCTTTATATCATTTTGAGATACACATGTCTTAAAAACTTAAACTCTTTTGCCATTTCTCAAAGATTCTGATAAAGAAATAAAATGACCACAACTCATGGTTCTTTCTGTAGTATTGTTACTGTTAGTTTCTGGTTTGCATAATTATTTATAAATGCACGTGTGAGATGCCTTTAGGCTTTTATTTTTCTTCTTTTTTGGGGGGTGTGGGGAGTTGTAAAAAGGTAAAAGAGGCTTTTTACAAGACATTTGCCAGAGTTTTAATAAGTTTCTAAGAATATGAAGTAGCAGACATTGTTGTGACTTTTAGTACTACATGACCAAGGACCACCTTCATTGCATTTTAGTTATGGTAATTTTGATCCTTACTTGTTCTTTACCTGGTAATTTTGATCCTTACATGTTCTTTACCTGTTCATGACCACCTACATGACCAAGGACCCAGCTTCCATATTTACATGTTCTTTGATTTTTTGCAGAAGCTTGCTTCTTAGCTTATATGCTGATATCTCTGTAACTTGCAAGGTAATGTAACATTATTTCTCTCTACAATTTCCTGCTTCATATCTGTAGAAATTGTAACTACTTACCATATTGTGTATTTTCTCAAATGAACAATTTTACTTTAGGATTTGCTTGTCTAGGCTCAGATCCTGTTCACCTTCCCACTGATCCTTATAGTACATAACTGATCACTCCCTGGCATGCTAAAAGTAAAGCACAGAAATGAATTCACATTAGTTGAATTTAAGGATTATCCAATCTAAATTAAGAAATCGGTTTTGAAAGAGAGTGAGTGAATCAAATTTAAAAATGGAAATAGTCCAAATTTTTAACAAAATACAGTCAGCTAAAGGATGTACCTTGATAAGTGTTGTATTGTTTTATACAGGAATATTACGACCCAAATAAGTCCATGCTGGAGTTGGTTTTTGCACCTGCAGAAGAATGGATTTCACGCAGGGACTCTTAAAGATCAGCTAATTAGAGCAAAGGTCCACAAGAAGCAAACCTTGTTTTTGACACACCTAAAGTAGGTTCAATATTTTTAAATTATGTCAAATTGATAATTGTAATTGCCTTTGTTGTTGGCATTTGAACTTTCTAAAGTAGGTACAACTTGAGTCTGAAGCATTGTTTATCAAGACATATATGATAAATAATATACATGGAAATTTTAATTATTTTAGGTTTTTCATTCTACAAAATTTTGTTAAAAGCAAGTTATTTTGATTGTTTAACAGGTTTTTGGGTATGGGCACAGAGAAACCAAAAAAAAATATTTTTTTAAATTTTTGTGGACAATATACGTCGGTTCTTACATGGGCGACGTATAATGCATATTCTATATACGTCGGCTTTTTGGACATTATACGTCGCCCTTCTTCGACATTATACGTTGTCCTTCTTTGACTTTATACGTCATCTTTTTAACCGATGTATATTAAACTTTATACGTCGCCTTGTTAACCGACGTAAAAGACTCGTGACTTTATACGTCGCCATTTAACCGACGTATAAGACCTATTTAACCGACGTAAAAAGCCAATTTTGTACTAGTGAAGATTTCAATTTTATTATATTTTTTTTAATAAATAATAATAATCGCAGGGAAGAATGTTCCAGAGTAGTTTATAGAAACATGTTATAGTTCTCCTTGAAAAATCTTTTGAATAATTGGCCGTATTATTTTTTTATTCTAAATTATGATAAAATTGTATTATAATTATAATAGAATTTCAGTTTTATTATTTTCTTTATAAAATAACATAGAATTGTAAGGGGTTAAATATCTTGTTGGTCACTGAAGTCAGCCTAATGTATCAAGTTGGTCACTGAACTCAAAACGGTATCAATCAAGTCACTGAAGTCAGCCTAATGTATCAAGTCAGCCTAAGTCTTCGTTTTTTTGACGGAAACAGACTGCAGATTGACATAAACGCTTATAACTGCAAATTCACTTAACATTTAAAAAATCCGAGACCATATTTGTGTTACCCAGATTATTCTCTTCAAAATAGATACAATATTGATAAGTTTTATTTCAGTTTTTGAAGAAGAACAATTCTAGTTCTTGAATTTTCTTTTTCGATTCATATAAATCTAGAGCTCATAATGAAAATCTAAACAAGTTTTATGAGACACATAGCATCTAGATTAACACACTTTAATTTCACAAAATTTGGTGAAGATTTTTTGGACAAAATTTTGCGGACAATAATTTCCGTCAAAAAAATGATTAACTTGATAATCCTGACTGACTTCAGTGACCTGATTGATACCGTTTTGAGTTCAGTGACCAACTTGATACATTAAGCTGACTTCAATGACCAACAAGATATTTAACCCGAATTGTAAGGGAATATGATTTTAGGAATAAAACTTTTTTTTATTTAAAGTTGTAATAAAAGAATTATAATTACAATAGGATTTCTATTTTATTAAAAAACAACATAGAATTATAGTAAAAATTAGATTATAGGGGTAAAACCAAAATACGGTCCCAACCAAAAGTGGTACCGTTAAAGGGTGTTCCTTGAAAAATCTTTTGGAGAATTGATCGTATTATTTTTTGATTCTAAATTATGATAAAAAAATTGTATTATAATTATAATAGGATTTCAAATTTATTATTTTCTTTAAAACATAACATAGAATTATAAGGGAATATGATTCTAGGGATGAAACTATTTTTTTATTTTAAGTTGTAATAAAAAAATAATAATAATAATATAATTTCTATTTTATTAAAAAATATCATATCATAGAATTATAGTAGAAATAGGATTATAGAGGTGAAACCAAAATAGGATGGAAACCAAAAGTAGTACCGTTAAAGGGTGTATTATTTTTTGATTCTAAATTATGATTAAAAGAATTGTATTATAATTATATATAATAAGATTTCAACTTTTTTATTTTCTTTAAAAAATAACATAAAATTATAAGGGAATATGATTCTAGGAATGAAACTATTTTTTTACTTAAAGTTGTAATAAAAAAAATTATAATTATAATAGAATTTCTATTTTATTAAAAAAACATCATAGACTTATAGTAAAAAGAGGATTATAGGGGTGAAACCAAAATAGGATTATAGTAGAAAGAGGATTATAGGAGTGAAACCAAAATAGGGGTGAAACCAAAAGTGATACCGTTAAAAGGGTGTTACGCTTATTAATAAAGGTTATAGATTATTATAAATAAATTGCATATTAGTCAATTTTTTTCCAAATGTTCTTAACGTGATTACGTGTGGAGCGTGCAATTGTTAGCAGGACTGTGCAATTGTTAGCAGATTTGACTTAGGTTTTATATTTTTTAATTAAAAAAATAACATAGAATTTTAGTAGAATTAGGAGTTTAGATTTTTAATAAAAAAAATAACATAGAATTTTAGTAGAATTAGGAGTTTAGGGGTGAAACCAAAATAGAGTGCGAACCAAAAAATTGGTGAAACCAAAATATGGTGCGAACCAAAAAATTAGTACTATTAAAGAGGGGTTTCGCTTATTAATAAAGGTTATAGATTTGATGAATGAATAAGACATAACCTTGAAAGCATATTTTATCATGGTATCAAGAGCCTAGGTTATCCCCGTAAGTGTTTGCGGGTGCGAAGGAAAATCAAACCTACTAGAGTTGGTAGGTGTGAGAATAATTAACACTACGAGAGTTCGTGGTATGTGAAGAATCCCGCAAAAGTTTGTGGGTGAGAAAAATAACACTACGAGAGTTCGTGGTGTGTGGGTAAAAACTTGCAAGAGTTTGTGGGTAAAAAAAATCAAAGAATATGACAGAAAACACCACGATGATGATGATACGTTTTTGTAAGAGACAGTTCCAAATCAACGCCGACAAAAAGAGGAATTCTAAGAAAAATCATAAAGCGATGAAAGAGACGCGTTGAGAACAAAGATATGACGAGGACGAGGATAAATAGAATGATCACGATGAGGAAGATGATTCAAATGGATGGAGCAAATTCAATTTTTTTTTTAATTTTGTCAAACTCTCGATTTTGAGTATCGTGAGTTTGAGGGGGATGTTAAAGTATATTATTAAAAGATATTTATTTATTATGTATTCTGGGATATTGAGATATTACTTTTATTTATATTATTGATAATAGGAAATTTCCTTATGAGTGTTTGGAGTTATTTGGTATGTCTTGTGCTCCAAGTCAATCTTTACGTATTTAAGTATTGATTTGATGAATGAATAAGACATAGGCCCTGTTTGGCAATTAGCTGATAGCTGTTAGCTGATAGCGGATTGAATTAGCTGTTTTGACTAGCGGATTGAATTAACTGTTTTGACTAGCGGATTGAAATTAGCTGTTTTGAATAAAAGTGTTTGATAAATAGCTTTTTGAATAACTTTTTGTGACACATAGCAAACCTCTAATTGAAAAAGCTCCTAAAATGAGCTTTTTCAAAATTAGCTTTTTGATCCCAAACCTCTAACTCAAACCTCTAACAACCAAACACTCACATTAGAGGTTTCATTTGGTCAAACCTCTAATCTACCCCCAAACCTCTAATTTTATCCCAAACCTCTAACTTCCAAACACCCCCAAATCTGGATAATAAGTAAAGAAATTTTTAAAAACCAATTTTGACAATTCTTCTATGGAAAAATGAATATCCAACTGAAAGCTAAACTATGTGTTAATCTGTAATGGAAATCAAAACTTGAATATAACAAATAGAATTTTTGTTCCACCAAGGATTACAAAAGGTGCTATTGATGGCAGTAGCATACTAATTAACGACATGCAAATACATAAAACATAGACGGGAACTTCTTTCAAAAAAAAAAAAAAAACATAGACGGGAACTTCTCAAACCATTTATTTCAATACTGTAAACTCCAAAACAAACATTTTTTTTTATTGTTCCGACAAGAACCAAACAATTTAGTCTAAATCAACGCATAAATCTTTCGTGGCTACTTGATGGTAGTAGGTATATAGATAAGTCTGTTCGTTAATAACCCCAACGAATAAAGGGAATGACGGAGAATTTCATGAGGCCATCCTTGCAATGGATGCCATTGTGTTCACCACAGGCCAGATAGTAAGGCTTCTTATTCTTCAACACCAACTCAAATCCATTTCCTCCACCTTGTGTCACTGATGCCAACCTTTTTGCCCTTTGTAGGTCGCAATTCATAAAACTCTGATAATTTCGCAGTAGATACACGCTATGAGGATATGTAGTATTGCTTGGCGGATCATACTTGAACACTGCAATCACAAAATACACATACATAAGTAAATGCATGAATAAATTTCTCTGCTTCAGAAATACAGATTTCTGCACTTTACGATTTTGTACTAGCCTAGCCTTACTAAAACTGCACGAATTTAGTAAGTACATCATCCTCAAGTCTTAGCTAGTAACTAAAATGTTTGTAGCACTTATTTAGTAACAAAATATGAGTTTACGAACATACCTAGAGTGTCATTGAGATAAAAGGGGCCATTCTTGATAGCCCAGTTGGTGTAGTTAAAGCCAAAATGCCATTTCTGGTCATCGCCCACGACAAACCTTCTCGAACTTCGAGGAACATTTGGACCTTTCCATGACCAACCGGCAGTAAAATTGAATCCAGGAGGACTGGTGTAATTTTTTGGAGTGTTTGGTGAATTCCATGGCCAACCGGAACTAAAATTGAAGCCAGGATTCCAATTCTGAGGTCCATTAGTGAGGTTTCTGTTAGCATCACTAACCACCAACAATGTAGCTGCTACAAATAATAGCAGCACTAGTTGTACATACTTGGAATCCATGATAGCTAAGACTTAAGAAAGTCCAAAAGAAAATACTTGGTACTTTAGAAATATAAAGATGGTTTGTGATGAAGAGAGTACTTGTTAATGAGCTTATATAGCAAAAATTCCAAGAAATCTAGAAGAGGAGGAGAGTGCAAATTGGCCTAATATTCAAGGGCTTCCTGGTACTTAGTAAATGGGTTGGTTTGACACTTGAAACTGGTAATGTACTAATGTGAAAATTTTGAGTCCACGTTTCAGCATTTCCGAAACATAACTTAATTGTTATTTTTTTTTTACTAATAATCAAAAATAAAAAGTAGTAAGAGAGCTGTTCTTTGAAGCATATTTGCGACATCAGTCCAAGAACATTATTAGTGAAGGTCCAAGAAGTATGCACTTCTAGTTCGTTAGTTTAAATCTCGACCTTCATAAAAGAGTAAACGTGTCTCTTCAATGTATATATTTTAATCCAAATAAATCGCAAGGTGATACAAATTACAGAATGAAAAGAGAATGGAATCTGTGACGGGATCTCAACCTTCGTCACTAGGCTAAGAACTCATTGATTTGTCTCTTCAATATATAAGTGGACTAGCCGTACTTTAATTAATTACTCAGTAACAGTTCTACATGGACCATGATTAGTGGGTTGTTTCCGAAAATTAGTGTAAATAGAAGTCTTCTGTTGTGCTGCCTTTGACAAATACTCCAAAAAAAACAAGAACAGGTCAACCAAGTGTGAGGGGTCACTATGCAAGCAGGTCCGGTACGTCTAGAGTGAGGGCAAGAAGGACGACCATCCTGGCTCAAAAGAGTAATACTATTATATATTGATATTTCATGTGAAAAAAAAAAAATATTGTGAGTTGTGTGCTACTCTATAATGTTTTGGTGATTATCCAATCTTATAAATTTGGGCTCTATGTATCTCTAAGTAACACACTTCTTTGATATGTATAGTAATTAGTACATATGATTATTATAACCTCTTTTTTTTTAAACAAAGCAAGCTTTCATTAAATAGAACTGTCGTACAAGAGAGTCTCCAACCATGACGTAGGAGGAGAGTAGCAATTTAAAAGACAAGGTAATCCAGTAATTTCATGAGCCACCTTGTTAGATTGCTTTCAAACAAATTTAACTGAAAAATCCAAATATTCATTCAAGGGAGCTCGCCAACTGTCAATAACATCCCCCACTTCCAATCTGTTCTGAGTCGCACTATGAACAGCTCGAACTGTGAGTAATGAATCAGTTTCGACTACAGCCTGATGAACACGTCTGGAACGAAACCAAGATAGAGCTTCAGCAACTTCTTCAATTGCCTCAGCCTCGAACACTGCCACTGGACCTGTTAATTTCATATTCTTTCCTATGATTATTATAACTTAGGTTTAAAATCTAAAAAATACAATTTTTTTTAAGATTAAAAGTAAACTGCATAATGATGGTGGTGCTTGACACCACATTTCGAAAAATTTGTCAAACTTCACTTTCAGAAATTAATCGACTAATTTTTGTTTCGGCCTTTTGAAAACATGACACCTGTTAACTCTCTGATTTTGTTTTTCCCTTAAAAAAAAACTCTCTCTCAAGTTTGCAAATTAACGGGAGCCATTTTTGAAATCTCTTAGATTAATGATGTAATTAAGAATCAGTGGGTTCAATTTTACTGTTATTTCTTTTACTTTTAAACTATTTACATTCATCTTAATTTTCTGAAATTATGATATTATGTAGTTATAATGGTTTGCGATATTTTTTTTAACACTGTTTTTCAGAAACTTTTTTGTAAAGAAAAGAAAGGTGAAAAATATATTTACACAACTTGTTCTTGAATCATTTATTTAGAAAGAAAGGAAAAGAAAGCTAAAGAATAGGAAAGAAACTCTTTATATATTTGTTTCAAAAATTTTCTTCCCACTTTTGGAAAGATTTGGAGAGAGGAGAAAATTTCTCATTTTCTATTTTTTTCTTTTCTATCCTTTCGGGAACAAAGTGTAAATCTATGCATTATTATTTTCACTTGAATTTCAGTTTGTATGTTTATGTTTTTTCTTGTGAAAGCATAAAAATTTAAGTACCTATTTTTCGCTTTCTTCTTATTTTGTCTTGATTACGTTAATATTTATATTTAATATTTACTACTCCCTCCGGTCCATTATATAAGGCGTTTGACTTTTCTACACGTAACTTTAAGTGCTTTGACTACATAGCTAAAATTATTGTTTTTTAAAATTTCTTTTTCTAAATAAAAATTAAAATATTAAATTTTTATTCAAAAAAGAAAATTGAAAAATAATAAATTTTAACATATAATCAAAGCACCTAAAGTTACGTGCAAAAAAGTCAAATGCCTTATATAATGGACCGGAGGGAGTAGTTGATAACCCGTGCGGGCACACAGATTGAACACCGGTCGACAATAAAATATTAATACACTTTTTAATTACGCAGTATAGAGAATTGAACCCGAAATAAAACCAAAAAAAATAAAGTAAATAAATCTTTATATTTATGTAGTTGTAAGGAATCGAACCCGAGATAAAGCAAAAAAAAATAAAAAAAAATAAATCTTGTATAATTATGTAGTTGTAAGGAATCGAACCCTTGAATTTAGTAATAACCAAATTTGATATTTCGGTACTTAATAAAGAGTATAATATAATACCATATTCACTTGAATTATCATAGCTTATGGTTAGGGAGAAAAAATTGAGAACACATTTTTTCGATTTCTCCTGGACCTTCGATAATATGGAACTGCCATGCATGCAAGTGATCCGGTAAGCATGAAAGCACGTATGAGTCATAAGTTGGCCTATTTTCAAGATGTAGGTAGCCAAACCAGGTTGGATAAATCACAATTACTTCTAAATGATTTTACGAGCACTCTTTGCTCTCTCTGTTCCGCGAAACCCTCTGCCTTATAGGATATAGAATGTACCCCTAACCTGTGTTCAAAGTGTTTATATGAAACTAGAGAAACAAAAGAATACTACTGAACTGCTTGATTGATAATGAAAGTACAAGGATAAATACACCTGCATACAGGTGGTTAGCTAAAAACAAGGATCAAACTTCCTACGAGATAACAACATGTTATCTTTTATTCAACTACCTCCTAAAACTATTCAAACAAACTCCTAGACTCTCAACTGAAAAGTATGACCAAGTCATAATCTATTTCAGGAAATAAATAAAACAAAACAGGAAATAAATAATCAAGCACGCTTTTGATTAAAAACCAACATTCTCCCCTTAATCTTAAGCGAGCTTGTTCAAATCTTTGACACCCAACAGAGCTCTCATCCTTTCAAATTTCACCGTCGCCAATGCCTTAGTTAAAATATCAGCCTTCTGAATATCTGTGCTTATATGCTCAACAATGATTTCCCCTCGCTCAATGCATTCGCGTATGAAGTGATAACGAATGTCTATGTGTTTACTACGCCCATGGAAAACAGGATTTTTCGCCAAATCGATAGCTGATTTGTTGTCAATATAGAGCACAACAGGACCAATGTGGCTACCAGTCACTTGACTTAACAGATTTCTCAACCAAATAGCTTGGCAGGCAGCCGCCGTTGCTGCCATAAACTCTGCTTCACAAGAGGAAAGTGCCACGCACCGCTGCTTCTGAGAAACCCACGTGACAAGACTGTCATTTAAATAAAAAACCATACCTCCAGTACTTCTTCGATCATCCACATGCCCTGCAAGGTCGCTGTCTGAATAACCACTTAGCATATTGTTGTTGCTGTTCTTTGTGTAAACTAAACCGTACTCCAGAGTTCCCCTTATATATCTGAGTATTCGTTTTGCAGCTTGAAGATGCAGCACAGTTGGTGTCTCCATGTATCTGCTAATTATTCCCACTGAATAAGCAATATCCGGTCTCGTATGGACTAAGTAATGCAGTCCCCCCACAATGCTTTTGAATTCAGTTGCATTCACTAACTTTCCACCTTCATCTTTCATTATGTTTTCTTTCGGATCCATGGGGTATTTGGTGGGGTTGCAGTCCATCATTCCAGCCTTTTCAAGGACCTTCTTTGCATATGCCGTCTGCCTTAACTGAATATAGTCTCCCCCTTGCTTCACTTCTAGCCCCAAATAGTATGATAATTTTCCTAGATCACTCATCTCAAAACGAGCACTCATTTGATCTTTAAACTGTTGAATGAGCGACACTTTTGTACCAGTCACCAATAAATCATCAACATAGACCCCGATTATCAGTAATTCTTTCCCAAACCTTTTCGTGTAGACAGCATGTTCATACGGACATCTTGTGAAACCCAGTTCCTCTAGGCATTTACTTAGCTTCGCGTACCAAGCACGAGGGGCTTGACGCAACCCATACAATGCCTTCACCAACCTATAAACAAGGTGTTCCTTTCCCTCTTTCACAAAACCCTCAGGCTGAGTAACAAAGACTTCTTCCTGAATTTCTCCATTGAAGAACGCAGATTTAACATCCAAGTGATGCACCTCCCACAGATTCTTCGCAGCAAGAGCGAGCAATAACCTAACAGTTTCCAAGCGTGTCACAGGCGCGAATATTTCATCAAAGTCTCTTCCTTGCTGCTGAACATATCCTTTTGCTACTATGCGAGCTTTGTGTTTCACTACTTCTCCGTTAGCATCCTTTTTGACCTTGAAAACCCACTTCAGACCGATGGCCTTTTTCCCAGTTGGGAGTTCTGTTAGCTTCCAAGTGTTGTTCTTCTCCACTGCCTCTATTTCGTTTCTCATTGCTTGCTGCCAACAATGCTCACTTGCAGCTTTACTGTAAGTAGTAGGTTCAATCGTTTCTGTTAACATTAGCTCATCTTCGTCCAACTCAATCTCTTCAGTAACATCATAGATCTCTGTCAATGCCCTGTATTTCTTGGGTGGCTCACTGCTTGTTTCTGCACCTGAACTCACAGTAGAACTATGAACAGACACAGGAGTATTTGTTACACTCTGTGAACGAACGGACACTGGAGTGTTTGTTGCACTCTGTGATGCAGAACCCGTCTGTGATACTGAGCTCGTCTCTGCACTCTCCTCGCTATCCATCGACTGTCCAGATAGTGGGCTTTGAGAACCTGCACCTTCAATTTCATTTCTGTCAGCTCCACTGTACATATTGTACACAGTGAATGTACTTTGTTGACATCCATCACTTTTCTCTACTTGCTCCCAGTTCCATTCTTTATCTTCTTCAAATATTACATCGCGACTCACATGAACACTTCCGTTTTCAGGATCATATACCCTGTACGCCTTAGTTGCAGGTTCTTTTCCAAGATTAACAACCATTTTGCTGCGGTCACTTAGCTTAGTCAGCTGGTTTCCTGGCAACTTCATATGTGCCTTGCACCCAAATACTCGAACATGTGCTATATTAGGCTTTCTCTCTGACCACGCCTCATAAGGTGTCACACCAGATAGAGCTCTTGTAGGTAGTCGATTCAGTAAGTAGACTGAATGTCTAACTGCTTCCGCCCAGAACACTGATGGCATACTTTTATCTTTTAAGAAACTCCGTGCCATCTCCACTACCGTTCGATTTCTCCTCTCAACCACGCCATTCTGCTGTGGTGAGTACGGGGCCGTGAGTTGTCTATATATCCCTGCTTCATCACAGTAAGCATCAAATAATTTTGAAGTGAACTCACCTCCTCTATCTGTCCGGAGAGTTTTAATTTTCCTTTCTGTTCCTCTCTCGACTTTTGCCCTGAAATTTTTGAATGCCTCAAAAGCTCCATCTTTGTTTTTCAAGAAATAAACCCACATTACTCGTGTATAATCGTCCACCAGCAATAGAAAATATTTGTTCCCAGCCGTCGTTGGGGGAGATATAGGCCCACATAAGTCTCCATGGACAATCTCCAAAGCTTCCTTGGCATTGTATGTAGCCTGGGCTGGAAAGGAGTTCCGTGTCTGTTTTGACATAAGGCATCCTTTGCATACTTCACTCTGAGGTTTTATTTCTGGCATCCCGAGAACCATCTTTCCAGTTGTCATTAAACTCATGGCCTTAAAGTTCACGTGCCCAAGTCGGGCATGCCATAACCAGGAATTTTCACTGGTTTTTGACAACAAACACCCTGCATTTTCACTATTAATGAGAATTTTATAGAGTCTATTTGGTGAGCGTTTTACCTTCATAATCAGCCTCCCTCCTTTTCCATAAATCCAGAGATACTCTCCATTCAACACGACTTTGTTGCCTTCTTCTGCTAGCTGCCCAAGAGAGATAATGTTGCTGCATAACGAGGGAATATAATATACCTTTCCCAGGATTCTATCTTCTCCATTTTTGCACTTTAACAGTATACTTCCTCTCCCCTCGATATGTACTACAGTTCCGTCACCAAACCTGACCTGTCCCTTGATGCTTTCATCCAATTCTCTGAACTTTGACAGTTGCCCTGACATATGGTTGCTGGCACCATTGTCAAGGTACCACAAGTTAGACTCACTTCCCTTCTCTTGGTTGACTTGATGCAGTTTTGGTGTCACGTTTCTTTCATCCACCAGCAACACCTTCTCCGTTACCAATAATGCAGGCTCATCATCTTGCATTTGTGCTAGGTTTGCCTCCTCCTTTTGCTCTCGTTGGCCCTTTCCTTTCTTACATTCCGCAGCATAATGACCATAGCCAAGACAGTTGAAACAACGGACCTTACTCTTGTCACGAGTTCCACGCACAAACTCTTTATTGTTTCGACCCCTTGAACTGCCAGAGCCTTCTGCTCCACTCTTTCCACTCCGTTTCAGCCATTCTTCTCTGGTAAGCAATAATTTTGTCTCGTCCTTTTCTTTTTCTTTTTTCGTCCATTCTTCAGCTGTTAATAACAACTGTCCGCTTCCAGCATCACTTTGACTTCCTCTGAGTCTCTCCTCATGTGCCTTGAGCGACCCTACTGTCTCCTCTACAGTCATGGTCTCCAAATTCCCGAATTGCTCTATAGTCGAAGCAATCTGAAGAAATTTGCTAGGTACTGCTCGCAGCAATTTCTTTACTACATAAGCCTCCTGGACCTCTTCCCCTAGAGCTCTAATGGTCGTCACCAAACCATTAAGCTTCATGCAAAAATCATCAAGTGCCTCTGTCTCCTTCATACTCAGTGATTCAAACTCAGATCTAAGGGTTTGTACCCTCGCCTTTTTCACTTTTTCGGCACCCAAGCACATGGTTTTAACAGCTTCCCATGCCTCTTTTGCCGTCTTCTTCTCTGCCACAGATAAGAGAATGTCCTCCGGAATACCTTGATAAATCGCAGCCAACGCTACTTTATCTGTCTTTTCCTCGACCACTGCCTTTGGATCTGTGTTCTCCACAGCAGACCACACTCCCTGTGCCTGCATATACACCCTCATCTTAATCGACCATGCTGTATAGTTTCCCCTGTTCAGCATAGGATAAGTCAGCCCGATCGTTCCATCTTTTGCTTTACCAGTTTCCATCGTGGCCCTCTTTGGCATAAACTTTGGCATACACCTATGTCACCAGGCTCTGATACCAGATTATAGGATATAGAATGTACCCCTAACCTGTGTTCAAAGTGTTTATATGAAACTAGAGAAACAAAAGAATACTACTGAACGTGCTGCTTGATTGATAATGAAAGTACAAGGATGAATACACCTGCATACAGGTGGTTAGCTAAAAACAAGGATCAAACTTCCTACGAGATAACAACATGTTATCTTTTATTCAACTACCTCCTAAAACTATTCAAACAAACTCCTAGACTCTCAACTGAAAAGTATGACCAAGTCATAATCTATTTCAGGAAATAAATAAAACAAAACAGGAAATAAATAATCAAGCACGCTTTTGATTAAAAACCAACATGCCTAAGAAAGAAGAAAATCAACCAAACAGCCTCGGGGATGAGGCTGGATTTGCTGGCAAAAGCGGAGAAATATTAGTTTCTGATCATGCTTCATCTAACAAATTCTCGTCTGCTGCTATCATGGGGAGTTCATCTGACCGAAGGAAGAGTCTCGTACAACGTCTCCTCAGTGGAAAACCTACAGGGTTTTGAGTAATCAAGTTCTGTTGCTTTTGATTCAAGTAATGAATGGTTGTGTAAGGGATCTGCTGATCGTACTATTAAGATATGGGACTTCGCAAGTGGAAAGTTCCAGCATACATTTATGGGACACATTGGACAAGTCCGAAGCCTTGCTATTAGCAACAGACAAACATACATGTTTTCTGCTGTGGATGATAAACAGGTTAAAGCTGGGACTTGGAACAGAACAAAGTAATTCGGTCTTTTCATGGTCATCTAAGTAGTGTTTATTGCATGCCTCTTCATCCCACAATTGATGTTTTGGTCACTGGAGGCCGTGATTATGTATGTCGTGTGTGGGATATACGGACAAGGTCCATATACATGCATGCACTTTCTGGGCATGAGACCACAGTTTGTTCAATTTTTACTCGGTCTACAGATAACAGATCCACAAGTTGTATCAGGCTCCCACGATACCACTATAAAGTTTTGGGACCTTCGACATGGAAAAACATTGGCAACGTTGACGCACCATAAAAAATCTGAACGAGCAATGGTTCCACATCCACTTGAGGGTAATTTTGCTTCTGCCTCACCTGACAGCATCAAGAAATTCAATCTTCCAAGAGGGGAGTTTATGCATAACATGGCTTCAAGACATAACACAATAATCAACGCAATGGAGGTGATGACGGAAGTCTCTGGTTTTGGGACTGGAAGACTGGCAAAAATTTTCAACAAATTAAGACAAAAGTTCAACCTGGTTCCCTGGACTGTGAAGCTGCCATATATGCTGCCTCATTTGATGGCACAGGTTCAAGACTGGTGACATGTGAAGCTAATAAGACTGGTAAAGATTTGGAAAGAAGACAAATGCAATCACTATTTTAGACAGTGAAGATGTAGTTTACATATATTTTTAGCAACCTGAATATCAGTATCTAGAGTTTTCAGCGAATAATTACTATGCTTAAAATTTTAATTAAATGTCTTGTGGCAAGATCTTACCTAGCTTTGTAATAACTATTATTCACTGAAATGGATGCTGCTTTGAATTTCTACAGATTGACGTACACTGAACTGATATAATACTCATTACTCCAGAAGAGTCTTTAACTTCTGAGCGCTACTCAAGATTATTGCTACAAGTTTCAGCTATCTTCTTTGTTCGTCTAGCCAGTAAAGCTTTCAATTCATCACAAATATCTAACTTTTAAGCTAAACTATGTGTTAATCGTAATATGTAATGGAAATCAAAACTTGAATATAGTAACAAATAGAATTTTTTTTCCGCCAAGGATTACAAAAGGTGCCATTGATGGCAGTAGCATACTAACGACATGCAAATACATAAAACATAGACGGGAACTTCTCAAACCATTTATTTTAGTACTGTAAACTCCAAAAAAAACATTTTTCTATTGTTCTGACAAGAAACAAACAATTTAGTCTAAATCAATGCATAAATCTCTCGTGGCTACTTGATGGTATTAGGTATATAGTTGAGTCTGTTGATTAATAACCCTAACGAATAAGGGGAATGACGGAGAATTTCATGAGGCCATCCTTGCAATGGATGCCATTGTGTTCACCACAGGCCAGATAGTAAGGCTTCTTATTCTTCAACACCAACTCAAATCCATTTCCTCCACCTTGTGTCACTGAAGCCAACCTTTTTGCCCTTCGTAGGTCGCAATTCATGAAACTCTGATAGTTTCGTAGTAGATACACGCTATGAGGATATGTGGTATTGCTTGGCGGATCATACTTGAACACTGCAATCACGAAATACACATACATAAGTAAATGCATGAATAAATTTCTCTGCTTCAGAAATACAGATTTCTGCACTTTACGATTTTGTACTAGCCTAGCCTTACTAAAACTGCACGAAATTATTAAGTACATCATCCTCAAGTCTTAACTAGTAACTAAAATGTTTGTAGCACTTATAGTAACAAAATATGAGTTTACGAACATACCTAGAGTGTCATTGAGATAAAAGGGGCCATTCTTGATAGCCCAGTTGGTGTAGTTAAAGCCAAAATGCCATTTCTGGTCATCGCCCACGACAAACCTTCTCGAACTCGGAGGAACATTTGGACCTTTCCATGGCCAACCAGCAGTAAAATTGAAGCCAGGAGGACTGGTGTAATTTTGTGGAGTGTTTGGTGAATTCCATGGCCAACCGGAACTAAAATTGAAGCTAGGATTCCAATTCTGAGGTCCATTAGTGAGGTTTCTGTTAGCATCACTAACCACCAAAAATGTAGCTGCTACAAATAATAGCAGCACTAGTTGTACATACTTGGAAGCCATGATAGCTAAGACTTAAGAAAGTCCAAAAGAAAATACTTGGTACTTAAGAAATATAAAGATGGTTTGTGATGAAGAGAGTACCTGTTAATGAGCTTATATAGCAAAAATTCCAAGAAATCTAGAAGAGGAGGAGAGTGCAAATTGGCCTAATATTCAAGCGCTTCCTGTACTCAGTAAATGGGTTGGTTTGACACTTGAAATTGGTCACGTACTAATGTGAAAATTTTGAGTCAACATTTCTGCATTTCCTAAACATAACAAAACCTCCTTACATTAAACTCGATATCATAAATTTATATTTTCATTGCAGATTTTTGGTCTCGGTATAAATTTAATCTTAATTAATTAATAATCTCGATAAATTAATAAAATTTATCGATATAAACGATACTAATTTATAAAGGTTTTAATGTAATTGTTAATTTTTAATAATAAAAAATACTCCATGTAAATAGTGTTGGAAAATGTGGGTGTTAGCCCCATTTTGACAAGTCATTTTGAGCTAAGATTTGAGTAGGTCTTGGGTGCGTAATCGCAACAAGTTATGCTTGAAATATGTTCTACTTCGTGAGAACTTTTCAACGCATATTAAAGTACTCAAAACGACTAAGGGATGGATGAGTTATGATTGTCCAAAGTTGCTCCCTTAGAAGTGGAAAATAGAAGAGTGATCCTTATATCCCACATTGATAAGGAAAAGAGGCTTTCAAGGCTTTATATAGCAAGACACTCATGTAGTGTCTAAAAGTGTTAATAATGTATTGCTCCACCATCTACGTGCGCGCAGAAATTAAAATAATAATTTCCACCTTGCTGCTCAAAATTGATTTTCTGTTTTGTGAAATTAATTATCACATCGAAAAACACACAGCTTCTTCTATTTTTCCCTTCCTCTTCCTCCTGGTGATAATTTCTTGCTTTGTTCTAGTTCGCCGAGAGTGTTGCTTCGCTGCTTCACTGCGCCTTGTTTTATCCTGGGAAGCCTTTGTTCTTACAGTTACGGTAAGGGCGAAATAAGCTTTAAGGAGACAGTTTTTGCACTGGACTCAAGGATTATTCTCCTGTATCCTTCTCTTATTTTGCCCTCTGTTATTCACACACAAACACAATTTTATTTATTTACTTGTTTTTTCGCAGATTGTTCAACAATCTTAAAGCTTATTTTTATATATCTGCGACTAACAATCTTCTGTTTGTTTGTTTGTTTTGAGTAACAGATCATGGAGAACATTAACAAAAACGATGTTGTGACAACTGCTGTGACTACCTCCAACGCATCGGTCATACCAGATGAGGGTTTATCGAACCCTAACGCACTGGTTATGTCCGATGGGAGTATGTCGGGGATTGGACATGCGCCTTCGGGGTATGTGCCTTTCCAAATGACCGTTGGGCAGATACCATGCTCCTTCGGACTGATCTCGGGTGGATTCGTTCCTCCGACGTTGCAGGCTTCTGCTGTACAGACTCCGCCGTTTGTACATGCTACACCTGTGGCACCTGTTATGCCTGTGATGCCTACTGCACCTGTGGCACCTGTTGTGCCTCCCGCACATGCGGAGAAGCCGGAGAAGTTTAATGGGACAAACTTCAAGCGATGGCAGCAGAAAATGCTGTTTTATCTGACCACTCTGAATATGTCTCGATATCTAAAAGAGGAGGCACCTAAGGTCTCTACTGATAGTGATATGCAGACTGTGTATGCTGCTGATGCGTGGAAGCATGCCGACTATATCTGTCGGAACTATGTGCTCAATGGCCTGGCAGACTCGCTGTATAACGTGTACTGCTCAAAGCCAACAGCTAAGGACTTATGGGAGTCTCTCGAACATAAGTATAAAACCGAAGATGCTGGAGCCAAGAAGTGGATTGTTGGCCGTTTTCTTGAATACAAGATGATGGACTCCAAGACTGTGGTCAGTCAGGTGCAAGAATTGCAAGTGATTATTCATGACATTCATGCTGAGGGAATGGTCATAAGCGAATCTTTCCAAGTTGCTGCTGTGATTGAAAAGCTGCCCCCTGGTTGGAAAGATTTCAAGAATTACCTGAAGCACAAGCGAAAGGAGATGACTATGGAGGATTTAATTCTGAGACTTCGCATTGAAGAAGACAACAGGGGATCTGAGAAGAAGGTCAATGTTGCCACTGAAAAGGCAAACATGGTGGAGCACACTCAAAGCTCCAAGAAGGCCAATTCTGGAAAAGGGGGAAAGCTGGCACCCAAGGGAGGAGTTTCGAAGCCTTCAAAATTCCAAGGAAAATGCTACAATTGTGACAAGGTGGGTCACAGGTCTGCTGAGTGCAGGAAGCCCAAGAAGACCAACAAGAAGAAGGAAGCAAACATGGTGAACGACATTTCAAAGGATATGTCTGACATAGACCTATGTGCCACTGTCTCTGAGGTGAACCTGGTTGGCTCTAATCCAAGGGAATGGTGGATTGATACTTGAGCAACAAGGCATGTTTGTTCTGATAAGGCGATTTTCTCTAGCCTCCAAGCTTCCGATGCTGGTGAGAAGCTTTACATGGGGAATTCAGCAACTTCTACTATTGAAGGGGAAGGCACGGTGATTCTGAAGATGACCTCTGGAAAGAATCTGACTTTGAAGAATGTACTTTATGTTCCTGATATTCGCAAGAACCTTGTGTCTGGTTCTCTGTTGAATAAGCATGGATTTCGCATTGTAATTGAGTCGGATAAAGTAATTTTGTCTAAGAGTGGTATGTTTGTAGGCAAGGGCTATGTAACTGATGGGCTCTTTAAGCTCAATGTAATGTCGGTTAACGACAATAATGCAATGAAGAATTCTTCTGCTTACTTGATTGAGTCTCCTAATTTATGGCATGCTAGATTAGGACACATGAATTATGACACTTTACGACGATTAAGTGCAAAAGACTACATACCAAAATTAAACATTGATTCAAAACATAAGTGTGAAACTTGTGTTGAGGCGAAATTAACTAGATCATCTTTTAAACGTGTGGAAAGAAATACCAAAGTGCTAGATTTAATACATAGTGATATATGTGATTTGAAATTCGCTCCAACTAGAGGAGGAAACAAGCATTTTATAACATTCGTGGATGATAATACAAAATACTGCTATGTATATTTGCTTAAGAGCAAAGACGAAGCTATAGATAAATTTAAAATCTATAAAGAAGAAGTTGAGACACAACAAAAAGAGAAAATCAAAACGATACGTAGTGATCGTGGAGGTGAATATGTCGAGCCCTTCGGGGAATTCTGTTCACAACATGGTATAATCCATGAGGTCACTACACCATACTCACCACAATCTAACGGTGTGGCTGAGAGGAAAAACCGCACTCTCAAGGAAATGATGAATGCGATGTTGTTAAGCTCTGGACTTCCGCAGTCTATGTGGGGGGAAGCCATCTTAAGTGCAAATTATCTCTTAAATAGGATGATTCGCAAGAATAAGAATGAAATTCCTCATGAAATATGGAAGAAAGAGAAAACAAGTTACAAACACTTGAAAGTGTGGGGGTGCCTCGCTAAGGTACTGATCCCAGTGCCTAAGAAGGTAAAGATTGGTCCAAAGACGGTGGACTGTATTTTCATCGGGTATCCACCACATAGCACTGCATATCGATTTCTTGTATATGAATCGAAGATTCCTGAGATTCAAAAGAATACGATCTTGGAGTCAAGGAATGCGTCATTCTTTGAGAATGTATTTCCTTGTAATCCTGGAATTGAGCGCCCTACGACGTCTAAACGACCTCATGAGTCTTTAGAAGACGACAATGAGAGTGATGAAGGTGAAGACGAAAATGTGGGGGTAGTGAGAAGGAGCAAAAGACAAAGGAAGGAGAAATCCTATGGGTCAGAATTTCTGACTTATTTGCTCGAAGAAGGTGATCCGAAAACCTACAAGGAAGCGGTGTCATCACCCGATGGACCTATGTGGAAAGAGGCCATCAAAAGTGAAGTTGATTCTATTTTACAGAATCATACGTGGGAGTTAGTGGACTTACCAACCGGAAGTAAGACACTAGATAGCAGGTGGATTTTCAAAAAGAAATTGAAACCTGATGGCACTATCGATAAGTACAAGGCCAGACTTGTAATCAAAGGATACAAGCAACAACATGGTCTTGATTACTTTGATACATATTCTCCAGTATCGAGAATAACATCTATAAGAATGATGTTTGCTATAGCTGCAATGCGAAAATTAGAAGTACATCAAATGGATGTGAAAACTGCCTTTCTAAATGGCGATATAGATGAAGAGATCTATATGAAACAACCTGAAGGGTTCGTTGTTCCTGGTCAAGAGAGAAAGGTCTGTAAATTGGTGAAATCAATATATGGACTAAAACAAGCACCTATGAAGTGGCATGAGAAGTTTGATCAAGTCGTGTTACCGAATGGCTTCAAGACCAATGAATGTGATAGTTGTGTCTATTACAAGGATAACGAGAATGGCTATGTCATGATGACATTATACGTAGATGATCTGCTTATTGCCGGTAGCAATGATAAAGTGATCAAATCTACAAAGGACATGTTAAAGGCAAGGTTTGACATGAAAGACATGGGTCTAGCAAATGTAATTCTAGGAATTCAGATTTCTAGAACATCTGGGGTCTTGCATTAAGTCAACCGCATTATGTTGACAAAATTCTTGAGAAATTTCTCACGGATGATGTTGAGACAGCGAGAACACCTGTGGATGTGACTTTGCATCTATCCAAGAATAAAGGTGTAGGAGTCTCGCAACTGGAATACTCACGGATAATTGGAAGTCTGATGTACTTAATGAGTTGTACAAGACCAGACATTGCATACTCAATTAGCAAGTTGAGTAGATTTACAAGTAATCCGGGAGCTGATCACTGGAAAGCGATCATAAGAGTACTGAGGTACTTAAGGGGAACTCGAGACTATGGACTGCATTATGGCAGATACCCAGCAGTATTGGAAGGATATACTGACGCGAACTGGATATCTAGCAAGAAGGCACTAAAGTCTACGAGTGGCTATGTATTTACATTAGCCGGAGCGGCAGTGTCATGGAAATCCTCGAAACAAACGGTGATAACTCATTCCACGATGGAAGCTGAGTTTGTGGCATTAGATTAATGCGCACGAGAGGCGGAATACTTACACCAATTTC
Source organism: Kitagawia praeruptora (assembly GCA_037693485.1). Taxonomy (NCBI): domain Eukaryota; kingdom Viridiplantae; phylum Streptophyta; class Magnoliopsida; order Apiales; family Apiaceae; genus Kitagawia; species Kitagawia praeruptora. Next base: position 10,837,099 of record CM075345.1, on the reverse strand, counting down.
TGGAGGATGTTCCAAGATGGACAAAGCCTGTAACTGCAATAGGACTGCATTGTGATAGTCAGTCAGCCATTGGCAGAGCACAGAGCACGATGTATAATGGACAGTCTCGTCACATAAGACGACGACATAGTTCCATTAGACAATTAATATCAACCGGCATTATCACGATTGACTATATACCGTCAAAGGATAATATCGCGGATCCGCTAACCAAAGGGTTATCAAGAGAACTGGTTGATAAATCATCAAAAGGGATGGGCCTTAAGCCTATTGCTTAACGGCATCATGGTGGACACCCAACCTTGTTGACTGGAGGTCCCAAGAACTTGGTTCAAATGGGCAAACTAAATCATGATGACCAAATCACTGTGGGGGTAACCCCTGGCCTGTTCCTATGATAAGAAACAGTGAGACCCGTATGGTACGAGGGTAAGCTTTACGCTTTTAATGATCTTTGGCGAATACATGGAGTTCAATAGCATTGAATGCATGGAATTCGGTTGAGTAAACGCGGGTTACTCTTTAAGATAAAGATCACCTATGTGGGAGAGAAGTGGGGCCGCTTCGAAGGAGAATTGCGAGGCACAATTCTTTAGAAACTCCTGCAGAACCAGGACGATGTTCCATGGCCAAAATGGACATACTCATGAGAGCTGAACAAGTCAGAAAGGATATAGTGATAAGTATATCATCGCTTGTAATAACCCTAACTTCAGTAATGCTACAGTGGTCACATGAATAGTAAATTTCGAGGATTTAGAGAAATGGTATATAGGTACTCTATAATGGAAACATAAAATGAATAAACAGAAACCATATTAGTGTTGTACAATGGAAATAAGTGACTCGAAATGACGATAGATTCCAGAAATTTCTGAACATGGATTTTGAGGATTTTGAATTCGAATAAGCTTCTATTAGATGTTAAGGAGCATGGAAACATTATAAGAATTATATATTGAGGGATTAGTGAATTTAGGTTAAACCAAAGGATTATTAAGTTAAGAGAATACCAATGGAATTTGGATTGTTAAATGATTTCAAAACCACTGAGATAATGAGGTACATTCGAAACGAACCACAATTAGACGAGTATGGAAACCAAGCAACCAAGATTAGTAATATAACAAGGATACATACCACATTTTTACTTACCAAGATTATTAACATAATATTTAGAAAAAAACAAGAAAAGAGATTATGAGGTCATTAGGGTGATGTCACATGCCACTAACTTGTTTTAAGGGGTAAATTAGTAATTTAGTATGGTTTTAACCACAAATATCTTGCAAGCTTCTACAAGACTCTAAGTTAACAAGTAATTAGGAGATAAGATCAAAGAAAGAACACAAAAAAACTCTCTCCCTTCCTTAGAACACCCATTCGGCCAAAAAGAGAAAAACAAGAAAAATAAAAATCAAAACCCTAGTTCTCTTCAAGATAAAATCAAGAGAAAATTCATGGAGCTTCTTGGAGGTTAGGAAGGATCATCTACAAAATTTCAAGGCCAACCATCATCATTTGCCTAGGTAATAAAATCCTTTAAGTGCAAGATGAATAGTAGTGAATAGTGTTTTTCAAGTTTTAATCTTTATTTTAATGGTTCCTTTAGTTAATCCAAGCTAATTCAAGGTTGTTCAAGGTGTGTCCAAGGATTATTAAGTGTTCTTCAAGCTTCAAAGAGGTATAACAACCCTTGCCCTTTTGTATTTATGGTAGATATTGAAGTGATTAGTAGTTAAGTGTTGTTAATGGAAAGTTTATGATGAATATGTGTTATGAATGGTTGGATTTGATATGAGATTTGTGATGTGAACTAGTAACCATGGCTGGAATGTAGTCCACATGGTGTAGGGTTTGGATTGAGTATGAAATGATGGTTTTGGAGTGGTGAAATTTTGGAAAGTATGAAATTACAGCAGTTATAATGTCCGATTTTCGTTAGAACGAAAACTGCCCTATTTTGTGACCCCTGTATTCATACGGTACCTCACTGCCTAGGTTACCAATTGACCATGAAATGATAGAGCTTAGTTCATAGATCGTTTTGATATAAGGTGCGTTAAAATCTGATGAACGGTTTAGGAGAAAAGTCAGTTTTAGTGAAAGACGTTCGATAACCGAGAAAACGTAATTGTATCAACTTTTAGGTTAAAGTTACCATACTTAGACATTTTTATAAGTCACGAAATTTTGGGATACTGTAGTAGGGTGGTCAGAGGACCCTTGACAGTTGACCTTACATTAAAATTCGAAATCCATATTTTCTGAGAATTTTTACAGTTAAGTGTGGACGTTAGGGAAAATGGTGAAAACCCCTGAAACTTCGATTGAGCTTATAAATGGTTAAGTTCTTGAGCCTTTTGGGATAATAATAATACGTTAAACATATGTTGAAGTGTAAAGGGTTTTGTTATACAAGAGGGTAGTGAGTAAGAGATGTGGTATTCTAATGACGGTCCTTTTGTGTTTATAGAAATTCCGGAGGAGGAACCAACCTTACTGTCAGGATACAGAAACCGAGGCAAGATCCTTCTATCCCTACTTTAAAAATTATTTATCTTCGGAATAATAATGATATCATGGAATATATTTATGTATATGTGATGCTTTTGTTGCTATATTGCAAAGAATATATTCTCTTGATTGTGGGAAGTTAAAGAAAGATGGATATGTTTTCTGAAATATGAATATAGAGATGATTACGAATGGAGCGAATATGCTCTAGGGTAAAAGAGATATGAAAGAGAATGGTATCAGTTGTTATCTAGGGTTATATGGTTTATAATGCTATATTATAAACATTCTTTTTAGTGTATGTTATATACATATATTTTATAGAAATAATGTGCGAGAATGAAAGTGATGTATGGGAATGGAAATGTGAAATGGTGTTGATAAATTGAATAATGATCTTATAAAAAGGGGAATTTACAACAATAAGCGTAAGAGGCCGTGTGGAAGTTGCACAGTCCAGCACTTAATATTACAACAGTAAGCGTAAGAGGCCGTGTGGAAGTTGCACAGTCCAGCACTTAATATTACAACAGTAAGCGTAAGAGGCCGTGTGGAAGTTGCACAGTCCAGCACTTAATGTTTCATTTCGGCCCAAGAGTTGCCGAAGGAGGATGTAGTGGTAGACCTTCCTCCTGGGGGATGGTGGCAGACCTACCTCCGTCTACCGGTAGTAAAAAGGGACGGATACGGAGGGCGACTGATCATCGTGCCTCACGTATTCGGCAACAGTGAAAACCCCTACAATATTTGAATAAAGAATGAATGATAAAGTCAGATTGGTATACTGAAAAGGGAAAATGATATGAAAGATGGAATTATTGTTATAGATGAAGAGAAACTGATTTTTATATTAATTTATAAAATTGCTGTATAGGAAGGAAATGAGAAGATGATAGTGAGAGATTTTTTCAAGTATTCATATTATTTTAAAATATTACACCGAAAGGGTATATTGATTGTTACATTATTTAAGAAGAGAAACTGATACTGTATTATTTTAGATTTCTTTCTTATAATAGTAAGTGGATGATGTATTATTAAATAAGAGTTTTATTCTTCCTTAAAGTTTATAATTTGGTTACTGCTTGCATATGTATATACATGTATACTTGGTTACATTTTAAATTCTAGTTTACAATATTATCTTGCTGAGCTATTATAGCTCACTCTTGCTACTTATCTATAAACAGCTAGGTATGCCAATACTACGCAGAACGCCCCGCAAGAGGGTAGGGGGAAGGCGACCTTTTGAGAGCTCGTTAGCATCAATTCCCGAGGTAGACGACCAGCGCAAGGGGTTTAGTGGTCTTATGTACATTAAGTGTGTAAGTGTGTAAGGTTGTAATAAATTTGGTTGTTGAAATGCTTCTTGTCGAAGCATCACTCAACAATGTACTTAAGTATGATTCTGGGTTTGTAATAACTTTCTAACTCTAAACTTTTATTATGGTGAATGTTGTTCTCTGAGCATATGACTGGTGTGTGTGTGTATTACTGCGGGGTCAATTGCATAAGTATTAATTTAAAAAAAAAACCCAAGAGATATTGATTTTGAATGGAAGTTGGTCCGTGATGGCCCAGATTAATGACCCCGAATTTGGGGCTGTCACAGTTTGGTATCAGAGCTAAGAGTCATAATGCTCAGGAACAAGAGTGATAATAATATTGTACCATTTATAATATAAATTTTGAACTTCCATCAAGTTCAGGGGTGGTATATCGCAGGTAGTATTTATTTTAAGTATTGTTTATAATTTTATAGACCGTTACTAATAGAATTTTATGTTTTATTATAGGGAGCAGAGATGGGTGAGCCGAGTCGAGACCCCTAGTGGCTAGGATTGTCCGAGCGGGAGATTATAGACTTGCAGCGGGTAGGAGTGGAGGTTCCAGAGTATGCTATTGATGACCTCAGGGAGAGACGACGGGCGAGTGCTAGAGAGAGATATGAGCAGAGACTGAGGGAGGAGGCTGAGGAGCGCAGGCAGAGGGATGCTGTGGCCATAGTGCCATATTCTGGTAGACCATATGTAGGACCTGATGGGGCTGTCACAGCACCAGGACAAAGTGTGACTGCTTCAAATAGACCTACTGCCAGGGTGTACAATATGACTTTAGGAGAGGCATTGAGAAAGCCGGATACAGATACAGGTGAACATTTTTCTAGTATTTAAATTTTTAGTGTAAATGTTTGGTTAGGAATCAATGTGGTCAATGAATGGTATAGATAGGTTGATAATCTAGATAAGGAAAATCAGTATCTGTTAGGGGTTAGAAATTCTATGAAAAGGAGAATAATAGTATTTTGGGGGTAAACCACAGACTTGTTTATATACGAACAGGAAATATATATTATAAGTAATATTTTCTTACAATTGTTTCAAAGAATCTTATTCTAGTTGGATTTCTGGAAGATTTTACAGAGACAAGATATAATAAGAGTGAAATATGTATATTTTATGTCATGATAGAGATCAACATAGGGATAAACCATAAGTGAGATACACTACCATTCAAGAAAGGCCAATGTGGTGGCCGATACCCATAACTAAAAGAGGGATGTTGATGAATGACAAGCAAGTTTACGTTGGTGTAATTTTGCGCAAACAAGATAGGGATATTATGAAGGAAAAAGGATGGAGAAAGTGGTATAGAAGTTATAAGGTGTAGATGAAAAGGTATCTATGGACATTTCTGGCGTGATTCCGGGACGGAATCCTTTTAAGGAGGGAAGGATGTAATAACCCTAACTTCAGTAATGCTACAGTGGTCACATGAATAGTAAATTTCGAGGATTTAGAGAAATGGTATATAGGTACTCTATAATGGAAACATAAAATGAATAAACAGAAACCATATTAGTGTTGTACAATGGAAATAAGTGACTCGAAATGACGATAGATTCCAGAAATTTCTGAACATGGATTTTGAGGATTTTGAATTCGAATAAGCTTCTATTAGATGTTAAGGAGCATGGAAACATTATAAGAATTATATATTGAGGGATTAGTGAATTTAGGTTAAACCAAAGGATTATTAAGTTAAGAGAATACCAATGGAATTTGGATTGTTAAATGATTTCAAAACCACTGAGATAATGAGGTACATTCGAAACGAACCACAATTAGACGAGTATGGAAACCAAGCAACCAAGATTAGTAATATAACAAGGATACATACCACATTTTTACTTACCAAGATTATTAACATAATATTTAGAAAAAAACAAGAAAAGAGATTATGAGGTCATTAGGGTGATGTCACATGCCACTAACTTGTTTTAAGGGGTAAATTAGTAATTTAGTATGGTTTTAACCACAAATATCTTGCAAGCTTCTACAAGACTCTAAGTTAACAAGTAATTAGGAGATAAGATCAAAGAAAGAACACAAAAAAACTCTCTCCCTTCCTTAGAACACCCATTCGGCCAAAAAGAGAAAAACAAGAAAAATAAAAATCAAAACCCTAGTTCTCTTCAAGATAAAATCAAGAGAAAATTCATGGAGCTTCTTGGAGGTTAGGAAGGATCATCTACAAAATTTCAAGGCCAACCATCATCATTTGCCTAGGTAATAAAATCCTTTAAGTGCAAGATGAATAGTAGTGAATAGTATTTTTCAAGTTTTAATCTTTATTTTAATGGTTCCTTTAGTTAATCCAAGCTAATTCAAGGTTGTTCAAGGTGTGTCCAAGGATTATTAAGGATTATTAAGTGTTCTTCAAGCTTCAAAGAGGTATAACAACCCTTGCCCTTTTGTATTTATGGTAGATATTGAAGTGATTAGTAGTTAAGTGTTGTTAATGGAAAGTTTATGATGAATATGTGTTATGAATGGTTGGATTTGATATGAGATTTGTGATGTGAACTAGTAACCATGGCTGGAATGTATTCCACATGGTGTAGGGTTTGGATTGAGTATGGAATGATGGTTTTGGAGTGGTGAAATTTTGGAAAGTATGAAATTACAACAGTTATAATGTCCGATTTTCGTTAGAACGAAAACTGCCCTGTTTTGTGACCCCTGTATTCATACGGTACCTCACTGCCTAGGTTACCAATTGACCATGAAATGATAGAGCTTAGTTCATAGATCGTTTTGATATAAGGTGCGTTAAAATCTGATGAACGGTTTAGGAGAAAAGTCAGTTTTAGTGAAAGACGTTCGATAACCGAGAAAACGTAATTGTATCAACTTTGAGGTTAAAGTTACCATACTTAGACATTTTTATAAGTCACGAAATTTTGGGATAGTGTAGTAGGTTGGTCAGAGGACCCTTGACAGTTGACCTTACATTAAAATTCGAAATCCATATTTTCTGAGAATTTTTACAGTTAAGTGTGGACGTTAGGGAAAATGGTGAAAACCCCTGAAACTTCGATTGAGCTTATAAATGGTTAAGTTCTTGAGCCTTTTGGGATAATAATAATACGTTAAACATATGTTGAAGTGTAAAGAGTTTTGTTATACAAGAGGGTAGTGAGTAAGAGATGTGGTATTCTAATGACGGTCCTTTTGTGTTTATAGAAATTCCGGAGGAGGAACCAACCTTACTGTCAGGATACAGAAACCGAGGCAAGATCCTTCTATCCCTACTTTAAAAATTATTTATCTTCGGAATAATAATGATATCATGGAATATATTTATGTATATGTGATGCTTTTGTTGCTATATTGCAAAGAATATATTCTCTTGATTGTGGGAAGTTAAAGAAAGATGGATATGTTTTCTGAAATATGAATATAGAGATGATTACGAATGGAGCGAATATGCTCTAGGGTAAAAGAGATATGAAAGAGAATGGTATCAGTTGTTATCTAGGGTTATATGGTTTATAATGCTATATTATAAACATTCTTTTTAGTGTATGTTATATACATATATTTTATAGAAATAATGTGCGAGAATGAAAGTGATGTATGGGAATGGAAATGTGAAATGGTGTTGATAAATTGAATAATGATCTTATAAAAAGGGGAATTTACAACAGTAAGCGTAAGAGGCCGTGTGGAAGTTGCACAGTCCAGCACTTAATATTACAACAGTAAGCGTAAGAGGCCGTGTGGAAGTTGCACAGTCCAGCACTTAATATTACAACAGTAAGCGTAAGAGGCCGTGTGGAAGTTGCACAGTCCAGCACTTAATGTTTCATTTCGGCCCAAGAGTTGCCGAATGAGGATGTAGTGGTAGACCTTCCTCCTGGGGGATGGTGGCAGACCTACCTCCGTCTACCGGTAGTAAAAAGGGACGGATACGGAGGGCGACTGATCATCGTGCCTCACGTATTCGGCAACAGTGAAAACCCCTACAATATTTGAATAAAGAATGAATGATAAAGTCAGATTGGTATACTGAAAAGGGAAAATGATATGAAAGATGGAATTATTGTTATAGATGAAGAGAAACTGATTTTTATATTAATTTATAAAATTGCTGTATAGGAAGGAAATGAGAAGATGATAGTGAGAGATTTATTCAAGTATTCATATTATTTTAAAATATTACACCGAAAGGGTATATTGATTGTTACATTATTTAAGAAGAGAAACTGATACTTTATTATCTTAGATTTCTTTCTTATAATAGTAAGTGGATGATGTATTATTAAATAAGAGTTTTATTCTTCCTTAAAGTTTATAATTTGGTTACTTCTTGCATATGTATATACATGTATACTTGGTTACATTTTAAATTCTAGTTTACAATATTATCTTGCTGAGCTATTATAGCTCACTCTTGCTACTTATCTATAAACAGCTAGGTATGCCAATACTACGCAGAACGCCCCGCAAGAGGGTAGGGGGAAGGCGACCTTCTGAGAGCTCGTTAGCATCAATTCCCGAGGTAGACGACTAGCGCAAGGGGTTTAGTGGTCTTATGTACATTAAGTGTGTAAGTGTGTAAGGTTGAAATAAATTTGGTTGTTGAAATGCTTCTTGTCGAAGCATCACTCAACAATGTACTTAAGTATGATTCTGGGTTTGTAATAACTTTCTAACTCTAAACTTTTATTATGGTGAATGTTGTTCTCTGAGCATATGACTGGTGTGTGTGTGTATTACTGCGGGGTCAATTGCATAAGTATTAATTAAAAAAAAAAACCCCAAGAGATATTGATTTTGAATGGAAGTTGGTCCGTGATGGCCCAGATTAATGACCCCGAATTTGGGGCTGTCACATCGCTTACACAAACGGTCGAACAGTTCAAAGAGCAAACCTCCACTGTCTACTAGTAAGGTCGATACGCTTACTCAAGCGAAGGTTCAAGGAGCAAACCTCTACCTATCGTATGCTATATCTGATCGAAGAAATTATCACCAAGTCAAACTCCGTGTCTGTCTGTCTGGTGTGTGCTACTGGAACATCAATCTCATCCATGTGGGGGATTGTTGGAAAATGTGGGTGTTAGCCCCATTTTGACAAGTCATTTTGAGCTAAGATTTGAGTAGGTCTTGGGTGCGTAATCACAACAAGTTATGCTTGAAATATGTTCTACTTCGTGAGAACTTTTCAACGCATATTAAAGTACTCAAAACGACTAAGGGATGGATGAGTTATGATTGTCCAAAGTTGCTCCCTTAGAAGTGGAAAATAGAAGAGTGATCCTTATATCCCACATTGATAAGGAAAAGAGCCTTTCAAGGCTTTATATAGCAAGACACTCATGTAGTGTCTAAAAGTGTTAATAATGTATTGCTCCACCATCTACGTGCGCGCAGGGGGGGTGCAAATTGTGGGATTTCGAGGGGAAAAACGTGGCTTCGCAAGCCTCGGGCTTTTCCGCGTGTGCGACCTGCGGACACGAATGCAGCAAAATTTGGGCCGAATAATTCCGGACTAGTTTTGCTAAAATACTAATTTCCACCGTGCTGCTCAAAATTGATTTTCTGTTTTGTGAAATTAATTCTGATTTGATTATGAATTTATAATTCTGATTTGATTTGAATTAATTGATCTTTGCCATGATTAATTAACGCGTCTTATTAATTGTGTAAATCAATTAACGCGTCTAATTAATTATACAGTAGTGCACAAGGGTTAGGGTTAGTCGATCCCTATATATTCATCGGTATAGAGCGTAGGTTTATCACATCGAAAAACACACAGCTTCTTCTATTTTTCCCTTCCTCTTCCTCCTGGTGATAATTTCTTGCTTTGTTCTAGTTCGCCGAGAGTGTTGCTTCGCTGCTTCGCTGCGCCTTGTTTTATCCTGGGAAGCCTTTGTTCTTACAGTTACGGTAAGGGCGAAATAAGCTTTAAGGAGACAGTTTTTGCACTGGACTCAAGGATTATTCTCCTGTATCCTTCTCTTATTTTGCCCTATGTTATTCACACACAAACACGATTTTATTTATTTACTTGTTTTTTCGCAGATTGTTCAACAAATAGTAAGATAGCTGTTCTTTGAAGCAACATATTTGCGACATTGGTCAAAGAAGGAGGCACTTCTAGTTCGTTAATTAGCAGTATTCGTTCATTCCATAAACACTACCTGGTTTCAAATTTTAAGTATGTGTTGCTCATTATTTCGCAAGAGCATCATATAAATATCCTCATCATAATTTTAATTGGTGTTGCTATTGAATTTTAAGATTGTCTTATATTGAAGGCTTTTATTGAATAAAATTTCTCAATTTTTGTCAAAGAAAAAAGACTTGTAAGTATGCAACAATCTATAGTGTCAAATATGCTTGAAAACCAAACAAAAATTTCAAAAATTTGTCCAAATTGTCAATGTCTATTTATTATTTGTTGGCGATAATAATTAATAATATAGATCCCGCATACATTTACATGAATATCCAATTAAAATAACTCAATTTATCAAGTCAATCATTTAGACATTTTTTTGGGAGGTTTCCTAACATCTCTTTTACGTGAATGTAGAGATCAGTTATTCTATAAAAGCTTAATTTCATTATTTTTTTAGAATTTCACCAGTGAGAAAAAATTTGCACATAAATGATTTTGTTATCCATCACATATTAAGGACAAGTTGTGTCTAAGTCATTAGATGAAAAACAGACTTATAAATCTAAATAGTTTTTATTGTTGATCAATATTTTAACAGATAAATTAAGTATAATGCAAAAAAATAGTCGAGGCAATTGATTTTAATATTATAAAACTTTAAATTTTTTGAAAAGTTTAAAAATGTAAAATTCAGAAGAACATAAAAAAAGAATGAAGAAATGATTAGGACAGACCGACAGAGTATGATAAACTTAATCACAATAATTTTTCTTTTCCTCTTTCATAATAGGAGGATAAGGTCTCCGAATTTAGTGAACATGTGTGAATATTAAATAAATTGTTTTGACTGACCAATACTTTAAAGAAAATAAAATGATAGTTGGAAGTTGGATTGGAACTACGGTACCTCTTGATTCGTCTGGAAAGTTTAAGAATCGGTTTGGGTTAATTTAAAAAATATTATTATTTAGGGCTTGTTTAAGTTTTCTGAGATAATTAAAAAAATAATACAAAATTAGGGTTATTTTTGTAAATACAGGGGCTATGTTCAATTATTACAAAAATTTCTTGAGGTTACCTTAGGAACATTAATCTCTATTATTTATAATTTAAAATGTAATTTATTCATAATTTTAATTTTATGTGTTCGGCTGATTTTATTTAAAATGAATTTATTTAAAAAAATTTGATTAAAAAAATTGAAATTTATATTTTTTATACATAAAATAAAAATATAATGTTCGAATATATGCAAAGAATAAAAATGACTTAAAAAATTATTCAAATATATAAAATTTAATGTAAGAAATAAGAATAAGTTGGAAGAAAAAGCCAAACTTAAATTTTTTAAATTAAAATTAATTTTAAGCTGAAAATTTTAATACAATAGTACACAACACAGATACCTAAACAGGCTCTAAAAAACTTAGCTTACTCCGTTATAATACCACTCAAACTAGTGTCTGGTGTCTGAGGAGGATAGCTCGACCATGCCCCTATACAATAAAAATATATATATATAATCATCTATATATATAATCTGACCACTTCAATAAAAATATGAAATGAAAATAGCCGAAATGTGAATATGGTTTTTCAACCTTCGTAAAAGATACACGAGTGACGAGTCATCCAAGTGGACTATCCTGCTTTAATTAATTTTTACTCGGTAGTAATTCACCATGATTAGTGGGTTGTTTCCAAAAATTAGTGTAAATACAAGTCTTCCCGTTGTGCTGCCTTTGACAAACACTCCAAAAAATAAAAGAACATGTCAACCAAGTGTCCAAGTGTACTTCAACACCGGTATGTATTGCATTTGAACCAGAAAATAATTGCATGCAAATTCAAGTAGTTGGCAGGATGCACATTATTGTAAGATTGCTGCAACACAACTATGACACTGCGATGACGATTTCTTCGCATCATAGAATGTTAGTAGTATACTTAGGCTAAACAAATGTAAGTGTACATAGGCTAAACAAAACCTTCTAAATCGATATGGAATATGTTAGAGAACTCAAAAGTTCTCATGGATTTTTTTCCAAAATCTTAAATATTTGATAAGTTTCTTGATAAGTACATAAGTTGGACTTATCATTTGGATTCTTAGACGAATTTCATTTGCCTTCTTAGAACTCTGTTCTAATGTTTTCTCTCCATGTCTTGTGAGAGTCTGGTTTTCTCTCCATATTTATAAGCAATTAGAATATTGTGGGAGTTTTTTTTGGTAGTGAGTTATCTGTTAGGAGTTGTCCCACATCGTTTGTGGGAGGGGCAGATAGCTAGTTTATAAGCAGCCAGTTAACTCCATTAGTATGAGGCCTTTTGGGAGTGACCCAAAAGCAAATCCGTGCGGGCCTGACCCAACCCAAAGCGGACAATATCATACTAATGTGGAGTTAAGGCCTGCTTAGCAAGCCCAACAAGTGGTATCAGAGCTTCAGGTTATAACGGTCTAGAACAATTTCAATGGGCTCCAGAATGGATCCAAGGAAAAGGCAGGTGGGCTGTCCAGGTTGGGCTTAAGGGGGAGCAGGTGGACTTTCCAGTATGGGCCTAAGGGAGCCAGATAGCTAGGAACTTCTAGTAAGGATCAAGGGGAGCAGATCATACACAAGGAGACAGATTCAACAGGTGTTGAGCCCGATGTGTGAAGGGGGAGATTGTTAGGAGTTGTCCCACATCGTTTGTGGGAGGGGCAGATAGCTAGTTTATAAGCATCCAGTTAACTCCATTAGTATGAGGCCTTTTGGGAGTGACCCAAAAGCAAATCCGTGCGGGCCTGACCTAACCCAAAGCGGACAATATCATACTAATGTGGAGTTAAGGCCTGCTTAGCAAGCCCAACATTATCATGGCTGACAACAGGGACCTTGACCATATGGTAGGGCTAGGGATTGAAGAAGAGGAGAATGAAAGTTTTGTGCTTGAAGGAGACATCGAGGATGACGTAAACAGATACGATCTATGCTTGGTAGGGAGATTGCTAACAGAGAAGAGTATTAATGTGAGAGCAATGAAATCAAAGCTTGTTGATGTATGGAAGCCATCGATGGGAATCAGCATTAAAGAGATTGAGCAGGGTGTTTTCCTGTTTCAATTCTTCCGTATGGAAGATATTCAATGGGTGTTGAAGGGTGGATCATGGAAATTCGACAATGCAATGTTGGCTCTTGAGACGGTGCCTGCAGGGGAAGATCCAGTTAAAGTTCAGCTCTGGTATGTGAATATTTGGATCCAACTTCATAACCTTCCAATGGGTTACATGAAGGAGGCTGTTGGCAGGCAGCTTGGTAACTTCTTTGGCGAATTTATTGAGTACGATGCCAAGAACAATTCGTCAATCTGGAGGGATTGCATAAGAGTTAGAATCAGATTGGATGCAAGGAAACCTATTAAACGAAAAAAGAAAATAGCAAAGAAGGATGGCACTGAGCTCATTGTATTATGCAAGTACGAACGTCTGGGTGAGTTCTTTTTTTCTTGCGGATTGGTCACTCACACAAACAAGTTTTGTAGAAATTCGGTCGATACTGGAGGCGAAGAGGGGGTAAATGAGTGGGGAAGCTGGTTGCGAGCACCACCACGTAGGGTGGCAGGACAAGTTCAGAGTAAGTGGCTCAGGGAGGAAAATGACAACACGTGGGAGGATAGGATGGGAGGGAAGAGTATTAACCAACAGCACTCGGGGGAAAACTATTCAAAAAAAGGGCAAGAGACTAAGAAAGATAGTGATGTTAGAGACTTGGGTGGTTATGAAACCAGAGTTGACAGTAGCAAAACAAACTCCTTAATACCATCTAAATTTCAAGGATTCACTACTAATTCGAACTTGCTGTATCAGTCAAATGAGGATGATAGTGTTGGTTTGCAGCTAGAGGAGCGTAAAAGAATGAGGAGTGAGTTGAATGAAACAGGTCCTATAGATATAGAGTTGACCCACCAACCTATTGGACTTCAAGTGGGACAACAGCACGAAGGAACTGTTATTTCTGATAGAGATTTAGCAGTACCTACAGGAAATGTTTTGGCTGGGCTTGCATGGCAAGCCAGCCATCCACAATGAATCTGCTAGGATGGAACTGTCGAGGCCTGGGCTCGCCTCATACAGTTCGGGTTCTCAAAGAGATGGTAAAGTCTCTTAAGCCTGATATTTTGTTCTTATCTGAAACGCTTGTAGAAGGCAATAAAGTAGAAGTGATTGCCTCGAAAATTGGTTTTGCTAATTTTTATTCTGTAGATAGACAAGGTAGAGGAGGTGGCTTAGCAGTGTTTTGGAAGCAAAACGTGTTGGCCTCTGTGATAGAATCATCCCAAAATCATATTGATATCAACATCCAGGAAAGCCAAGATGTTGTTTGGCGGTTGACTTGTTTTTATGGCTTCCCTGAACGTGAGAGACACCAAGCTTCATGGGATTTCCTTCGCCTACTGGCCTCCAAATCCCAGCTTTCGTGGTGTATATTTAGCGACTTCAATGATCTTTTGTATAGTTCTGATAAGAAAGGGAAGCACCCTCACCATCAAAGTTTATTGAATGGTTTCAAAAATGCAGTTGAGGATTGTGCCCTAGTTGAGATTGACCTCAAGGGGGGGTGAGTTTACATGGGAAAAAAGCAAAGGTACCTCTGAATGGGTTCGCGAAAGACTAGATAGAGCATTTTCAACGGACTCCTGGTGGCATATGTTTCCCCTGTGTACGCTGTCAGTGTCACACGCAGTGGTGTCGGACCACGAGCCTATAAAATTGGAGCTTGTTAACACTTCTGTATCTAAGAAACAGTTCCGTTTTAAATTTGAAAATACGTGGTTAAAAGAGGAAACCTTTCATACTGATGTAGCAAGGCACTGGCAGAATCTCCCAGCAATTCACTTATTGCCAAAGCTGATTTCTGTTTCAGCGTTTATGGCGAAGTGGGGAAGAACCTTCTTTCATAAATTCAGAGACAAAGTTCTTAAACAAAAAGAGGCTATTGAGAAACTCAAAGATAAAGAAGATGACGATGGGATACAAATGTACTTTGATGAGAAGGAAAAACTTCACGAATTATTACTCCATGAAGAACTATACTGGAAACAACGAGCTAAAACTTTCTAGCTCGAGGAGGGAGATACCAACTCCAGATTTTTCCATGCTGCTGCTTCTAGTAGGAAAAAAAGCAAACCATATTTCTGCTTTAAAAGAAGATGATGGGACTATAGTGACAAATCATGGACAATTATGCAGACTATTGAGAAGGTACTACACCAATGTTTTTGCTGGTACTGATTGTAATACAGGCGTTCCTAATCACGTCAATGAGGCTGCTATCTCGACTTCTCAGAATGAGATGCTCACAGCTACATTAACCTTTGAGGAGTTTATAGAAGCAGTAAAATCTATGCACCCGAATAAGGCCAGTGGACCGGATGGGTTAAATCCAGCGTTCTTCCAACATTTTTGGAAACTTATTGGCATGGATGTTTTTCAAAGCTGCAAAGAATGGTTAACCGACTGCAAGTTTCCAGCCACTGTTAATGATACTACACTAGTGTTGGTCCAGGAAAGTATTGCAGAAGGGGGGTTGAATGCAATACTAATAAATTTCAAAAACTATTTCAACAACTTAAATAGAATTTGTGATTTACTAGTAGAAGAAATGCAAACACAAGTAAAATCAAATACGAGGATTTCACAAAATAAATGTTTTATTTATTTTGCAAAGTTTTGCTACAACCTTGAGAACAAAATAATTCTCAAGCTACAAATACTCAAGAGATTACAGTTGTTGAGTTGTATCTATAGTATAAATAGAGTGTTCTATTTATAGTATGATAATCTACTATACTACCACCATCAACATGGGTTGTTGAGTTGCTGTTATATTCCTTTTGCAGCTCATTCCATGATTCATTCCCATGTGATCATCACAAAGTAACTTTAAGATACTTTCCACATTTGAGCCACCCAGATCTAGCCGTATTCAATTTTATCTGCTCTAGACTTTACAGGTTGTTCCATGTGATCTCTCGAGCTTCAGTTATAGACTTTCCAAGCTTGCTGTAAAGGTTGAATATTACAACACGCCTGCTTCTTTTGAACATGTACTCTGTCGCTTAATTTGACTTAGAAAATTCCTAAATCAAGCTGATTCTAAATGATAGTATGTTTGCCACAAAGTTTGCTGTCAATGGATTACGCTTTGGTTGACAGTATGAATTTCCCGCAAATATTACTGTCAAGAATTTTGCTTTGATTGACAGTATGAATTCCCGCAGAGATTGCTGTCAAGAATTGTGCTTTGATTGACAGCATGTATTTCCCGCAGAGATTGCTGTCAAGAATTCCAAACTTACTGTCGCAAACTATATATCAAAATTGTTGTCATCAGAATCTTCGCCAATGTTGCTGTCAAGTTGAAACTTGCTGTCGACTCCGTGAAACTTGCTGTCGACCTAGGCAACATGTTGTTTCCTTGTAACCTTACTGTCAGGTCTTGACAGTAACTTTTATTCCTTCTGTCGAACTTATGTATTTCTTGAGGCTTGAACAAAATCGAACTTCTTCCAAGAATTACACTTATTACATAACAGTATTTATTTAAATTACAAGAATACATTTCAGGCTATGACAGTATGTTCTACTTAGTAAAAACTAAGTATACCAATAAAACTAGTTAAGTTGTCTATTCCATCACCCATAAATCCCAACAACTAGTCTTAATCCCCAAGAAAGATAATGTTGTGGAGGTTAAAGATTTACGTCCCATTGCTTTGTTTAATGTTTTATACAAAATTGTTGCGAAAGTTCTGTCAAATAGGTTGCAAAAGATCCTGCCAGGCATAACTTCTGAGGAGCAGTCTACTTTTGTTCCTGGATGAAATATTACGGATAATGTGCTGGTAGCTTTTGAGCTACTACATTACATGAAACGCAAGAATGTAGGTCAGGAGGGGGAGGTAGCTCTTAAGCTTGACATTAGCAAAGCATATGACCGTGTGAGCTGGAATTATTTACGCAACTGTATGGATAAAATGGGCTTCTCAGAGACTTGGATTAAATGGGTGATACTTTGTGTAACGTCGGTATCTTACTCGATATCCTTTCAGGGCTCTATAATTGGTCCTATTATTCCAAATAGAGGTCTCCGACAAGGGGACCCCTTATCGCCCTATCTATTTCTGCTTTGTGTGGAAGGCTTTTCTATGGCATTAAAATCGGCTGCTGCAAATGGAATAATTCGAGGCTGTTGTATCAGTCAATCAGCTCCTTCAATTACTCACCTTCTGTTTGCGGATGACAGCTTCCTATTCTTCAAAGCTACATCATCTGAATCACATTCAGTCAAGGAGATTCTGAACTCGTATGAAGCTTTTTCTGGCCAGGCTGTCAATTATCAAAAATCTGCTATTTTTTTTAGTGCCAATGTTCGTAGAGACAAGCAAATGGAGATTAAGCAAGTATTGGGGGTTTTCAATGACATTGGTGCTAGCAAATATCTTGGTTTACTATCTCTTATTGGTCGATCAAAGAAAACAGTGTTTCGATACTTGAAGGATATAGTCTTTCAAAAAATACAAAGGTGGAGTTCGAAGTTATTATCTCGAGGGGGAAAAGCAATCATGATAAGAAATGTAGCTCAGACGATACCCTCTTACACCATGTATTACTTCTTGATTCCTAAAATTCTATGTCAAGAGATCGAACGAATGATGAATGCATTTTGGTGGAAGTCCAGTTCTAGTAATACTAAGGGAATCCGATGGCTAGCTTGGGACAAAATGAGTATGTCGAAAAAGCGTGGTGGTTTAGGATTTAGAGACCTACATGGTTTTAACTTGGCACTATTAGGAAAGCAATGTTGGACCTTAATCGACAAGCCGGATGCTCTAGTGGCCAGAGTTCTCAAAGCCCGATATTATCCGGATTGCCATCTGCTTCAAGCTCGTAGAACGGGGGGATCAAGCTATACCTGGTCAGGCATATGGGAAGCAAAGGAAGAAGTAAAAAAGGGACTACGGTGGGTCCTGGGTGATGGGCGTACAATTAATATTAGAACTGACAGGTGGTTAAGGGGAAAGGAGGACTTTTGTGTTGATCAAGGAAACACTACTGCTAGGCAAAACTCGAAGGTTTGTGATTTTTTTACGGATGATGGGAAGAGGTGGATGAAGTTAAAGTGAGAATGAGCTTCAGTCATGATGATGCAAATGCTATAATCAACACTCGTATCCCACATACCTGTTTTAAGGACAGGATTGCTTGGATACATTCTAGTAATGGCAAGTACACGGTGAAAACGAGTTACCAACAGTGGCATAAAAACCAAGTTGGAGATATAGGTGTGCAGACTTCGAAAGGTTGGAGCAGAATTTGGAATCTCCAAATTCCTCATAAAATTAAAATCTTTCTCTGGAGGTTTTGCCGTAACAATATTCCTGTAAGAAATCTTCTCAGGCACAAAGGAATGCCTGTCCCCATCGGTTGCACTATGTGTACTGGTGACATTGAGCACATGCTCCATTTGTTCCTTGATTGCAGGTTCGCCCAGGAATGCAGGCAACAGGTGGGACTCGGTTATGATACACGGGAAGTAGAAAATGCACCAGAATGGGTCCTTGAAAGGTTTAGCAGTGATACAGACGACAACTTGATGAAGCTTTCTGCAGTTCTCTGGGGGATATGGTTTGCAAGGAATAAACGTATTTTTGAAGGAAAATTTATGACCCCAGCAGTTGCTATGAACTGGAGCATGAATCAAATAGTGGAGTGGCGCATTGCGAACAGGAAAAGACACCAAGCAACACTGAACCTGGGGGTTGTCTTGCAGCAACAAAACCAGAAATGGACTAGACCTGATAGAGGTACACTCAAAATGAATGTCGATGCATCAGTCATAGAAGGCCAAGACTCATTTTCAGTAGGCATGGTACTCAGAAATCACCAAGGTCACTACATCATAGGGAGAACTAAGAGGTTTGCAGGAACTGTCCAGGTTGTGGAAGCAGAGACAGTGGCCATCTTGGAAGCTCTCACTTGGCTAGAGGAATTACCACCTGCTGAAGTAATTTTAGAAAGTGATTCCCTTCTCAGTGTTAACGCAATCAACAAGGGCTGCGTGAATTATCTGGAAATCGGAATGTTGGTGCAACACTGCAAAACCATAATCAGTAGTAGAGGTGGAATTTCGGTAGAATATGTTAGAAAGCGGGCAAACAAGCTAGCGCACAAAATAGCTAGAATTTCTTGTGAGCCTAATAGCTTCATTGTTAACTCGTCTCCTCCATTGTTTTTGTTGGAGACAATTTTGTCAAATGCTTTATTGATTTAATGAAGACCCTCTTTATTCAAAAAAAAAAAGTTTCTTGATAAAATGATGAGATACCGCATATTAAAATATGTCAATCATATATTTACATGTCAATTCAATGATGTCATATTATGTGTAAAAAAAAAATTGGACCTTTTTGGAATTTCTAGCATTACTCAATCATATATCTCTTGATTTTTTAAGTTTGTTTAGCAAAAAATTATACATCCCAAAAAAGTTTAAAATGAAATTAAGATGGATAGAAAAAGTTACTATTATATATGAGATAGTGGGTGTAATAGTGAGAGAAACTTACTATTTTTGGAATGTAAAGAAATGAGAGGCACACCCCAAAATAGTAACTGTAAAGAAATGAGAGGGACAGGGGGAGTAGCCTAAGTAGGTATTAAGCACCTTGCTAATCTTCAATGAAAATTATGTTGTTGAAGAAGGTGATGTTTGCTGTTTATGCTATGAAAATATAGATTCAGGTAAATCATTTGTTTATAGTTGTCGTCATCGGGGAGATGAGTGTCCTCATATTTTACTTCACAAAACCTGTGCAGAGTTACCCCAAAGATTGTAAACCCCATTGACTTGAATGAGTTTCTCTTTTTTCGTAAGTCGGTCAAATTTTTGTTTGCAAAATGATAATATGTGGCTCGTTTGGGAACTGGATAAGCAGTTCAAAGAGGACCCTATATTTGTGTATCCAGGTCATAGCTATCATCCGTTAGCCTTAATCGAGGAACCGTCCTCATTCAAATGTCGTGCTTGCAAAGTAAATGATTTTATATTAGACTCGTCTTTTAGATGCACCAAATGTCAATTTTGGATTCACAAAAGTTGTGGTGATGCACCTCAGTCTTTCCAATTTCAATTTCATAAACACCCTCTTATCCTCTCATTTTCTCTTCCTGAAGTCTACCGCAAATTTTATCACTTTTGTAGAATCTGTAATGAAATGTTGTATTGGATAGAATGGCTTTACTGTTGTCGAAGCTGCAGGTATTTCACACATTTTGGATGTGCTAGATCAAGTCCAATGTTGAGGTGGTACTTTGCTTAAACATGCATAAATACTTACATAAATATTTTCTATGTATATACATCCACTTTCATCTATCCAGTGTACAAACACTAATTCTCTATATTATTTGGTATTTTCAGCTCTAGTGAGAATGAAACAAGTCCTTATAATTTGGTGCACTTCCCGGCCGCTGACTGATAAAAATAGGTACGTGTTTAATTGATGAAGCTAGAACAATGTAAGAGAAAACTCTTGTATTGATATGATATTGCTTATTAGATACATGGCTAAAGAACAACTATATAAAGACTACAAAACGTGTTTGTTGAATGAACTGTAGCTAGCTTACTATTGACTTGTTAGCTAGCCGACTATTGACATTAACAAGATTGACTAGCCGACTATTGACATTAACAAGATTGTGTTTACATTTACATTTCAACACCCCCCCCTCAAACTTAAGATGGTTGAAAAACCAACTTGAGTTTGCAATCACGAAATGAACCAGGAGGAAGAGATTTCATGAAAATATCTGCAACATTATCTGCACTAGAGATAGCATGAAGACGAACTGTTCTTTTTTCAACCTGTTGATGGGTGAAATGACAATCAATCTCTATATGTTTAGTGCGTTCATGAAAGACATCATTGTGAGCAATGTCCCTGGCACTTTTGCTATCACAGTAGATAATAGTGGCTGGAGAATGAGTTACAGTCATTTCTTCAAGTAACCATCGTAACCAAATTAATTCCTGCGTGGTGTCAGCCAGAGCTCGATATTCTGACTCGGCACTGGATTTTGAGGCAAGGGATTGTTTCTTACTGCGCCAAGAGATAAGAGAGTCACCCAGAAAGAAGCAAAATCCTGTAGTGGAACATCTGGTAGTGGGATCACCACCCCAATCAGCATCAGAATATGCATGTAACTCAAGTGATGAGTTGTATGCATAATGTAATCCATGAAAGATGGTTCCCTTGACATAGCGAATTATGTGAAGGACAGCTGTATAGTGAGGAGTGCGAGGAGCTGCCATAAATTGACTAACAATGTGAACGGCATGAGCAATGTCAGGACGAGTGACAGTAAGGTAGATCAGACTTCCTACCAATTGACGATACAATGTAGGGTTGTCAAGTAGGTCACCATCTTTGGAGTTAAGTTTGACCCCATATTCCAAAGGTGTAGGTGTGATCTTAGTGTCGCTAATTCCAGATTTCAACAAAAGATCAGATGCATACTTGACTTGAGAAAGGGTGTAACCAGTAGGTACAGAAAAAACCTCAAGACCCAAGAAGTAGCTTAAAGAACCAAGATCTTTCATTTCAAATTGCTGACTGAGAAACTGTTTGAGTTCAGAGATACCTGCACTATCATCTCCGGTGATAATCATATCATCTACATAGAGGAGGAGAAGAACAATTCCTCGATTTGTCCGTCGAATGAAGAGAGCATGATCATATGGACTAGAAGAAAATCCTAGCTCACTAATGACTTTGCTAAATTTCTCGAACCAAGCTCGAGGTGCTTGTTTTAGGCCATAAAGTGCCTTGTTAAGCTTGAGCAGTTGACCTGGATAGAGATCAAAACCAGGAGGAGGTTTGAGATAAACTTCTCCATCTAAGTCTCCATTAAGGAAAGCATTTTTGACATCCATTTGCCACATATCCCACTGTTTTGATGCTCGAACAACGAGTAAACTTCGAACCGAAGTAAGACGAGCAACTGGTGCAAAAGTCTCCTCATAATCAATGACATATTCCTGGGTAAAGCCTCTAGCAACTAGACGAGCTTTATATCTCTCAATAGAGCCATCAGCATTTGTCTTAATTTTATAGATCCATCGACAACCCACAGCTGTTTTGCCAGGAGGCAAGGTAACCACATCCCAAGTGTGATTTTTGTCTAATGCCTAAAGTTCTTCTGCCATAGCCTCCTGCCAAAGAGGGTTAACACTTGCCTCTCTATATGTTTGAGGCTCGTGCAATGAATCTATAGCAGAATATACATGATAATCAGTAAGACGAACAGAAGGTTTTCTTACCCGAGTAGATCGATGAGCATGTTCATCTGAAAGAGATGGTGGAGTGGGAGAGACATAACTAGAATCCTCAGACTGAACTTCTGTTGGAGAAACATTCGTAGCTGGTGTGGTTGTATGAGCTCAATTGGAGAATTTGTAGGAACTGTGTTAGAAGATGTTGACGAGTCGACATAGTCATCACTAGGATATAGATCAACAAAAGGATCTGTAAAGTGAGAGATGCTAGAAGAAGTGTCGATTTTAAAATCTGACATAGATGAGAACATTTTGTGTTCCCAAAATGTCACATTACAAGAGACACGAAGTCGTTGAGAGATAGGATCCCAACAACGGTATCCTTTTTGACCACTACCATACCCAATAAAACAACAAAGACGGGCACGAGGTTCTATTTTTGTTCTTTCATGTGGAGGAAGAAGAACAAAACATGCTGAATCGAAAACCTTAAGGGTATCATATGAAGGTGGTTTTGCATACAATTTTTCATAAGGAGACACATTATGTATGACTGGAGAAGGAATCATGTTTATTGTATGAACAGCAGTTAATGCAGCTTCCCCCCAAAAGAATTCCGGACATGAAGAAGAAATGAGAAGAGCTCGAATTGTATCAAGAATGTGTCTATGTTTGCGTTCGGCACGACCATTTTGTTGTGATGTGTAAGGACAAGAACTTTGTGCAAGTGTACCATAAGATGCCAAAAATTTTGTAAGTTCTGATTCTTTGTATTCTTTAGCATTATCGATACGAAAAAGTTTGATTTTCTTTTTGAATTGAGTATCAATCATAGTGGCAAAGTTTTTATATGTTTCTCCTAATTCAGATCGATTTTTCAAAATGTTTATCAAAGTGTATCGAGAGAAATCATCAACAAATATCACATAGTACCTAGACCCCCCATAGTTGGAGTTGGAGAGGGACCCCAAATATCAGAGTGTATAAGATCAAAAGTAGTTGATGATTTTTCATAATGAATAGGAAATGGAAGTACATGTGTCTGCATTTACGCTACCTAGATGACCACTACAAACTAGAGTACGTAAACGAGAAGGTGAAGGATGGCCTAACCGAGAGTGCCAGATACTGGTTGTAAATGAAGCAGAACCAACTAGATTATTTGATGGAGATATTGGTGTAGGAAGATGAAGGGAAGTGAGCTCAAACAACCTTCCGCATCTACGTCTTGTCCCAAGAGTTTGTCCTGTCTGAGGATCCTGTACATGACAACCAGAAGAGGTAAACATAATGTTAAGACCGAGATCACATAATTGGCCAATGGAAACAAGATTAAGTGAGAGATTAGGAACAAAATATGTGTTAGGAAGAGAAAGATCTTATGTGAATATAGTTCCAATATGTCCCACTTTCATTGTAGATCCGTCGGCAGTTTGAATATTTGGGAGGCATAAACTCTGTGTTTTTGTGGTAAATATAGATGGATCATTGGTCATGTGATTGCAACATGCAGAATCAAAATACCAAGAAGTACCTGAAGTGACAGAGAATGCAGTGGAAGGAGAGCTGGTTTTAAACAAAACCTGTCGAAGCAAGGCTTCAAGCTCGCCTGTGGATGTATTTGGTGCAGTTTTTGATGTGGATTCAGAGGTTGCAGCAACGGAAGACTGGGAGAATTTGTTTGCATAGAAAGATGGTCTTTTCTTAAAAAATTGAATCGAGTAATGACCCTTTTGATGACAATGTTGACATGTATGATTGCGAAGTGCTGCACATTCTTTTGTTACATGCCCGTTTTGACGACAAAACCTGCAAAAGGATTTGTCAAAAGTAGTTATTGGTGGCACTGCTAGGACAGTATCAGTCAGGGGACTGGTTTTGTCGATCCCAAGTCGAGTTTCCTCAGAGATCAGTTCAGTTAAGGCACTCTCCAGAGTGGGCAGCGGAACACGATGAAGAAGAGCAGCTCTAACTGGTTCATAATCCTGGGTAAGAGACATAAGAAACTGGATGAGTCGTTGTTGGTCCCGGTATGTGTGATAATGTGCAGCATCCTCTGTATGTAGCAAATTTGGTTCAGATAGTGTCAACTGATCCCAAAGTGCTTGTATTTGAGATAGGAAATCAGCTACTGATTGACCAGATGCTTGCTTTTGCTTGCTCAGAGAACTTATGATCTGATATTGATGAGCAAGATCAGATGTAGTGTACCGAAATGCCAATAAATCCCATATTTCCTTTGCAGTTTCAAAATTCCCGAACTGAAGATTAATCTTAGAAACTGAAGAGTTTCTAAAAAATGTGATAGCCTGATGATTTTTGACATCCCACTCTTCTATGCGATCTTTAAACTTTGACTCAGCTTCATCCTTCTCTTTTGTTGGAATTGTAATATCACCACTTACATAACGCCAGATTCTTTTACCCTTAAGAAAACTACTCATAGCTTGAGACCGAGCCAAGTAGTTAGAGCCATTCAAAATTGTTTGAATTGGCGAACTACTTTCTTTTTCCATGGTAGAAATTGGGTTCAAGGATAAAAGATGTAAATTATGGGTTTAATTTGTTAGAATCTGAAATTGTAAGGACTGAACTGTGTGTATTTAAAAAATCAAGGCTCTGTTTAGAAGGCAAGTAAAAATTGGAGTACTGAAATGTAATATAACCAAAATATTTTAATGGCGTGAATGAGTTTGGCCCAAATAATTAAGGTGTTTGGCCCAATAAAAAACTAGAGGACTTGTTTGAATATATATAGCCCAAATATTGTAACGACTTGTTTGAAACACAACAGTAAAACACCAAACAAATCCAGAGTTATATAGGCGGCTATATTACATATAACACAAGTACACAACAATATATATAGGCACATATATATATATATATATATATATATATATATGAATATGTTGAGATTTGAAAGGATAAGTGAGATTTGGGTTTACCCAGTGAGTTACAGTCCGATTTGGAGAGCTTGGTGACGACGCTGGCCTGACAAGAGCTTCGGTTGCGGGACTGAAACAGGTGGGTTTAATAACTCGATGTGTGGACTAGAGTTAAGCTCGTTGATGAGTAAGATTGAGTGAACTCGGTTAATTGTTTCAATGTGTGCCTGTGTGGTGAGATTTTGAACTGAGTTGAGTAACTCGTGGGTTTAACTCGTGATTGAGTTAGCGAGTTACCGAGTCGAATAGGACTAATCGGGAAGATTAGAGGCTGGTGGTCTGTGTTGGTGTATATTGTTGGTGATATGAAGTAAACTCCGAAGAGGTTGAGTAACTTACTGCGTTGACACACAAAGTGTTTGTGTAAATGTTTCAACGAGTTGGCTTGCCGGAAAAGATGGTTTCTCCGGAAAGAACGGTGTACACCGGTGACATAGGAGGTCAGGAGCTTAAAGCTCTGATACCATGATAAAAACAGGTACGTGTTTAATTGATGAAGCTAGAACAATATAAGAGAAAACTCTTGTATTGATATGATATTGCTTATTATGTACATGGCTAAAGAACAAATATATAAAGACTGCAAAACGTGTTTGTTGAATAAACTGTAGCTAGCTGACTATTGACTTGTTAGCTAGCCGACTATTGACATTAACAAGATTGACTAGCCGACTATTGACATTAACAAGATTGTGTTAACATTTACATTTCAACACTGACGAATTATCCCTAAATATATTGCTTGAGCAATTTATCAAGGATAAGATTACTCTGTCTAATGCTTAAAATAATAGTACAAATATGTGGTCTTACCCAAAGTTATCAAACACGAAGCTCACCATCACCAACTTGATCAAGTTTTTTGCAATAGTGTTAAATTTTGTATTGCATGCGGATACAAATATGATGGTATAAAGTACATATGTGAAAAATGCAATTTCTATATAGGGTTGGACTCCATAGCAAACACCTTATATAACAAACAATAAAGAACACCTCATATCTTATAGATCCATTGCCCCTGGCGGGGCCACCCAATACAAAAAGTTCTTATTTTTTTACCCTCTATCCATCCATCATCTCAAAAAAAATTGAAAAAGTTACTGTTCATGATGATGACGTCATCAGTGACGTCATCATGAACAGTAAATTTTTTTTTTTTAAGATTTTTAAAAAATTTTTTTTTGCTGACTTGATAAAGGGTAAAAAAATAATAACCTTTTGTATTGGGTGCCCCTGACGGGACCAAAGGATCTAATAGATCTAAGGTGTTCTTTGTTGTTTGTTATATAAGAGTGTTCTGTATGGAGCAAAGGCCTTTCTATATATGTGGAAGATGTGTTATTAGGTATGCAAGAACATACAAACACAGGTGGGATCCTCACCCCTTGGAATTGAGATATGATGCTGACATGGTGGAGGAACATGAGCATGAGTTTGAGTGTGAGTACTGCTCTCAAGAAATAAACACAAACTATTGGTTCTATCATTGCAGTAGTACTTGTGATCTTTCATTTCATCTTAATTGTTTTGAAAAATCATCTTATCGCGAGTACAAATATGTCAAGTTGGGGGCTACTGATATAATTATAGACAAACTCCATCCCCACAGCCTCACATTTGTTTTGAACAAAAAAGTTCGTAGCTGTGAAAAATGTGGCAGCGAAAGACTTGGTGAACCGGTCCTCCAATGTGCAACATGTAATGTCATATTCTGCTACTATCACCTTTAATGTGTTCTGCTCTCCGATTCTTACCTTCCCTTTATATAAATTTAATTTAATTGTATGAAGTTCCCAAGTAAAAATAAATTACAAATAAAAAATGGAATGCAATATTTTTAAACTATTACATCTTTAAATTGCACTACTTGAATATAAATTTATTGAATTAATCGTGTTTATAAAAAAAAATTATTAATTCAAATGAAATTGAAGCAATTTCAATTTCTTCCTAACTGTTGTTAAAAGTAAGACTAGCTTAGGGCCCGTGCAAAGCACGGGTTACTTTTAAATACTTTTAAAATTATGTGATTAAATAAAATAGAGTATAATATTTTATTATGGAATTTAACTTTAATTAATAAAATTAATAATAATAATAATAGTTATTTAATAAATGATATGTATTGATTAGAACTAATAATATAAAATCTTAATGTAAATTTGTTGTTAACGGGTAATGGTGTAAATATAAAATACTACTCTGTATTTAGGATTAAAGACAATAACGGAATTTATTTGATTTGTTTTATATTATAAATAATTTAAAATTAAATTATTAGAGTGAAAACCAAAACTTAAGAGAAAACAAAAACTTTCAATGTTTCGGCTTTAATATAATAGTATAGATGCCAAAAAAAAAAATGAGAACACATTTTTTCGATTTCTCTGAATCTTGGATAGCTATGAGCAATAAGCTGGCCAATTTTCAGGATGTAGGTAGCCGAACCAGGTTGGATTAATCACAATTACATCTAGGTGATTTTACGAGCACTCTTTGCTCTCTCTGTTCTGCGAAACCCTCTGCCTAAGAAAGAGGAAAATCAACCAAACAGCCTCGGGATTTGCTGGCAAAAGCGGAGAAATATTAGTTTCTAATCATGCTTCATCGAACAAATTCTCGTCTGCTGCTATCATGGGGAGTTCATCTCACCGAAGGAAGAGTCTCGTTGAGTAATCAAGTTCTGTTGCTTTTGATCCAAGTAATGAATGGTTGTGTACGGGATCTGCTGATCGTACTATTAAGATATGGGACTTGGCAAGTGGAAAGTTGCAGCATACACTTAGGCCATGTTTGTTTTAGGGGATTATAATCCTTGGAAAATTAAACTATCTTTCTTAAATTTAAAGGATTATAATCCCATGAAAGTATATTGCTATCATCTTTTTGATTCATTTCTATGGGATTATAATACCAACTTTCACAAGGTATTATAATCCCATGGGAGTGAACCAAAACAATGATCAAAATGTGAATTCATGGGATTATAATCCCTTACGTTTGGGATTTATAAGGTAATAATTTGGGGATTATAATCCCTTGAAACAAACATGGCCTTAGGGGACACATTGGACAAGTCCGAAGCCTTGCTGTTAGCAACAGACACATACATGTTTTCTGCTGGGGATGATAAACAGGTTAAATGCTGGGACTCGGAACAGAACAAAGTTATTCTTCAAAGTGTCCGTTTGGGAAATCTTATTTTTCAGAAATAAGTTACTTATTCTGGAAAAAAAATTATGAAATATGTACATCTGGATAATAAGTACAGATTTTTTTTGTAAACCAATTTTGACAATTCTTCTATGGAAACCGGATATTTAACTGAAAGATAAACTGTGTGTTAATCGTAATATGTAATGGAAATCAAAACTTGAATATAACAACTAGAATTTTTGCCGGTCCTGGCAAAAATAAATCCAGGCAGACTAGCGTGTCCTAACAATACATGTTTTGACCAAAAGGTGCAATTGATGGCAGTAGCATACTAACGACATGCAAATACATAAAACATATATAGACGGGAACTTCTCAAACCATTTATTTTAGTACTGTAAACTCCAAAAAAAACATTTTTCTATTGTTCTGACAAGAAACAAACAATTTAGTCTAAATCAATGCATAAATCTCTCGTGGCTACTTGATGGTATTAGGTATATAGTTGAGTCTGTTGATTAATAACCCCAACGAATAAGGGGAATGACGGAGAATTTCATGAGGCCATCCTTGCAATGGATGCCATTGTGTTCACCACAGGCCAGATAGTAAGGCTTCTTATTCTTCAACACCAACTCAAATCCATTTCCTCCACCTTGTGTCACTGAAGCCAACCTCTTTGCCCTTCGTAGGTCGCAATTCATGAAACTCTGATAATTTCGTAGTAGATACACGCTATGAGGATATGTGGTATTGCTTGGCGGATCATACTTGAACACTGCAATCACGAAATACACATACATAAGTAAATGCATGAATAAATTTCTCTGCTTCAGAAATACAGATTTCTGCACTTTACGATTTTGTACTAGCCTAGCCTTCCTAAAACTGCACGAAATTATTAAGTACATCATCCTCAAGTCTTAACTAGTAACTAAAATGTTTGTAGCACTTATAGTAACAAAATATGAGTTTACGAAAATACCTAGAGTGTCATTGAGATAAAAGGGGCCATTCTTGATAGCCCAGTTGGTGTAGTTAAAGCCAAAATGCCATTTCTGGTCATCGCCCACGACAAACCTTCTCGAACTCGGAGGAACATTTGGACCTTTCCATGGCCAACCAGCAGTAAAATTGAAGCCAGGAGGACTGGTGTAATTTTGTGGAGTGTTTGGTGAATTCCATGGCCAACCGGAACTAAAACTGAAGCTAGGATTCCAATTAATCTGAGGTCCATTAGTGAGGTTTCTGTTAGCATCACTGACCACCAACAATGTAGCTGCTACAAATAATAGCATCACTAGTTGTACATACTTGGAAGCCATGATAGCTAAGATTTAAGAAAATCCAAAAGAAAACTCTTGGTATTTAGAAATATAAAGGTGGTTTGTGATGAAGAGAGTACTTGTTAATTAATGAGCTTATATAGCAAAAATTCCAAGAGATCTAGAAGAGGAGAGTGCAAATTGGCCTAATATTCAAGCGTTTCCTGGCACTTGTAAATGGGTTGGTTTGACACTTGAAATTGGTCATGTACTAATGTGAAAATTTTGCGTCCACATTTCAGCATTTCCTAAAAGTAAAATCTTGTTTAATTAATTCTCGATATCACGATGAAATAGTAAGAATTGATTTTTAAAGCATATTTGCGACATCGGTCCAAGAAGTAGGCACTTGTAGTTCGTTAATTAGCAGTACTCGTTCATTCTATGAACACTACCTGGTTTCAATTTTTAAGCCAATCAAAGACTTGTTAGTATGCAACAATATATCGGTGGAAGATTTTCGTATTTACGTGAATGTAGAGATCAGTTATTCTATAAATGCTTAATTTTCATTTTTTTCAGAATTTCACCAATGAGTTGAAATTTTTTGCACATAATGATTTTGTCACCCATCACATATTAGCCATTAGGGACAAGTTGTGTCTAAGTTATAAGCTGAAAAGCAGACTTATAAATAAATCTAAGTGACTAAGTAGGTTTTATTCTTCAACAAAGAAAATAAAGTGATAGTAGGAAGTTGGAAACTCGTCTCGAGAGTTTAAGAGCGGGGTTTGGGTTAATTTAAAAAAAATTATTTATAATTTAAAATTCAATTTATTAATTTTAAATTAAAAATAATAATTTTAATTTTTGCATGTGCTTGGTTAATTTTACTTAAAATAAATTTATTTTAAAAAATTTGATTAAAGAAATAGAGATTTAAATATTATAAATATAAAATAAAATTATAAAATTCATATATATACAAAGAGTAAAAGATTACTCAAGTATAAAAAATATGATGTAGGAAATAAGTATAAGTTGAAAAAAAGAAAGATACTTAAATTTTTTAATTTACAACTAATTTTAAGTTAAAAATTTTGTAATACAATAATACACAACACAGATACCCAAACAGGTTCTAAATTTAATCTATAATCCGACCACTTCAATAAAAATATGAAGTGAAGATAGCCAAAATGTGAATTTGGTTTTTCAACCTTCATAAAAGATACACGATCGCGGTGGTGGTTTAGCCACAACCTCCTTTGAAGTAGATCAGGGTTCGATTTTGTAGGGTTAGACTTTAGGTGTGCGTGAATTTTTTAGTTTGTATTAGGTTTTCTTTCTATATTTATAATTCTGTATTAGGTCGGGGTTCTTCAGAAACAGCTTCCCTATTGTATATTCAGAAACAGCTTCCCTATTGTATAGGAGACATAGTCTGCGTATATCTACCCTTCCCAAACATCACTTTGAGTGGTATTATAACTGGGGAGGTTTCGTTTCGTTTTATAAAAGATACACGATCATCCAAGTGGACTAGTCCTGCTTTAATTAATTTTTACCCAGTAGTAATTCACCATGATTAGTGGGTTATTTCTGAAAATTAGTGTAAATACAAGTCTTCCCAGTGCTGCCTTTGACAAATACTCCAAACAATAAAAGAACAGGTCAACCAAGTGTACTTCAACACTAGTATATATTGCATTTGAACCAGAATATAAGTGCATGTAAATTCAAGCGTAGTTGGCAGGATGCACATTGTAAGATTGCTGCAACACAACTATGACACTGCGATGACGATTTCTTCACACTACAGAATGTAAGTATACATCTAAAAAAATTTCCAAAATCTTGGTAAATTTTCTAATAAAATAACAAGACAATGTATATATTAATATGCATTCACGAATTAAAACGTGTCAATTATACATTTACATGCCAATTCAATGATATTATAGAAAAACTTATGAGCACTACAACAAATTTTGACTTTTACGACGGAAAATTTACACTAAATTCGTTGTAAATGAGGCATTTACGACGGAAACGTTCTGTCATTTTGTCATTTTTGCTTCAGTTGAAAGTTCGAAAATACGGTCACAAATTCCTAATTTGGTCACAAGTTCCTGATTTTGTTACAAGTTCCACGTTTTGTCACAAGTTCGTAATTTCGTCACAAATCCCGAGTTTTGTCACAATTTCTAAATTTTATCACAAATTGTAGTTTTTATCACAAATTTCGAATTTATTTAATTTAAAAATAAAAATCAAATATTATATAAAATTACAATTTATAACAAGATTTGAATGAAGAACATTCGTCATAAGTTATTTGAATCCATTTAACCAATCTATTATTCCCAAATAATATTTTCCCAATTAATATTACTTTCCCAATTATGCTAGTTTATTCTTTTACATAGGCCAGAACTCTACATAACTACCAGTAATGCCAAATGACTAATCAGTTTACTTCCTCACTCCATAGTTAACGGCCTAGTGTCTACTAATGTATACAATCCTCAAATTTGGATACAAAGCAAATTCCACTACACATCAAATTACAATAAAATGACAAAGTAATTTTAATTACAATTTGCAGTCTGTAATCGGTTATATGCAATACTTCTAGGCCCTTTCTTCAAGTTCCTTTGCTGCTGCCATAATTCTATTTGAGCTTCAACCTTTATTTGTAAACGTTAAATAAGCAATCACCGAGAGACTCCTTTTGACTGTGATAAAAAAAAAGGCTGGTTGATGTACCATTCCACGTCTTTGAGGTCACGTCTAAATAATTTTTACCATCTCCATACTTCTTCCGAACTTAACCATGGACGCCGGCGAGCCGATCTCGGCGAGGTAACGATGGTCGACGATAGTGGTGGTTGTTGTAGCAGTAACAACAGTGGTGGTGGCTGCTGCGTTCATGACGATTTAAGCATCATCCAACTCAAATTGTACAAAAATCGAGTTCTAATCAAAGTCCCCAAATTTTGAAATTTGCATAAATTCAAATTAAGGGTTTATAATTGTAGATGATAAGAAGAGAATGATTTTGGCTACCTAAACTCTTGATTTGGTTAACAAAATAATTAAGAAATTTGGGTTTAATCTTGGTAGTTTAGAAAAAGGCTAGAGAGATGAGAGAAAGTGGGTGTGGCCGTAGGCCTGTCAATGGGTCGGATTCGGATCGGATTATCCTAAATCCATATCCAAATTCATTAAAAATTTTCGGGTTCGGATCGGATCGGATTGTGGTCGGATATTTTTTAGTCAGATCCATACCCGATCCGTTCGGGTTTCGGATTTTCGGATCGAAGGTCCGACCCGCTTGATTTAAAAAAAAAAAAGGAAAATTGCAAAATTACAAAAATGACTTATCCAAATTCATTTGATTTAGTAATTTAACGGTCAACTATTATTTTGATTAGTACTTTGACTTGTATTCAAAATTTTAGATGTTAATCGAAAAGTCTATATATTTTTTATAAATTTTCTATTATATATGACAAATAAAAAATATATAATATATATTAAAAAATAAATATAGTATATTATATAATACATATAAATAATAAATATATTATATGTTATATATATAATATAGTATAGATATGTAGAAATATTTTTTTATTATATATTATACATAATCAATATATTATATATAATATATAAAAATATAAAAAAATTTAATATATAAAATATATTCGGATCGGATCGTTAACGGATCGGATCATGCTAAATCCATACCCACTCTTTATCGGATCGGATCCTTATAGGATCGGATATTTTTTTGAAGGATCCATACCCGCTAATTTCGGGTTGGATCGGATCGGATCGGATCGGATTCTTGATCCATTGACAGGCCTAGGTGTGGGTGAGGGAGAGAGACGTGAGAGGAGACAGGGGAGAAATAGATGAGATGGGTTGATGGGATGTTAAGGACCATTGGATTTGTGTTTTTTGGTTTTGATCAATGGTGGAAGTGGTGTGATCCGTGTGAGTTATGAGTACCCAATGGGAGGCATTTGTTTTTGTCCAAATATAACCGGATTCATTTGTATTTTTGATATAATATTAAATTCATTCATTTGTACAGTTGTACTTGTAACTAGTGCTCTGTCTAACGTAAGGCTGTAATCCGAGTCGAGCTGCTCGCGAGCAGCTCGAGCTCGAACTCGTTTGACAGCAGCTCGGCTCGACTCGACTCGTTAACGAGCCGAGCTCGAGCATAAGATCGGACTCGTTTAACTAAACGAGCCGGCTCGGCTCGACTCGACTCGTTAAACGAGCCGAATTCGGTCACAAGATCAGGCTCGTTTAAGTGTAAATTTACACGAGCCGGCTCGACCGACTCGTTTAAATAGGCTCGTTTAGCTAAACGAGCCGGCTCGGCTCGACTCGACTCGTTAAACGAGCCGAGTTCGGTCACAAGATTAGGCTCGTTAGTTAAACGAGCTGGCTCGACTCGTGAAAAAAAGCTCGACTCGAATTGATACTCGGCTCGACTCGGCTCGAATGACAACCCTAGTCTAACGACCTAATCATACGGATGTCAAGATATATCTAATTTAATTATATTCCCAAATTTTAAAAAAATAAAAAATTAATTTGGTCAAAAATCTTATTAGATTACTAGATTAGTACTCATAACCAGTGTTGTAAAAAGCGGAAAGCGGTTCTAAGCGGTGGAAGGACCTTCTAGCCCTAGGCGGTTTAGGCGGGCGCCTAGGCGGATTTCTAAGCGGGACGTTAAGCGGATTGTGAATATATATACATATATATTTTTTAATTATTTAATTATATATTTAGAGGTTATGAATTATACAAGTTTAAATTTTAATACATATATTCATTTATAATATGAAATTTGAAAAATAATTAAAGAAAAAAATAAATAAATAAATAAAAATATTTAAAATATATATATTTTTAAGGTTCAAAATTTAGTCAACCCGCCTAATTCCGGTCAAACCCGCTTAATTCCGCTTAATCCCCGCTTAATTACAAAAAACGCTTAAAAGTCCGATTAGTAGAAAATCGAGTCGGTTAGCCCGCTTTTTCCGCCTAGGCGGCCGCCTAGGTGGCCGCTTAGCCC
This sequence comes from Kitagawia praeruptora, assembly GCA_037693485.1. Taxonomy (NCBI): domain Eukaryota; kingdom Viridiplantae; phylum Streptophyta; class Magnoliopsida; order Apiales; family Apiaceae; genus Kitagawia; species Kitagawia praeruptora. The sequence continues at coordinate 10,802,313 of CM075345.1, read as the reverse complement.
GCTTTTTAGAACAGAGCTCATAACCAGTGCTCTATCCTTTATTATTGTTTCTATTTTTTAAAATATATTTCTCAATGATCTAACCATACGAATGTCAAGATATATCTAATTTAATGAGATTACCAAATTTTCAAAAATTAAAAAATTAATTTGGTTGGAGATCTCAGAAGATCAATACTATATTTACTAATACTCGTAACCAGTGCTCTATCCTTTATTATTGTTTCTATTTTTTAAAATATAGTTCTCAGTGATCTAACCGTACGAATGTCAAGATATATCTAATTTAATGAGATTACCTAATTTTCAAAAAATAAAAAATAATTTGGTTGGAGATCTTAGTAGATCAATACTATATTGACTAGTACTCGTAACCAGTGCTCTGTCCCATTTTATTGTTTATATTTTTTAAAATATATTTCTCAATGATCCAACCGTACGAATGTCAAGATATATCTAATTGAATTATATTCCCAATTTTTCAAAAAATTAAAAATTAATTTGGTTGGAGATCTTAGTAGGTCAATACTATATTGACTAGTACTCGTAACCAGTGCTCCGTTCCGTATTATTGTTTATATTTTTTAAAATATATTTCTCGATGATCCAACTGTACGAATGTCAAGATATATCTCATTTAATTATATTCCCAAATTTCTAAAAAATAAAATATTAATTTGGTTGGAGATCTTAGTAGATCAATATTATATTGACTAGTACTCGTAACCAGTGCTCTTTTCCATATTATTGTTTCACTTTTTTAAAATATATTTCTAGACGATCTAACCGTACGATTGTCAAACTATATCTAATTTAATAATATTCCCAAATTTTCGAAAAATAAAAAATTATTTTAGTTGGACTAATAAATGATTAAAAAAAATTATGCTAACGTACGACGGAATTGGTCGTAAGTTATTTGCCACTTATTTTTTTCATGAAAATTTGAATTTTCCACCCATTTTTAGATGAAAAGTTGAATTTTCCGTCGTAAGTTTAATTTAAGATAAAAATATTATTATAATACATAAAATGTTTATTAAAAAAATAAAAATAGTAAACTAAACGACGTCGTTTCGTCATCAGAAAAGCAATTCATTTTGCAATTAAATTCAATTACAATAAAGAACTTACGACGGAAAATATTCCGTCGTAAGTTCTACGGAATCTGTCGTAAGTTAACTGCTAAAAAGACACTGTCCCATCATCAGAAAAGCAATTCATTTTGCACTTAAATTCAAATACAATAATTAACTTATGACAAAACATATTTCGTCGTAAGTTCACTGCTTACGACGGAATCTGTCATAAGTTCACTGCTAAACGACAAGGATTCTTTTACAAAAAAATAATTCATTTTCCAATATAATATAATTACAGAAGAAAATGGTACGACATCGTATGTACGTTAACTTAACTTACGACGAATTTTCGTTTCCGTCGTAAGTACAGCGCAAAAATGGTTCCGTCGTAAGTTGTCCGTCGTAAAAGGCCAAATTTGTTGTAGTGGAGACATAACATATATTCATATGTGCTCACAAATTAAAACGTGTCAATTGTATATTTACTTGTCAACTCAATGACATCATATTATTTATGAAATTTTTTTGGGACCTTTTTGGATGTCTAGCAATACTCAATCGATATATCTTTTGATTTTTTTATTTTGTTTAGCAAAAAATTATATATTTAAAAAAAGTTTAAAATGAAATTAAAATGGTTAGAAAAGTTGTTAAAATATTAAAAAGTAAATAATAATAAATGTATAAAAGATACAATTAGAAGAAATTATTTTAAAATATAAAAAAGTAAAAATAATAATAACTGTATAAGTGATAACTATTCTTGGATGCGTATGTTCGTGTAGTGGTTTGAACTCTCGACTTTTCTATTAAATTTTCTCTAATATCTTAAAAAACTTATAACATTTTATATAAATACAATAACAACCTTTATTCCCATTTTCATGAACTTGCATGACCAATTATTACATTAAAACAATTCACTGAAAAATAAAGTAATGTATAATAATTATTAAAGGTAATGTCATACATTTTACATTAGCAAGACAATAATGAAATGTAATAAGAGGGCGATTGGAAAGTCATGTTTTTTCATTAATTTTTTTACTTCCATTTATCCAACTAATAATTGCTTAAAGTTGATCTTCTCCGTCCTAAAATACATATTTTTTTTATTCTTAATTGATCCGTCAAATTAATCAAAATTTGACTCGAATATTCATGTATAATATAATTGAAAAATATATATATTATTAAAAAATACCTATAACCTATGTTACAATGTAACTTTCAATTTTTAAAATTAATAATTAAGTAATATTTAATATTTAATTGAAATTTGGTTAATATATAAAATGAAACGGAATGAATATTATGTATCTGCTCATCATGATCTTAATATAACTACACAAAATTAGTTAAATATTAGGATTCTGCCACGCTGAACGTGGTTATAAAATATATACACGTTGCTGACTAAAATAATCAACAAAACGCTACATTTTATATAATATGAAATGGAAAATTCAAATTTAATAATAAAAATTTATTGCTGCTAGAAGTATGTTAAACACTTGCAAATACACGAAGGGAAACTTCACAACTTTTGTATTGTACCGTAAACTCGAAATCAAAACTAATTTTTTTTTATTGTTTTGACAAGATACTAAAAATTTCAGCAGAAATCAATGCTTTCGCGGCTACTTGATGGTAGATTAGAATTAGATATGTATACAATCTTTAGTAACTAGCTCAACCAGTGTTGTAAAAAGCGGGAATCGGACTTAATCGGTGGAGGCAGATATACATATCTAGCCTCAAATTTCAGCAGAAATTAATGCTTTTGAGGCTACTTGATGGTATATGAGATGTGTATACAATCTTTAAACTAGCTCCAACGAATAAGGGGCATGACAGAGAATTTCATGAGGCCAACTTTGCAATGAAAACCATTGCGCTCACCGCATGCAAAGTAGTGAGGCTTCCAATTCTTCAACACCAACTTAAATCCATTTCCTCTGCCTTCTTAATTTCGTAGTAGAAACATGCTATGAGGGAATGTAGTATTACTTGGTGGATCATACTTGAACACTGCAACCATAATACACAAGCAAATTGCATGAATAACTTACCTTGCATCAGAAATACATAGTTCTGCAGTTTCAGATTTTGTAGGAGTCTTCACGTAACAAGAAAAACAAACTATAGATAAACTAACACATTAGTAACATGAGTTAATTGAGGTGACACATGCAACTAAAAATGCTAGCAATAGGTACTATATATTGTTACACATACCTAGAGTGTCATTGAGATATATAAAAGGGGCCGTTCTTAATGGTCCAGTCAGTGTAGTTAAAACCAAAATGCCATTTCTCGTCATCCCCTACGACAACTCTTCTTGTCTTTGGAACATTTGGACGTTTCCAAGGCAAACCACCCGTGATATTGAAGCCATGTGGACTGCTGTAATTCTGTGGAATGTTTGGTGAATTCCATGGCCAACCAGCTGTGAAATTGAAGCCAGGAGGAGGACTGCTGTAATTCTGTGGAATATTTTGTCGATTCCACGGACAACCAGAGGAAAAATTGAAGCCAGAATTCCAATTTCGTGGCCCTTTACGGATTTTGTAGTAAGTTCTACGGAATCTGTCGTAAGTTAACAGCTAAAAAGACACTGTCCCATCATCAGAAAAGCAATTCATTTTGCATTTAAATTCAAATACAATAATTAACTTATGATAGAACATATTTCGTCGTAAGTTCACTGCTTACGACGGAATCTGTCATAAGTTCACTGCTAAACGACAAGGATTCTTTTACAAAAAAAATAATTCATTTTCCAATTAAATATAATTACAGAAGAAAATGGTACGACATCGTATGTACGTTAACTTAACTTACGAAGAATTTTCGTTTCCGTCGTAAGTACAGCGCAAAAATGGTTCCGTCGTAAGTTGTCCGTGGTAAAAGGCCAAATTTGTTGTAGTGGAGACATAACATATATTCATATGTGCTCACAAATTAAAACGTGTCAATTGTATATTTACATGTCAACTCAATGACATCATATTATTTATGAAATTTTTTTGGGACCTTTTTGGATCTCTAGCAATACTCAATCGATATATCTTTTGATTTTTTTTAGTTTGTTTAGCAAAAAATTATATATTTAAAAAAAGTTTAAAATGAAATTAAAATGGTTAGAAAAGTTGTTAAAATATTAAAAAGTAAATAATAACAAATGTATAAAAGATACAATTAGAAGAAATTATTTTAAAATATAAAAAAGTAAAAATAATAATAACTGTATAAGTGATAACTATTCTTGGATGCGTATGTTCGTGTAGTGGTTTGAACTCTCGGCTTTTCTATTAAATTTTCTCTAATATCTTAAAAAACTTATAACATTTTATATAAATACAATAAGAACTTTTATGCCCATTTTCATGAACTTGCATGACCAATTATTACATTAAAACATTTCACTGAAAAATAAAGTAATGTATAATAATTATTAATGGTAATGTCATACATTTTACATTAGCAAGACAATAATGAAATGTAATAAGAGGGCGATTGGAAAGTCATGTTTTTTCATTAATTTTTTTACTTCCATTTATCCAACTGACAATTGCTTAAAGTTGATCTTCTCCTTCCTAAAATACATATTTTTTTGATTTTTAATTGATCCGTCAAATTAATCCAAATTTGACTCGAATATTCATGTATAATATAATTGAAAAATATATATATTATTAAAAAGTACTTATAACATATGTTACAATGTAACTTTCAATTTTTAAAATTAATAATTAAGTAATTTTTAATATTTAATTGAAATTTGGTTAATACATAAAATGAAACGGAATGAATATTATGTATCTGCTCATCATGATCTTAATATAACTACACAAAATTAGTTAAATATGAAAAAGGATTCTACCACGCTGAACGTGGTTATAAAATATATACACGCTGCTGACTAAAATAATCAACAAAACGCTACATTTTATATAATATGAAATGGAAAATTCAAATTTAATAATAAAAATTTATTGCTGCCACAAGTATGTTAAACACTTGCAAATACACGAAGGGAAACTTCACAACTTTTGTATTGTACCGTAAACTTGAAATCAAAACTGATTTTTTTTTTATTGTTTTGACAATATTCTAAAAATTTCAGCAGAAATCAATGCTTTCGAGGCTACTTGATGGTAGATTAGAATTAGATATGTATACAATCTTTAGTAACTAGCTCAACCAGTGTTGTAAAAAGCGGGAATCAGACTTAATCGGTGGAGGCAGATATACATATCTAGCCTCAAATTTCAGCAGAAATTAATGCTTTTGAGGCTACTTGATGGTAGATGAGATGTGTATACAATATTTAAACTAGCTCCAACGAATAAGGGGCATGACAGAGAATTTCATGAGGCCAACTTTGCAATGAAAACCATTGCGCTCACCGCATGCAAAGTAGTAAGGCTTCCAATTCTTCAACACCAACTCAAATCCATTTCCTCTGCCTTCCTAATTTCGTAGCAGATACATGCTATGAGGGAATGTAGTATTGCTTGGTGGATCATACTTGAACACTGCAACCATAATACACAAGCAAATTGCATGAATAACTTACCTTGCATCAGAAATACATAATTCTGCAGTTTGAGATTTTGTAGGAGTCTTCACGTAACAAAAAAAACAAACTATAGATAAACTAACACATTAGTAACATGAGCTAATTGAGGTGACACATGCAACTAAAAATGCTAGCAATAGGTGCTATTGTTACACATACCTAGAGTGTCATTGAGATATATAAAAGGGGCCGTTCTTAACGGCCCAGTCAGTGTAGTTAAAACCAAAATGCCATTTCTCGCCATCCCCTACGACAACTCTTCTTGCCTTTGGAACATTTGGACGTTTCCAAGGCAAACCACCCGTGACATTGAAGCCAGGTGGACTGCTGTAATTCTGTGGAATGTTTGATGAATTCCATGGCCAACCAGCTGTGAAATTGAAGCCAGGAGGAGGACTGCTGTAATTCTGTGGAATATTTGGGCGATTCCACGGACAACCAGAGGAAAAATTGAAGCTAGAATTCAAATTTTGTGGCCCTTTACGGATTTTGTCGTAAGTTCTACGGAATCTGTCGTAAGTTAAATACTAAAAAGACACTGTCCCATCATCAGAAAAGCAATTCATTTTGCATTTAAATTCAAATACAATAATTAACTTATGACAGAACATATTTCGTCGTAAGTTCACTGCTTACGACGGAATCTGTCATAAGTTCATTGCTAAACGACAAGGATTCTTTTACAAAAAAAATAATTCATTTTCCAATTAAATATAATTACAGAAGAAAATGGTATGACATCGTATGTACGTTAAATTAACTTACGACGAATTTTCATTTCCGTCGTAAGTACAGCGCAAAAATGGTTCCGTCGTAAGTTGTCCGTCGTAAAAGGTCAAATTTGTTGTAGTGGAGACATAACATATATTCATATGTGCTCACAAATTAAAACGTGTCAATTGTATATTTACATGTCAACTCAATGACATCATATTATATATGAAATTTTTTTTGGGACCTTTTTGGATCTCTAGCAATACTCAATCGATATATCTTTTGATTTTTTTTAGTTTGTTTAGTAAAAAGTTATTTATTTAAAAAAAGTTTAAAATGAAATTAAAATGGTTGGAAAAGTTGTTAAAATATTAAAAAGTAAATAATAATAAATGTATAAAAGATACAATTAGAAGAAATTATTTTAAAATATAAAAAAGTAAAAATAATAATAACTGTATAAGTGTAACTATTCTTTGGATGCGTATGTTCGTGTAGTGGTTTGAACTCTCGGCTTTTCTATTAAATTTTCTCTAATATCTTAAAAAACTTATAACATTTTATATAAATACAATAAGAACTTTTATGCCCATTTTCATGAACTTGCATGACCAATTATTACATTAAAACAATTCACTGAAAAATAAAGTAATGTATAATAATTATTAATGGTAATGTCATACATTTTACATTAGCAAGACAATAATGAAATGTAATAAGAGGGCGATTGGAAAGTCATGTTTCTTCATTAATTTTTTTACTTCCATTTATCCAACTAATAATTGCTTAAAGTTGATCTTCTCCGTCCTAAAATACATATTTTTTTTGATTTTTAATTGATCCCTCAAATTAATCAAAATTTGACTCGAATATTCATGTATAATATAATTGAAAAATATATATATTATTAAAAAGTACCTTTAACCTATGTTACAATGTAACTTTCAATTTTTAAAATTAATAATTAAGTGATTTTTAATATTTAATTGAAATTTGGTTAATATATAAAATGAAACGGAATGAATATTATGTATCTGCTCATCATGATCTTAATATAACTACACAAAATTAGTTAAATATGAAAAAGGATTCTACCACGCTGAACGTGGTTATAAAATATATACACGTTGCTAACTAAAATAATCAACAAAACACTACATTTTATATAATATGAAATGGAAAATTCAAATTTAATAATAAAAATTTATTGCTGCCAGAAGTATGTTAAACACTTGCAAATACACGAAGGGAAACTTCACAACTTTTGTATTGTACCGTAAACTCGAAATCAAAACTAATTTTTTTTTATTGTTTTGACAAGATACTAAAAATTTCAGCAGAAATCAATGCTTTCGAGGCTACTTGATGGTAGATTAGAATTAGATATGTATACAATCTTTAGTAACTAGCTCAACCAGTGTTGTAAAAAGCGGGAATCGGACTTAATCGGTGGAGGCAGATATACATATCTAGCCTCAAATTTCAGCAGAAATTAATGCTTTTGAGGCTACTTGATGGTAGATGAGATGTGTATACAATCTTTAAACTAGCTCCAACGAATAAGAGGCATGACAGAGAATTTCATGAGGCCAACTTTGCAATGAAAACCATTGCGCTCACCGCATGCAAAGTAGTAAGGCTTCCAATTCTTCAACACCAACTCAAATCCATTTCCTCTGCCTTCTTAATTTTGTAGCAGATACATGCTATGAGGGAATGTAGTATTGCTCGGTGGATCATACTTGAACACTGCAACCATAATACACAAGTAAATTGCATGAATAACTTAACTTGCATCAGAAATACATAGTTCTGCAGTTCGAGATTTTGTAGGAGTCTTCACGTAACAAAAAAAACAAACTATAGATAAACTAACACATTAGTAACATGAGCTAATTGAGGTGACATATGCAACTAAAAATGCTAGCAATAGGTGCTATTGTTACACATACCTAGAGTGTCATTGAGATATATAAAAGGGGCCGTTCTTAATGGCCCAGTCAGTGTAGTTAAAACCAAAATGCCATTTCTCATCATCCCCTACGACAACTCTTCTTGTCTTAGGAACATTTGGACGTTTCCAAGGCAAACCACCCGTGAAATTGAAGCCAGGTGGACTGCTGTAATTCTGTGGAATGTTTGGTGAATTCCATGGCCAACCAGCTGCGAAATTGAAGCCAGGAGGAGGACTGCTGTAATTCTGTGGAATATTTGGGCGATTCCACGGACAACCAGAGGAAAAATTGAAGCCAGAATTCCAATTTTGTGGCCCTTTACAGATTTTGTCGTAAGTTCTACGGAATCTGTCGTAAGTTAACTGCTAAAACGACACTGTCCCATCATCAGAAAAGCAATTCATTTTGCATTTAAATTCAAATACAATAATTAACTTACGACAGAACATATTTCGTCGTAAGTTCACTACTTACGACGGAATCTGTCATAAGTTCACTGCTAAACGACAAAGATTCTTTCACAAAAAAAATAATTCATTTTTCATTTAAATTTAATTACAGAAGAAAATGGTACGACATCGTATGTACGTTAACTTAACTTACGACGAATATTCTTTTCTGTCGTAAGTATGGTGCTACTTACGACGAATTTTCGTTTCCGTCGTAAGTTGTCCGTCGTAAAAGGCCAAATTTGTTGTAGTGGTGACATAGCATATATTCATATGTGATCACAAATTAAAACGTGTCAATTGTATATTTACATGTCAACTCAATGACATCATATTATTTATGAAATTTTTTTGGACCTTTTTGGATCTCTAGCAATACTCAATCGATATATCTTTTGATTTTTTTTAGTTTGTTTAGCAAAAAATTCAATATTTAAAAAAGTTTAAAATGAAATTAAAATGGTTAGAAAAGTTGTTAAAATATTAAAAAGTAAAATAATAATAAATGTATAAATGATACAGTTAGAAGAAATTATTTTAAAATATAAAAAAGTAAAAATAATAATAACTGTATAAGTGATAACTATTCTTGGATGCGTATGTTCGTGTAGTGGTTTGAACTCTCGGCTTTTCTATTAAATTTTCTCTAATATCTTAAAAAACTTATAACATTTTATATAAATACAATAAGAACTTTTATGCCCATTTTCATGAACTTGCATGACCAATTATTACATTAAAACATTTCACTGAAAAATAAAGTAATGTATAATAATTATTAATGGTAATGTCATACTTTTTACATTAGCAAGACAATAATGAAATGTAATAAGAGGGCGATTGGAAAGTCATGTTTTTTCATTAATTTTTTTACTTCCATTTATCCAACTAATAATTGCTTAAAGTTGATCTTGTCCGTCCTAAAATACAAATTTTTTTATTTTTAATTGATCCGTCAAATTAATCAAAATTTTAATCGAATATTCATGTATAATATAATTGAAAAATATATATATTATTAAAAAGTACCTATAACCTATGTTACAATGTAACTTTCAATTTTTAAAATTAATAATTAAGTAATTTTTAATATTTAATTGAAATTTGGTTAATATATAAAATGAAACGGAATGAATATTATGTATCTGCTCATCATGATCTTAATATAACTACACAAAATTAGTTAAATATGAAAAAGGATTCTGCCACGCTGAACGTGGTTATAAAATATATACACGTTGCTGACTAAAATAATCAACAAAACGCTACATTTTATATAATATGAAATGGAAAATTCAAATTTAATAATAAAAATTTATTGCGGCCAGAAGTATGTTAAACACTTGCAAATACATGAAGGGAAACTTCACAACTTTTGTATTGTACCGTAAACTCGAAATCAAAACTAATTTTTTTTAGGGCTTGCTTTTCTAGAGGTGATTAAAAAAACAATACAAAAATATAGGGGTTATTTTTGTAAATATAGGGGGCGGGTTCAATTATTACAAAAATGCCATCAAAAAATTATACTAAAATCTCAGGTAAGGTTCCTGAGGTTACCTCAGGAACATTATTCTCTTTTTTTTATTGTTTTGACAAGATACTAAAAATTTCAGCAGAAATCAATGCTTTCGAGGCTACGTGATTGTAGTTTAGAATTAGATATGTATACAATCTTTAGTAACTATCGGACTTAATCGATGGAGGCAGATATACATATCTAGCCTCAAATTTCAGTAGAAATTAATGCTTTTGAGGCTACTTGATGGTAGATTAGATATGTCTACAATCTTTAAACTAGCTCCAAGGAATAAGGGGCATGACAGAGAATTTCATGAGGCCAACTTTGCAATGAAAACCATGGCGCTCACCGCATGCAAAGTAGTAAGGCTTCCAATTCTTCAACACCAAGTCAAATCCATTTCCTCTGCCTTCTGTCACCGAAGCCAACCTTTTTGCCCTCCTTAGGTCACAATTCTCAAAACGTCGATAATTTCGTAGCAGATACATGCTTTGAGGGAATGTAGTATTGCTTGGTGGATCATACTTGAACATTGCAACCATAATACACAAGCAAATTGCATGAATAACTTACCTTGCATCAGAAATACATAGTTCTGCAGTTCGAGATTTTGAAGGAGTCTTCACGTAACAAAAAAAACAAACTATAGATAAACTAACACATTAGTAACATGAGCTAATTGAGGTGACACATGCAACTAAAAATGCTAGCAATAGGTGCTATTGTTACACATACCTAGAGTGTCATTGAGATATATAAAAGGGGCCGTTCTTAATGGCCCAGTCAGTGTAGTTAAAACCAAAATGCCCTTTCTCGTCATCCCCTATGACAACTCTTCTTGTCTTAGGAACATTTGGACGTTTCCAAGGTAAACCACCCGTGAAATTGAAGCCAGGTGGACTGCTGTAATTCTGTGGAATGTTTGGTGAATTCCATGGCCAACCAGCTGTGAAATTGAAGCCAGGAGGACTGCTGTAATCCTGTGGAATATTTGGGCGATTCCACGGACAACCAGAGGAAAAATTGAAGCCAGAATTCCAATTTTGTGGCCCTTTACCAAAGTTTCGGTTAACATCACTAACTACCAATAATGTAGCTGCTACACCCTACAAGCAACAGCATAACTAGTTGTATATGCTTAGAAGCCATTTAATCAGGTCACTCAAAAATTAAAATACTCGTAAACAAATAATTAGATTGTTTGTGATGAACTGATCAGGACTTGTTAATTAATGAGCTTATATAGCAACACTCCATTAAATCTAGGACAGGAGAACCGGAGACAAGTGCACAAACATTGTAACATTGTACTTATTATGTTGGGATATTAACTGGATAAGATTATTCGTCATATTTTGGGACTAGAAAAAATTATTCATAATTATATAAGATTATTCATTTATCAGACAAAAGTATCAACCGTAAAGGGAACAAGCATCGAAAATGCTAAGGAAAATGAGTCTATTACTCAATGGTAAATTGATGAGTTTTGGTGTAATTACAATTGGTAATTACCCATGATTAGTGGGTTGCTTAAAAATTATTACTGCAAAGAAGTGTTCTCCTGCCACAGCTTTGACAAAAGACCTCCATTCTCTAAAGACAAGTCAAGCAAGCATTGCTTCATCATAAGGCTCTTGTATTGCATTTGAACCTGAAAATAATTAAGTGCTTCCAAATTCAAATGGTTGGCTGCAATTAACTAGTGCACAATGTATCATTGATATCAAACAATGACAAATATCGCTTTGTAATGTGCTCCTTAACTACTTATGGAAGGTCAGAAAAAATGACATTTTTATCACAAGTTTTTATTTTCTTTACCAAAATAACGATTTTCAGGAAGGATGGCCAAAACTACCAACCAATTACACATTTCATGAATGTGTAATGCAAAAAAACAAAAACTACCACCTATTAGGCATGTAGCAGATGTGTAATACACACAAAAAAAAAACCTGTTACAAATGTATGAAATGTGTAATATAAAAATATAATAATACAGGTAAATAACCATCGGGTAGTGGAGAGGTGGGGTAAAAAAAAATAGATTCTTAACCGTCGAGCCAGTACGGTACCAAAATTTAAGCAACAAAATGGATTCTCTCTCGATACTTGTTAACCATCGAATATTTTTTTTTTGTACTGTTGTTTTACTTTATTAAAATAATAATATTTAGGTATTTTATATTGAAATAATAATGGGTTCAACGGGTTCCAATATTTGGGGCTCAAAAATATTAAATTTTTTAATTTAAATTTTAAAATTTATCTTTATTCCCTTACGGGTTCAACAATTAACTTTTGGGGTTCAATTTTTCCATTTCGGGGTTTAAAAATATTCGAAATGACGAATAAACCATATACAACTTAGGGTTTGGGGTTTAGGGTTTAGGGTTTAGGCACCGGATTCAATTTTTTAAATTAAAATTTTTAAATTTAAAAAATACAATTTTAATTAAATTTAGGGGTTCAACGTTTCCATTTTAGGTTTTAAAAATATTCGGAACGACGAAAATCTTATATGAACTTAGGGTTTAGAGTATTAAATTTTTTAATTTAAATTTAAAATTTATTTTTATTCCCTTACGGGTTCAACAATTAACTTTTGGGGTTCAACTTTTCCATTTCCGGTTTTAGAAATATTTGAAATGACGAATAAACCGTATACAAAATTAGGGTTTAGGGGTTTAGGTGCCAGATTCAATTTTTTTAATTAAAATTTTTAAATTTAAAAAATACAATTTTAATTAAATTTAGGGGGTTCAGCAATTAACTTTTGGGGTTTAACGTTTACATTTGAGGTTTTAAAAATATTCGGAACGACAAAAACCGTATACGAACTTAGGGTTTAGGGTAGTTTACCCTAAACCCAACTTATCCTAATTTTTAAATGCTTTAGGGTTTAAAAATTAGGACGTCGGATTCAAATTTTTAATTAAAATTTTTAAATTTTATCTGTGTTTCCTCGGGGTTTCAACAATTAACCTTTAGGGTTCAACAATTCCATTTTGGATTTTGAAAATATTCGGAATGGCGGATAAACTGTATACGAACTTAGGGTTTTGGGTTGTAAACCTAAATCCTAGACCCAAAACCCTAATTTATCCTTTTAAAAATCAGGCCACCAGACTAATTAAAATATTCATTTAAAATATAATTTTTAAATTTATCTGTATTTCATTAGGGGTTCAAGGATTAACCTTTGGGATTCAACTTTTCCATTTTGGGTTTTAGAAATATTAGAATAACGAAATTAATACGTTTATTAATTATACATTTTTAATAGTGTTTTTAAATATATATTTACAAAAAAATAATAATATTTATTACCCCAATAAAAAATGCGTAATAGAACATATAACCCAGATCAAGAATGCGTAATAAGCTTGACCCATATACAAAATACGTAGTACATTTTATTATACTCCTGCCAAATGCGTAACATACCATGTAATAATTAAATATGTGTATTATGCATCCAAAGAATGCGTAACTGCTTGTTCTCTCCCTGCAAATGCGTCATAAAATGTGTTTAAAAAGGGTCAGGAATGCGTAATAGTTGTTACTATATTGAAAAATGCGTAATTGACTGCTATTAATGAGATAAATGATTAACGCTAGAGGTATCCCTGTAATAACTTTTTTTGACAAATTCACTACTAGAAAAACAGGAATAGACATCGGGCCTTTAACATCTGTAGAAAAAACCACTGATGTTAAAAGTAATTTTAACATCGATTTTTATAAAAGCGATGTTAATTGGTTTCTCAGACATCAGATCTTAAAACAACCGATGTCTTTTTAAATTTTAAAAAAATCAAAATACGCGGCTTAGTTTCCCCATTTTGAAATGAAACATAATTTCCCCCTTAGAATTTTTTTTAGCCCGCCCGCCTCTCCCCAAATATTATTTCCCCCAAATTAATTTACCAATCTCTCACAACCTAACCACACACTCTCTCTCCCTCCCCCCTCTCTAACCCTCTTTTCACATCTCAGTCGCTCTACTATCTCTCTCTCATATCTCTTAGAACCCTAAATCAAAACCCGAACATGTCTTCTCATATCTCTCTCCAATCGGTGGAAAATCTAAAGAACCCTAAATCGGTGGAAGCACAAGAACCCTAAATCGGCGTAGGAGAAGTGCAAGAACCCTAAATCGATGAAGGGAAGTTTAAATCGATCATTCTCTTCAATTACTTGCTCCAATTTGTAAGTGGGTTTTCAATTTTTTGTTCAAATTTCAGTTTTTCACTACACCATAAACAGCCTGCGGTAACCCAAAAATTCTGTTACATTTGGATGCGAAAATGTTACAATAGACCCTTTTTTGGGCTAAGGTAACATAAATTATATGTTACATATTTCGATGTTACCTTAGGGTACCTAATGTAACTTATTTCACCCCTAGGGTAACATGTACTTTTGGGTTACCTTAGAGGTCTACTGTAACATAAAAATGGCAGATTGCAACATAAATATTCGGTTACCTTAGGGTGCTTCAATTTTTTAAAAAATGGGTCCCAACAGTGGGCCCCACCAGTGGACAGATTTGTTTAAAATTTCTGATTTAATTGTTTTTCCGCCAATTTTCTTCTTCTTTTTTTGCTAAATATTTCTGCCAATTTCACTGGTAAAATTCCTTTTTTTTTTTGCTTTTGTCAAACACTGGTAATATTCCTTAAACTTTCATAAATACACGATTTTTTGCTTCCAAAAACAAACAAAAAATAGACTAACTCAAATTAATACGACATAATTGAAATAAATCACAAATATAAACTTTCATAAAATTTAAAAATATCATTGAGTTCGTACAATGATGTAACTAAATTATTGCAACTACTAATTACAATAAAACAACAAAAACTACTTATTTAACAATTTATCCATCTTCATAATCAGTCATTAGTGCTAGTATGGCCTTTGTTAACTGCGTCATTGAGCTTGCCTGTGTACATAAGTAAAAGAATCATCCATGAGAACTGGTATATTATCTTTCCAGTATGTTCTCAGCACATTACAAAACCATCGACAATACAGTGCAGCTAACTACCTTTGCAACATAAACAGGTGTGGCAAAGAATTTTCAATTTTGTAATTGATATGGGCATTCAATTGCATGCAAGTAACAACAGTTTACGATCAAAATCCACTCTGTAAGATAAACCTAAATATACATTATTTTAAAGTACTTTGATGACTTGCAGATCTTGTTCACCAAACTTCTGACTTGAATACAAATAATATGCAAGGATGTTTCAAACAAATTCTACACAAATATTAATTAACCAACATCAAATCTATGATTCATCACCTTCTACAAAGATATTAACACACACACACACACACACACACACACAAAAACTCTGTTAGACATCCATTAGGGGACACATTATCGTGTTCCTTATCGCTAGAACATAATTTTGGCGGTGGAGGTGGTGCAGTCTTAATTATCTAAAACACATGTGATTGCCCTAGAAAGAATGCAACGAAACTGAAAAAGCTATAATCCTTATCTACCACTGTAAAGGCTATTACAGTCTCTGCCAATTAAAGAACACAATGAAAGAATATGCAACCAGCTTAGTCATCTAAAAAAGATGTAAAAGTATCATGGAACAGTGTGGCATCATACCAGTATTCAGTATAAAATTTTCAAGCATGGAATACAGAAGATCAAGGAAGAGTCATACACTTAAACGTATATTTGCATCCATGAGAAAGTCTAATATTCCAGCTGTAGTTTTCTTGCTGTTAGATGATGGTTGACACTTCCACCGCCACTCCAGCTTAGTCCCATCCCTTTCAAATGTCCACGATAACTGCAATAGAATATCAACCCTTGAGTAAATTAATTTAAGCTTGTCGATACTCTGATAGCTAAATTCCATTCATGTGAACTTTTGTAATGCAAGGTACTTCCTGCAAAATGAATTATATAACATTTAAAGTGCCCAAGCTTCCAGTGAGAAGGGACTTTAAAGCTTAAACAACATCACAGATAAAGATTTTAAATAGGTAGTTCAATAATGGCAAGCATAAGAGTTTAAATTTAACAATCTAACCTGAAACTGAAAGTGCAAGGTACACAATAAGCAACATACAGAGACACACACACACAAATCCTTAAAGAAAACAAACACACAAAGACAGCAACCCGGTGTTTCTTCTATCGATAACTATAACCAAATTCCATTTTCGAAACTTATCCTCCATTTATCATTGCAATACTAACCATCGATTTCATTTCCAAATAATTTTTCCCTCCAATCCCATGACCGAAAATGTACTTGGGTAATGATAAATATGCTAACCTATTTCAACGCAACTTAATCCAGTAACTCCAAAGTAAACAATTTCAATCAAAATAAATTCAGACGACAACATATTAGCATTGCATTATGCAAATAAAATAACAAACTCAAACAAATCACACACAATCCGACATGAAAAAATAGAGTGTTAAAAGCAAACACAAACTCTTTTACAGCCATTTCCAACATCATTAAACCCGTAAACCGACCCGGGATGCTGAAACCCTAAGTAACTTTCAGCTAAGTGAATGTATTCAGAAACAGGTTGGTCCCACTGAGAAGCTCTTTCCTTAACCTCCTCTTCTGATCCTACAAATACATACATCATTTTCAACACACAAACATCAATACATACAACAGAAACAAACAAAATGTAATGAAAAAAGAGAGAAAATGCAAAGTACCATTCAATTTTGCAGCTGCTTGAAGTCGTGCATTCTTTTTTAGCTTGGTCTGCAGGGCAAGTAGTGCATCTGCTTCACTGATATTGTCCGTAAATTTGACTGTATGCTGCATCCTTAACTGTTTGAATCCCTGTATCACACTAACCTCTGCATAATAGCCTTACTCATAAGTCGTACGAAAGTGTGAAGAGATAACATCTTAATAAACAAACATTCAGTTGAAAATTAGTCATTTAACAAACAAATGTTGGTAAGCTTACCTTTTGCTTGAACCATTTACTCGACTCCTGCAGACATTTAAAAAGAAGAGCACAAAATATATCAGGTTGGAATTTTCAAAGTTGCACTACAAAATAGTTGGATGTGTACTGCATCTATGTTGGGGTACCCAAAGAAGAACAAATCGATACATAAATACAAATATAAATTCAGCAAAAACTAAATAGCAATTCATACATATATGTGTGTATTGTACCTGACATCCCAACCCAGATTTAAGACAACCAGAAATAGTCATTGCTGGAAAAAAGCTCTGCACTCATCAACAAACCGATATACTTATATAATCACTTAGAAACATTCACAAATTACAGATCCAAGTAGAAAGAACAAAAAAAATGAATTAGTGATTACTAATAATAATAAGATACATACAGATTAAGATGGATCGAGGATGGAAGCCATGACCTTGGTTTGGCGCACAAAAAATATGAAAACTTAATAGCTTGAAACTACAGCTTATAAATGATACTTATAATCGATTCTGAATCCTCACCCCTCCTCGCGCATACTTCAAAAAACTGTGTAAACTATCGCAATAAAAATAACCCATATGTACACATTTATCAATATTCCGTTGCGTAAATCATATCCATATACACACACATACAGATATAGAAGAATAAGATAGATATATTACCTATAAGAAGCCAGCAAATCCAGAGAAGCCCTCTTAATGTCGATACACAAAAACCCCCCTTTATGTGAGAAGCCCTAGTTTGATTGAGCGATTATTAAATCAATTATTTGTGAACAAATTGAGCCCAACAAATAGAACAAACCAATAAATTGAACCAGTAAATCATTTAGTATGAATATAGAGAAGTCGATTGATTGAGATTGAGAAAGGGGGTAGGGTTCTTAGGAAAGGGGGAGGAGCGGGTTACTTTGAGAGAGTGAGAGTCAGAGAGTTGTGTTTGTGTATTTAGATTTTAGTTTTATGGTTTTAAGTTTTTAAATAATTTATAATTTTAGTTTTAAGTCGAAGGTAGGAAAATTTGGTTTGGGAGGGGGATTTTCGTTAAGGGAGGGAGAATTTTAATGAAAGATTGAAAATTTTGGTTAAGGGGGGAAAACGTGCGGGACAAAATAAATTTTGATGCATTTTTAATATCGATTGGAAGAATAAAAATTTTATTAAATAAACATGAAGTATTTATTAAAAAAACAATTATGATATTTTTTTATGAAAATTGTTTTATTCGATTTTTAAAAAAAATGCAGAATAAATATTAACCAATTTAAAAAAAAATATGTACAAAAAAATTCTAAAAAATGTTACAATTTTTGAAAAAAAATATTTTTTGAAAAAAAAAGTGATTTTAAAAAAATAAAATAATTTTCTAACTCATTTTATAAAAAAAGTTAACAAATTTTAAAAACTAAATTTATTTAAAGAATTTAAAAAAAAAATAAAAAATATTAAATTATATGAAAAGAGTTGGCATGGCTAACTCTAATGTAACACGTACATATTTATGTTACATGCTTCAACACTTTCTAGCTAGTGTAACATCATATTTTTGGCTAGGTAACATAAAAAACACAATGTTACCTCAGGATGTAAGTAGTATAGCTAAGGTAACATATTGGGGTAACATTTCTCCAGTAGGGATTACGGTAGGCCATATATGGTGTAGTGTTTATGTTTTAATTAGTTTTTCTTTTTATAGATTGGGTGGATTCTTGAGTTTGTCATCTCAAAGTAAGTTATTGTTCTGTGTTTGTGTTATATATTATATATATATATATATATATATATATATATATATATATATATATATATACATTTTTGTATAGCATATATGTAAACACAGACTGTAGATGTGTTAATTTATCTTTTTTTAACAAATTAAGACGATTTGATTTACTGCCTCTGCCTTCTTGTGGATTAATAGTTTGTATTATTAATAGGACTTTTAGTAGTGATATGGTTTGTAAAAGGACTTATCGATCTGCTATCTTTTATTTAGTTAAGCTTGAAAAGGACCTTCATGCTGCATATTTAAGAAATATTTACTGCACATAATGTAGCTTAGACATCAGAAATATTTAAGAAACTAATGTCTAAGTCGATAATAGACAACGGCTAAAAACCGATGTCTAAAGTTTTGACATTTCTCTACACACGCATAGACATCGCCCAGAATTTTTTTTTTTACAATGGCCAGAAAGCGATGTATATTGACCTATTTTTAGTAGTGATTGGTTGAAATCGTGTTTCTAATCATTGATATCGGATGAAAAGTGCGTTTTTATTGAAGGTAGATTATTAATGATAATGTTTTTATTACTTAAGTTCTATGGAGACCACCATTTGAGTGGAGACCGTGGAGATCATATACATTATGCACTCAAAACATTGTAAAATATATATATTTGCAAAGAATGTTCAATTAACATTATTATTTCATTCAAAATCTTTAAAATCATATATGATTTGCAAGCAGAACATGTTTTGAAGAACAATACGTTCTGCAATATTTTGTTTGCAGAACATACATGATTTTCAAGATTTTTAATGAAATTTGCATGTAAAACATATATGATATTCAAGATTTTCAATAAAATAGATGGTATAGTGATTTTCATAGAACATGATTTTCAATAAATAAGTTTTTGCAATGTTTTGATTGATATTGGTCTCCCGTCTCCACTAAAAATGTTGATAACTTAACCCTACTTTTGTAATTAATCATTATATATGTTTATCATTTTGTAATATATGCAAGCATTTAGAAAAATTATCACACAAATTCCTGTATTTATTTGAACATGCATAAAAATCTTAATAAACAGTTTTGTAACTTGTTTACAAACTTGTTTTGGGGTTTATCACGAGGTTGATCTAGTTACGAGTTCTTCAACCGTAAAAACGTACTCCCGCTAGCTATTTCTTTTTACTTGTTGGATAATTTTTTCTTATAATTACCATAGTTAATATATTCAAAAATGAGAATTATTAACTTTTGAAAATAGTAGTTTTCAAAAAAAAACTTTTGAAAATAGTAATTATAAAAATATTTTAGAAATTTATATTGCTTTAAAAATGAATATATTAAAGGGGATCGAAAGAGTAAATAGATAATCTGTAAAAATTTTGAATCTAATATCATTGTTAGTTTAGCATAAAATATTATTTCATTCAATAATTATGTTTACAACTTATGAAACTAACTTGTTTATGTTGTTTGTGTTAGAGAAATAAGTAATTTGTTTATGTTGTTAGTGTTAGAGAAATTAGATATCGGACATTCGGACTTGATAAGAGCAAGAATTAATGGTTAAATTGAAGATTAATGGAGTGATTAATTAAAGGAAAATATTTAAATATTTTAATAATATTTAATATATTATTATGATTTATTAGTTATTTATTAATTAAATAATTATAAACTCTGAAAGTAATTTATTTATGCCTGTTGCAAGTTGCAACTACTACTCTATCCACCAGTGGAGTAGTGAATCTTTGATTTAAATTTATCATATTATGTTAATTTAAAATCAATTATATACATTTTTATTTATTACTCAAGTAACATGTATTCATAATTATTTAAAAATTGTGAATTTTAATAAGTAAATATTTTTATTTGTATTTGATAAATATTTATTTTAATACTATTTATGTAAATAATTAGGAATGTATATATACTAAAATATATAACATACATTATTAATTTATTTATTATAAAATAATAGAAAAAATACAATAAAGAGTCATGAGTAATACAAGTTAAGTCTTTCAAACAACAATTTGAAAATTAATAATAAATACAAGAATAATTTAGCCATAAAAATTAACCACTTGATTGTGTGAGACTGACATCTCTTCTTGCTTCTTCTCTTCTCATTAGTATCTTTTTTTTACCTTTGCTTTATTAGAGGACCTGGAATGTGACGCATGTGTTTGTATGCTCATAAGCACTAAGTACGTTAATTTTGAGGGGTAATAAGTCCTCTAATTAAGAATTTTTATGTCTATATAAATCTTTCAATGATTAAATTATGATATTTGTTTTTTTTAATTCTTGTATAGTTGTATGTGGAATTCAAAAAACTTATTGAGAAAATAAACATACCGTGATGCCAGTGATTACAAGAAAATGAGATTAAAAAAATATTAAAGACACTACGCCATAAGTGAGCATACGCAACCCTTTTTACAAAGCGTTGCACATAAAGCGTTTCGTTAGATAGAAATTTTGGGTCTTTTGCAACTGAGCTGAACTGGTGTTGCGTTAGATATAATTTAGTGTTGCGTATTACCCACAGTGTTTCACATCATGCAACACTAGCTGCTGGCGTTGCATTAGATACATTTTTTATTTTAATAAATGGTGACGTGGCAGAAGTAGGACCCACATGTGCTGACGTGGCATTTGCTAACGTGGCAATTATGGGACCTGTATTTGCTGACGTGGCAGAAGTGGGGCCCACCTTTGCTGATGTGGCATTTGCTGACGTGGTAGAAAGCGTTGCATTAGATACCAGTAGTCTTGCATTTGCTGTTTGAAGTGTTGCATTAGATATATTTATATTTTTTTTAAAAAAATATGACGTGGCAGATGCGGGACCCACCACTACTGACGTGGCAGTGTGGGACCCACAAGGGTGACGTGGCAGGAGGCCCATCATGCTGACGTGGCAATTATGGGACCTACAATTGCTGACGTGGCAGAAGTGGGTCCCACCTTTGCTGACGTGGTAGAAGTGGGTCCCACCTTTGATGACGTGGCAGAAGCGTGGTAATTTTTTTTAAAAAAATCTATATTTATTTGGTTTGGTTTTATAACGGTCAAACCGATCAAAGTAAACTTTCCTTTAACTAGTCTTGTCCCGAATGCTGAATCTATTTTTTTAAATTATTTTTTTGACGTTCCAATCGTACAGATGTCAAGATCTAAAGATTTTAGTGATGTGGTAATTTTTTAAAAAAATTGTTAGATGTATTTGGTTTGGTTTTATAACGGTCAAATCGGTCAAAGTGGATTTTCCTTTTAATTAGTCTTGTCCCGAATGTTAATATGTAATGATTTTAGTGTTGTGATAATTTTTTAAAAAATTCCTAGAATTTAGTTATGTGATAATGTGATAATTTTTTTACAAGTATCTAATCATGTTCTTCATTTTCTAAAATTTTGTAAATTTAAAATAAATAAAATAAAATCATATTATACAAAAAAATATAAGAAGCAATTTGTTTTTTTGATAAAAAGGCAGTGAGTATACGTGGTCTTGCACATATCCCCAGGTGAAAATTTTGGACGGATATTTTCCCCCCAAACGAAATAATTCACACAAACTTAAACTCTCCGCCTCCATCTCCCTCTTTCTCTCCATTTCCCAATCTCCGTTCGTTCTACAACCCGTCATACACATACTCACAAACTCGCACACAACTCTCCTCCCTCTTTTCCTCATCTCCGCTGCTACAACACAACCACCACCACCGGCAACCTATCGACTACGGTGGTACCTCCCTTCTTCGACCAACCAACACCCGTAATCCATACATAATAATGCTACTTGAATCCTTCTTAATCTGTTCGTACCATCAATTTCGACAAAATCATCCTGAATTGAATCCCCAAAATTATATATAAGCCTAATTTTTATACCCAATTTGAATAAAATGGGTTTTGGGGAACAAAGAGGAAGGAAATGAAGAATAAAAAGAAAACAGATAGCAATTGAAGGTATGAATCTGTAACTAAACTAATCATTATCTGTAACCTATCTCACAAGCTGCTGCTTCTGAGATTATTTACTAAGTGTAGCCTCACCTATTTTACTAATAAAATTGCTTTGGCGCCTCGACTTTTCGCAATACCTGGGGATGCTGGTGGACTAAATCAAGATGGAGATGATGAATTACAAGGGTTGAATCCTAATGGAACTGGATTGGTTTCCGAAAGCATTGTTTCTGCACCACAGGTAATGAAACCGTTTCCCTTTTCTATGCATTTGGGTTTCACTACAAATTATTTTTGCCTATACATGTATTTACGGTAGTGTAATTTAGAATACAATATGCATTCACGTGTCATTACCGTACTAGTACAGTAATGCACAGTCTGTTATTGAACTCTCTTATATACCTGCTTGTATATTATGGAAAGATCGTTTTAAACTCTATAGGTTGCATGTTTATAATTCATAGTATTTGCTGCTAATGGTTTTGCAATACGAGATAAACATATATTTCCTTGACAGTACCTAACTGAAGGTGGACTGGGACCATGGAAACTATGAATGATTTATGGATATCAAATATGGCTGTCTTAACCATCACCTTTTATATAAGCATAGCTAACTGAGCTCATATATTTTACAAATAATGATGATAAACTAGCTGCCAAGAAGATTAAAAGCAGTGTACATACTATATGTATGTATCAACAGAAGAACAGAAGTAAGTGATATTAAGCAGAAAATGAAAATAAAAACTAATTTATTCCACTGTCTATTCCATAGAGTCTCATCTGCAATGTTTACATTTGAGAATGAGCTTTGGTATTCTCCGAAGCAAACTTTACTTTGAACTCTTACTTGTTTGTTTGTCTAATAGTGTATCTAATGCTAAGGCTTTTAAATTTTCCTTTGTTAGATGTTGTTTCATGTTTGTAAATGTATAACTTATTGGTGAAATTCCAGTGAAAAACCCTGTCTAAATTTTAGTAAATGGATAGTGCCTCTTTGTCAGCTCTAACTTGCCTGTTTTTTTGTTTCTTAGCAGAAGCAGAGCTCCAACATTTTTTTTTTTTGCAGAAAAAGTATTCCTGAGACAACTGAGGACATCTAGAAACCAGATACATGACTTACTGTAAATAAGACAACATCATGTAGAAGTATGGTGCATACAAGAGGTGAGAATGGGAAGATTATTTTGGTATAGTTACATCCTTTAATACAATTGATGTGGATACGACTTCATAAGCTTCTTGATCTACAAGCAATGAATTCTACAGCTAGCTTACCATACAGTGGAGAGTTTAAAGCATATTGTCACTTGTGCTTGTGTCAAGTTTCTTGCGAAATGGGGATGCATGAATGTAAAAATGTGAATATTAATTTAAACACCTACCAATTTCTATTCAATATTTACAAAATTATTGGATATCTTCGAACCCAAATTTCTGATAGAGAGGCAACTATATTGATACAAATGCCTGCAGATATTAGTGTTTGCGAACCCTGACTTCACTTTATTATGAATGTCCCATAATTGTAGTTTATTTTGACCTGTACATAATTGTAATTTATTTTATGGATATTAAATTGAAAGTATGTTAGAAAATAAGCTAATGAATATCATTTTTTAGTGGTGCACTTCTAGGTTTGCTGTTCAGTGTTTTGAAAGGATTTACAATAATATCTTACAAAAATATGTAATGAAAGTCTCTTACACCTATCTTGCAGAGAACCACTGATGCTATTTTGTGTAATTATTATTATTATTTTTTGCAGGTATAATAGTTTCTACAATTTGCTACTTGCTTCTCTTCCCATTCCCCCATTCAATGAATTGTAAGTTCCAAAATCTATTAGTAATAGTTAGATTGATATACTTTGTTTGGGATTTGTTACTTGTATTTTGCCTCACTGCTTGTTTTTCTTTTCGATCATTATTTAATGTTTCCAGAACCTATGAGCTTTTCTAGTTACCTTGTTAATTGAAATTACATCTCATTTCTGTCTGGTCACTTTTTTTTAATGTTATATTTTTATATCATTTAAGTTTACTAACTTGCTTTCGTTTCTGAACCAGTAGCTTTGTCCTTCACTTCCTGCGCCCCATCTTGGTTCTAATCTTTTCGTTTTTATTATTGTTGGTACGTTGCCTGCATACACGCACTTACCGTCTTGATGTTAAATTTATTATTTTATTTCATTTAGTTGCTTTGATGTAGCATGGCTTAAATTTTATTAATTACTCTCAAGTATAATAAAATTGCATGAGTTGTGCCTTCCTTTCTGCATGTTTTATATCTGAACAACTCTTTTAATCATTGAATTAATAAATCTTTGTTCCAAGAAGTACGTTGCTAAAGTTCTAAGTACATCATTCGCCGTCTTCTGTGATAAATCTTCCAGTACAGGACCAGGTTTTTCAAGAAGTTCAATCAGAACAAGATCATCACCAGATCGGACAGCTTCTGTGTATGCAGTGTCAAGGTCACCTTTTTAGAGATGACATGCTATGTTCCAATTAATTTGGTCAGATGACAGGCTTAATCTTATTAATAGTTGGACTATATTTCTATTAGTACTGATGTTAAGCATTAAACTGTACTGCCTCAGGGGATAAATATCTTTATAAGCAATGTGCAAATTGGAGCAATTTTATGGCAATGTCAGCAACAGGAGTAGGGAAAGTTGGTGGGGTAATGGACAAGCCAGTCATAGAAAAGACAACCTCAGGCCGTGAATCTAAGTTTGACGTAAGGTATCACGCCAGCACAACTTTACTGAAATATTCAAATAAACTTAAAACACATCTCTTCTAGTAAGAAGTCTCGTGGATTAACCTAGATAATAACCCTTTCTTTTTATTATTGCTTATCGCAGGCCCATCCTTTTATAAATGACATGGAAAGGAAGAAAGTGTGCAGTGTGATGGACTGCCAGAAATTATCTCGTGAGGCCTGTGATCATGTTGCTCAGAGTGATAAGCTTCCTGTTCAAACTGTTGTACAAGTCCTTTACCATGAGCAGCAACGCCTTCGAGAGGTCATGGATAGCAGTCTTTTAGAATTAGTATCAGTTACTTGGTTTTAGTATATGTTGGTAAGATTTGTAATTTTTGGGATTAATGTATAAACAAAGTAGTCGTTTCAATTTTTTTGTAAAAAAGTGTTGCATTTGACTCTATTTGGTGTTGCAATATTGTAGATTTAGTGTTGCAATTTAAAATGATGTTGCATTTAAAAAGAATGGTGTTGGCTAAAAGAAAAAATTATTGTTGCATTAGCCTCAACTAGTGTTGCATTAGATATATAGTGGTCCTGATTGCTGATGTGGCATGTGGGCCCATTGCTGATGTGGCATGTGGGCCCAGTGCTGACGTGGCACCTTGGTGGGCCCCGCGGATGACGTGGTATGCCCCTCCATTTGTGACGTGGCACTTGTGGGCCCCACTAATGACATGTCAGCATGCTGACATGGCACCTTGCTTCCATGTCAGCATGCTGACGTGGCACCTTGCTTCCATGTCAACATGCTGACATGGCTGAAACATCTTATGCAACCCCATGAAGTGTTGCGTTTGCATGCTTTTGGTGTTGCATAAGGCCTCTTATGCAATGCTTTTTGAAGTGTTGCAATAGCTTGAAAAAGCGTTGCGTTAGGGGTCTTACGCAACGCCAGTATTGGTAACGCCCCTTTAGCGTTGCGTAAGACCTTACGCAACGGTTTTCAGGCCTTACGCAACTGAAAATGGGGGTTGCGTATGTGCGTTTATGGCGTAGTGAGAAAAATGAGAGAGTGAATGAATCGGTCTCTTAGAAAAAGGAGTTGCTTCTTTGGGCTGTTTTAACTTTTTTTTTTTTTGGTCAAGTGGGTTGTTTTAACTTCGAATCGCTGTTTTATATATTCTTTTTCTTTATTCTTTTCTTTACTCTAAGACTAGCTTATAGCCCGTGCAAAGCACGGTTACTTTTAATTTTTTTATAATTTATTTATAATATAATATAATATTATAAATATTTATTTAAATATGTTATTGATTCGAACCTTACATCTTTATATATAATAATTTTTAGTATTAAATATAAATTAATATGTTATTGACGGGAATCGAACCTTGAACCTCTACATATAACAACTTTTAGTATTGTTATATCTAACGGTCATGATCTATTTGAGTTGCTGATCTAACGGTGATAAATGAGGGATAACCAAAAATGGGGATAACCAAAAAAGGGGTAACCAACTACAAATTATATCCCCTTTTACTTATTATAATATAGTATAGATAGTATAGATATATATAGGGGTTACTTTTAAATTTTTATAATTTATTTTTAATATAATATAATATTATAAATAACAACTACAAAATTATAATATTATAATATTATAATATTATAATATAATTTAATTTATTTTTGAACCTCTACATATAACAACTTTTAGTATTGTTATATCTAACGGTCATGATCTACTTGAGTTGCTGATCTAACGGTGATAAATGAGGGATAACCAAAAATGGGGATAACCAAAAAAGGGGTAACCAACTACAAATTATACCCTTTTGGTTATTAATAGTATAGATATGCATTTGTATGCATGTAAAAGCTTTTTAAAACCTCAAGCAAATAAGGAACCTTCATCTTTTTCAATAACAATTTCTAACTGTTCTAGCAAGTTTTTCATCTCGTCAAAGAAGACGGAACCATTCTCACAAGCTTCGTTATGTGCTCTCGTACCTTTTTATTTTATTAAAAGCTTCATTTTTTCGAAAAGAATTTCCAACTTTCAAAGCAAGCTCTTCATCTTGCCAAAGAATAAAGAAGACGGAACCATTCTAACAAGCTTAGTTATGTGCTCCCATACCTTTTCTTTCAATGTCTTTGGCGACGAGTAACACGAGAATTTTTATTCTTTTTATGTTTTTTTTAAACCTACTTGTGGAACATTTTAATTTTTAAAATCGGACGTAATGATAGGGTCGGGAATTAGAGAGAAGAAAAGAATATTTATCAGCGAGAACTTATGCTAATCCTGATAAAAAAGTACTTATACTTTTTTAATAAGAATTAAATAAAATCTTAGTGTAAAAAATACAATTTTTTTATCAAAAAATAAGTGTATGTTCTTATATTAAAATCTTTTTATAAATGATTAAATGATGTACTTTTCTTTTGGAATGGAAAATTTAAAAAAAAAATATTAACAAAATAAACATGTACGATGTGAAAATGTGGTAAAGGTTGTACTTCTTTGAGAGATTTAAAGTTGGAAGCTGGTCGTCAGGGATCGGTTATTTAACAATCAGTTTTTAAATTATCCAACGCCCCCTGGATTAAAAAAAAATATTCCCTATCCGCGGGAATTTTTCGTGGATCAGTCCGCGGAAATTTTCCGCGGAACGTAAAATATTTTTTTTTATCCAACGGCTGAGAAATTAATTGTTAAATAACAGGTCCCTGATAAACGATTGTCGGCACCCTTTAAAGTTTTTGAGATCTTAACCCCTTCTTCTAACGCAATGGTAATGCGCATCTGGCCGTGTTGGTCTTGGAAGATATAATCAAAAGAATGGAGTATAAAAAATGTGGAGGATGTGTGTAAGAGTGTGAAAGTAGAGAGAGTGTCATCCAATAGGGTTCGGTTTGGTGCAACCGGTTGTACCAGACTATTTACACAACACAAGATTTCAAAATCGTTGGATCAACGATTCAACGGTTCTGATTAAAAAAAAAAAAATTCATACCGTACTGCAGACGGAGAAATTACTAAAATGCTTTCACTATTTATGTACCGCGGTACGATGAAAAGTAGATTTTTTATGTGAAAATAGGGGGTTTTTTGATAATTTCTCCGTACCGCGAAAAGTTTTTATGGTATGATACAATTTTTTTTTTTTAAATTAGAGCCGTTGAATTAACGATCCAACGATTCGAAAACCTTATGTTATGTAAATAATCCCAGGAGCCCACCCAATATATGGCAAGCATTAAAATTTTGGGATTTTGCCCGCAATCATATATACCGTTGAATCCTGGTTAGAATGGACACTGGGTATGAGCATTATGTGTCCAGGTGAAGGTGAAGATTGTGGAAAAATGGACACCGGGACCCTTGACCTTGGATTCGAGGTGTCATGTTTATTGTTGGATAGCTTTAAGCCTTTAACATCATATCTGTAAGGCATTTTATTTTCACCTCTAAAATCTTAATTTTATTATAATTTTATATTATTTTTTAAAAATAAATTGAAAATAAAATTTCTATTATAACTATAATTCTTTTTTTGTAGTAATTTTTTTAATAAAATCCTATTTTTCGCAGAACTCTATGTTGTTTTAAAATTATCGTAATTCTTTTATTTGTAATTTTTTTAATAGAAAAAGAACAAGTAATTTATTAACTCATAAATGCATATTAAAGTATTTATTATATTTGTTTTTAAATTATATTAAGTTAATTGTTTGTAGAAATAGGTTTTTATTCCAAAAATACAATAAGAATTCGAAATAGGGCAAAATAAGAATTCCCAGCGCATGCTACGCGCTCCCAGCGCACAGAGCTGCTGTTTTACGCGCTCCCAGCGCATGATTACGCGCTCCCAGCGCGTGAACTTCATGCCGAACACTGATTTTTCTTCGTTTTCTTCGTTTCTGAACCGTTTTCTTCCGTTCTTTTTGTCATTGCTTCCCTAATCAATTATCTTTACTTGGAACCATCATAAGATCTCAGCGCTTGACTCCAAACTTCATTCCATTTGCACAAATCAACTTCAAATTTGACGGAAACGGCAACCCTAATCGATATCTTTGTAAACCTGCACATTTAAACAAAACACATCAAAAATACCACAAACTTGAGTCCAAGTTCACCAATTTAAGCCGATATGGAACGCTCCAAGTGGATATGAAATCCACTTATCAACGACGACCATCAAAACCCTCTTACGCCAATTATATATAGGATATAATGTGTCTTGTAATTCAAATTTTGGGTTAAATGACATGAAATCCATTTTTCTTTAACGGTGAGTATATTTTTCCTACACATATAAGAAGAAATAGCTTATGTAGGCCTGCCAAATCGTTTTGTACATTCATGTCATGTACTTTAGGGTCTTGAACGAAAATGACACGATATTAAATCGTGTACCCGATATGAGAACACAAAATGACACTAAATTACACAAATTTTTTCATTTAAATTACACGATATTAAATCGTGTATTGGTTTAGAATAAGTTATTAAATCAAGATATTTTATATTTAAATTTAATTTAACCGCGATTAGTAAATTAGAATAAGCATGGTAAATAATAAAAATTTTGTATATGATTGATTGATTTAAAGTTTATAAGTAAATTCTGATTGCCTCTAAAAAAATTTTAATTTTTTTATTGGTACTTTATTCACCAACCAAGAATAATACTCTTATATCGTATATTTAATAATTAAAATAATTAAAATATATATAGTGTTCGTTTATATCGATTTATTAACTATTTTATTAATAAATTGTGAATAAATATATTTTTGAACCTTTTAAAAATTTGATTTTTTAAAGATATGAATTTTATCCAAGCTATTTAAAATTTATTCAAATCCGATTTTGTATTGCTGGCTTATATGCATTTATTAATTAATTTTATTAACAAATTATGAAAAAAATAAATTTTTGAGCTTGTAAAAAAATCAAAATTTTGAAGATATGGATTTTATCCAAGTTATTTAAAATCTGATTTCAAATTTGATTTTTTTTCAGATTTTTAGTTAAGTTGGATTATAATTATTTAATATCGATTATAATTGTATAATATATATTTTAAAAATCATATGATAATATGATTGTGATTGACTTTATATTAAAAGAGTGGTTGATTAATGAATGATTAATTATGAAATTTAATTTAATATATATAATAGCATATCTTGATTGATTTCAATTAAAATTGTGATTTTCAATAAATATTTTTTGATTTAGAAAATATGTATTTATGGATATGTTTAATAAAATCAAAATTGTATTTAAATTCGATTATATGAATTTATTAACTATTTTATTAACAAATTGTGAATAAATATATTTTTGAAGCTTTCAAAAAATCAAGTTTTTGAAAATATTGATTTTATCCAAGCTATTTAAAATTTGTTCAAATTTGTTTTGTAGTGTTGGCTTATATGCATTTATCAATTAATTTTATTAAAAAATTCTGAATAAATATATTTTTGAGCTTATAAAAAAATTAAAATTTTGAAGGTATGGATTTAATCCAAGTTATTTAAAATCTGATTTCAAATTCGAATTTTTTTCCAGATTTTTAGTTAAGTTAGATTATAATTATTTAATATCGATTATAATTGTACAATATATATTATAAAAATCAATTTATAATGTATAATAATATTATTATAATTGGTTTTATATTAAAAGAGTGCTTGATTAATGAATCATTAATTATGAAATTTAATTTAAAATATATAGTGTTATATCGTTATTGATTTCAAATTAAAATTGTGTTTTTCCAAATAAATACCCTTTGATTTAAAAATAGGTATTTATGGATATGTTTAATAAAATCATTATTATATTTAAATTAGAAGTGTTAACTAACCATGGTTAGAGTGGTATGATGAGATTGTAAATAAGGAAAGGTCTAAATTTTAGGAATTAGCTCTGATTGGTCCTAAAATAATTACTCGATTCTTATTGGTTAACTAACGTATGGTAGACTCGGGTATTATAATAAAGGATATCAACAAATATAGGATAAAATACAAACTAACGCTAGGTACAATCTAGGGTTACATTTGCTATAATTTTTTACAAAACACCAACGAATACATATGCTAATGGTAAAACTTTTTATATAGCACTAATGAATCTATAATTTTTTTTAATAAGCGAAATTCCTTTTAATGGGATGTTAATCTCAAATTTGGTTTACCACTAAATCCTACTTCCCTAGAATTAACAAAATTGTTGGAATTTTATTATAATTAAAATTATTTTTTGATAATCTTACCGAGTTATCAAATAACGTATCTATTAGAACTATGTAGTGTTTTTTTAATGGTAATTCTCCTAAATTCGTATCTACCAGAATTATTTGAATTCTGATATAGTTACAATTTTATTATTGAACTACTTAACTGTAAAAATATTATAATTTTCTTTTATATTTATGTAATTTAATAAAGTATCTTTTATAATTAATAAAACAACTTTTTTGAAAAATATGAACTATAAATTATCTGGATAGACAACACGAACCCGGGCTTATGTGGCACAGAGCGGTTCGGGCTAAAAAACCAAACCAAACCAAACATACCCAGTATATCCCGCACAGAGCAGGGTCTGGGGAGGGTAAGATGTACGCAGACCATGCCCCTACCTTTTACAGTAAGGATGTTGTTTCCGTGGAGACCCCCAACTTAGTGCACAGCAGAAAAAAGGTGTGTGATAATTACAACGATATCATAAATTTTTGGAAAAGGTTGCAGCCATACCTGAGCCCATGATTTTGATTACATGGGACTTACCTACGTGGGGGGTATTCACTCCATACTCGACACACTCTGATCTGGGATGGCTCCTCGCATAGATCCCCGGGGATTGACTACTCCACTTTGCAAAACACTTAGATCCACAATGTCACCGCGATAATCTCCCTGCAATTGAATAACCAGAAAACCAAACCAACGAACAATGAAAAATGAGCACGAAAAAGCTGAAAAAACTAAGATAACGCTAACCGAGATAACCCAACTCTTAGGCTCTCAACAATAGAGCCGCTCCCTAAAAGAGAATCCACTACTTTGATCTGGCGCCTCCAAGCGCCTCTATCCGCGGTCATGGTCTCATTTAAGTTTAAGGCCTTCAGATCCAACCGAAGCTGCTCTTCCCACGACCTCCTCGGTCTACCCCTCCTCCTCACCCCTGCAACCGAAAGACTCTCGACCCTCCTCACTGGGGCTTCAGCCAGCCTCCTACGGATGTGACCGAACCATCTCAACCTCCCTTCCCTAATTTTCGCAGAAAAAGGCGCCACCTCCAGCTCGCTCCTAAAAACTACATTCGGTATTCTGTCCAACATCGTGCGCCCAAAAGACCACCGCAACATCCTCATCTCAGCTGCTTCCAACTTGCTCTCGAGGGTCTTCTTCGCCGCCCAACACTCAGACCCATACAACATCGCAGGACGAATTGCCGCTCTATAAAATTTCCCTTTCAACATTAAAGGTACTTTCTTATCGCACATCACCCTGACGCTGCCCTCCACCTTAACCACCCAGCCTTAATACGATGTGTGACATCGTCTTCAATCTCGCCTTCCTTCTGGATGATCGAACCCAAATACTTGAACTTATCTGTACGAGGGACGATCTCACCATCAATCCTAACCTCCACCCCTTCCTCTTTGTCCTCACCACTGAAGTTACACCAGAGGTATTCGGTTTTAGACCGGCTCAGACGCAAGCCTTGGGACTCCAAAGTAGGTCTCCATAACTCCAACTTCTCGTTCACCTCCCCCCTCGACTCCGCCACTAACACAATATCATCAGCGAAGAGCATGCATCAAGGAACGCCATCCTGAATCCCTCGTGACATGACATCAATGATTATGGTGAAAAGGAGGGGACTGAGGGCCGACCCCTGGTGGAGCCCAATCGGAACAGGGAAAAAACGCGAGTCACCCACAGGGGTTCTGACGCAAGAGCTAGCTTGGGAGTACATGTCTTGAATCGCCCTAACGTACGACGAAGACACTCTCCTTTCTGCTAGGCTCTACCAGATAGCTTCACGGGGGATGCTATCATACGCCTTCTCAAGATCAATGAACACCAAATGAAGGTCTTTACGACGTTCCCTGAACTTCTCCATAAGGCGTCTAACGAGATGAATAGCCTCGGTCGTCGATCTCCCAGGCATAAAACCAAATTGATTTTCTGAGATTTCAGCTTCTCTTCTAATCCGACATTCAACCACTCTCTCCCAAAGCTTCATAGTATGACTGAGTAATTTAATACCCCGATAGTTACTGCAACTCTGGGCATCGCCTTTATTCTTGAAAAAAGGAACCACAAAACTACATCTCCATTCAGCTGGCATCTTATCACCCAAAAGGAGAGCATTGAACAGATCTGAAAGCCAATGAACGCCAATCTCACCAAGACAAAGCCACACCTCTATTGGGATCTGATCCGGACCAACCACCTTCCCTCTAGCCATCTTTTGAAGGGCACCCTTGATTTCCTCCTTGCTGATCCGCTCACAAGCACCGCTAGAAAGCGGAACCTCTTGCTCCACACCGACACCACTCCTCCTCGCCTCATTGAAAAGATTATGAAAATATGAACTCCACCTCTCCTTAATGGCATCTTCGTTCACTAACACTTTGCCTGCCTCGTCCTTAACAAACTTAACAGAACCCAGGTCGCGCCGCCCTCTCTCCCTAACTTTATCTAGTTTAAAGATAGCATTCGCTCCCTCCTTAGTATCTAGGCGCTTGTACAGTCCCTCATAGGCTTCGTCTTTGGCTTTCGCCACAGCCTTCTTTGCCTCTCGCCTCGCCACCTTTTACGCTTCCATCTTCTGATTCCTCTCCGCCCCTGCACCAATCGACACAAGCTCTTTAAAAAGCACGAGTTTAGCCTTCACTTTCTTTTGAACCTCCTCGTTCCACCACCACGACTCCTTAAGACCACTGAACTTACCTGAGGAAACCCCCACCACCTTCTCACCTACACACCGGATAGCCTCCGCCATGTTGGTCCACCTAGAATTGGCATCTCCACCACGTGCAAAACATCTTTCGTTGATCAGAGACTCCCTGAATTCGGCCGCCTTCTCGCCCTTCAAATTTTTCTAAAGGATTCTTGGTCTAGCCACGCTCTTACTGCGAATAATTCGACCCCCCATGAATAGATTCATGGCCAACAGACGATGTTGGGATGCGCATGCCTCCCTCCGGAACACCTTGCAATCCACGCAGTCCCTAACATCATGCCTGCGCATAAGAAGGTTCGGGCTATGATGGCTTATAGCCTATCAACACGCATGCGTTTGCAGTGAAGATTTTTTTTTTTTTTTTTTTTGCCACACGTTGCAGTGAAAATTAAAAGAGAACAATTTAAAAAACAAACGGAAGTAATAGTAGGACCGGCTAGGAAATTAGAAGATTCAGCAGTGAAGCATGATTCTTACATGCACTAATTATGCTAATTCTATCTACTTCAATCTGAATTATTGATATATACTTATCAATAATTATTTAATTATGAAGTGAAATCTTATTGCGAACTAAAATTAATAAATCTAAATTTTCTTACCAAGAAAGTATATTTCTATACAAATTATTTTTACAAAATGATTAAATGATATATGTGTTTTTTAACTTTTGGATGCAAAATTCAAAAAATTGTTCAAAAAAACAAACACTCCGGCGATCGCAAGGAAATGAAATATAAAAAAAATAAAATCAATTTCTCAAAAAAAAAAAAAAAAAAAATCAGAGAGTGCATGAATTTGTATAAATATGATTATAATATTATCATAAAAAGGAACAAAGAAAACTAGTTGGTAGGAAAAGGAGTCTGCTTTATGGAGAATGGTCCCTGGTAGGGCTGTAAATGAGTCGAACCGAGTCGAACTCTTAACTGTTCGTGTATCAGCTCGTTATAAATACATCGAACTCGAACTCGAGCTCGAACTTTGATCGAGCCAATATTTTTGTTTGTGTATCGACTCGTTAAGAAAATTTCTATTCACGAACATGTTCGCGAACAGTTCACGAACATGTCTAACGAACTACTATTCACGAACATCTCATAAATAGTGTTCATGATTTCGTGTTCATGAACACTTCAACCTTTTTTTTTCTAGGAAATTTTTAATGCAATTAAAATAAAAATAAAATTAGGGGATGAAACATTGAAAACTCGAGAAATGCTTCCAATTTAAACTTATCAAGGAATCAAATTTGGATCAAGTTTAGTTAATACATAACGAACTACTGTTATAATTTATAATATAACATATGTATAATTTAATTATTATTAATAAAAATAATTTCAAAATTTGAACAAAGAAAATATAATGAATAGACAAAATAAACTAAAATATTACTTCGTAACACTTACTTATACAATTATTTACAAATTATCGTGAATTCAAGAACTCCCGTTAAATGTTAAAGAAATTATGTTCGCGAACGTATATATATGAAGTTTGTGCACAAACTTATTCATGAACCATATTTACGAACAAGGTTCACGAACTATATTAATGAACTTGCTCATGAACTATATAATCGAACTTGTTCGCGAACTTTCGAGCTGAACTATGTCTTGTTTGGGTTCAGCTCATTTACGAGACGAACCTCAAAATCGTGTTCATGTTCGACTCGTTTACAAATCGAACCGAACTCGAATCAAACTTTTTTCGAACTGGATACCGAACTATTCGTGAGCGTATCGACTCATTTACAGCCCTAGTCCCTGGCAAACATTTGCCAGGGAACTGTTACACAACAAATGGTTCCTTGATCCAATGGCTGGGGTTTAAAAAAAAATTACACCGTACTGCAGAAACTTTCCGCGGTACGGGGTAATTACAAAAATGCCCCCCTGTTTTCACATCAAAAATCTACTGTTTACCGTACCGCAGAAACTTTATGCGGTACGTGAACAATGAGGACAATTTTGTAATTACTCCGTACCGCGGAAAGTTTCTGCGGTACGGTGTAATTTTTTTAAAAATCAGGATCGTTGGATCGTTTAAATCAGGACCGTTGGATCAACGATCCAACGATCCAGAAGCCATATGTTGGGAAACAGTTCCCTAGCAAATGTTTGTTAGGGAACGGACCCCTGCTTTATTTGGTTTGTCTTAACTTCGAGTCGCTACTTAATTATATTTTCTTTTTTTCTTTATTAAAAATTTTGGATGCATTTCTTTGATGACACGCATATATTTGTATGCATCTAAAAGCTTTCTTGTACCAAGGAAAAACCATATATTCTTTTCTATATATTGTCGGTTTTATATTTCGTTGGCTTCGCAAGAAATTATAGATGGAAGAGAAAAATGATATAGGCATTAAGCACCGTGCTCACGAGCACTTGCTGATCTTACATGAAAATTACGTTGCTAAAGAGGGTGATGTTTGTGGTTGCTGCCGCGAACAAATAGATTCATGTAAATCATTTGTTTACGGTTGCAGCAACATCAGTAGCTCTACTAGTACTTCTACTAGTACTAGTGGTGTGCAAAACGAGTGTGTTGAATTTTTACTCCACAAAATCTGTGCAGAATTACCCCTAGAGATTATAGACCCCCTAGAGCCGACTGAGTTTCTCCATTTTCTTCCCATAAGTGATCTTCTTTCACGTGATTGTGCCTTATGTGACTTGCCAGGGAAACGGTTCCCCTATTATAACCAGACATATTACTATATTATTTGCTTCAAATGTGTTATGTTCTCATTTCACCAGTCCAGAAAGGACCTTAAATTTGAGCATCCAGGTCACAGCCACCCATTAGCCTTAATCGAGCATCCGTCCTCATTCAAATGCTATGCTTGCAAAGTAAATGATAACATATTAGATTTGTCTTATAGATGCACCGAATGTCAGTTTTGGATCCACAAAACTTGTGGTGATGCACCTCCCTCTTTCCAGTTTCAGTTTCATAAACACCCTCTTACCCTCTCATTTACTCTTCCTCAAAAATATAAACATTTTGATCAGCATTGTAGACTCTGCAATGAGAAAGTGAGTTGGATAGAATGGCTTTACTATTGTCGCAACTGCAGATATTTCACTCATTTTCAATGTGCTAGATTAAATCCAAGTCCAATGTTGAGGTGGTACTCTGCTTAAACATCAATATTTACATCTATCTATCTATCTATCTATACATATATATACATATATACATTAATTTCTATATCCATTTTCAATCTTGTTTCTAGTGCACGTACAGACACTAATTCTCTATGTTTTTTGTTATTTTCAGCCCTGCTGTGAATGAAACATATCCTAATATTATGCACCTCCCAGCAGCTGATGAATTATCCCTAAATATATTGCTTGAGCAATTTATCAAGGATTATATTACTCTATCTGATTATTCTTATAATAATAGTAGCATTTCTGGTGCAACAAATTACATTGAACATTGGGCTCATGAAGAACATGATCTTAAACTCATAACAGCAGGTGAGTTGTATGATGGGAAAAATGATGATGATGAAATATTATTGCTATGCAAAGGTTGTGTCAAGCCCATCCGAACCCATGACGGTGAATCCTACTACGGTTGTGTTCCTTATAAGTATATTAAAATATATTAAAATATATATGTATATATATACATATATACATTAATTTCTATATCCATTTTCAATCTTGTTTCTAGTGCACGTACAGACACTAATTCTCTATGTTTTTTGTTATTTTCAGCTCTGCTGTGAATGAAACATATCCTAATATTATGCACCTCCCAGCAGCTGATGAATTATCCCTAAATATATTGCTTGAGCAATTTATCAAGGATTATATTACTCTATCTGATTTTTATAATAATAGTAGCATTTCTGGTGCAACAAGTTACATTAAACATTGGGCTCATGAAGAACATGATCTTAAACTCATTACAATTAATGAGTTGTATGATGGGAAAAATGATGATGATGAAATGTTATTGCTATGCGAAGGTTGTGTCAAGCCCATCCGAACCCATGACGGTGAATCCTACTACGGTTGTGTTCCTTGTAAGTATTTTATGCATAAATTCTGTGCAGAGTTGCCTGGAGAGATTGAGCACCACCTTTGGCCAGGTAAAACGCTATTTGCAAATATGTATTGCCAACCATTCGGGCTTTTCAG
The DNA here is from genome assembly GCA_037693485.1 of Kitagawia praeruptora. Classification (NCBI taxonomy): domain Eukaryota; kingdom Viridiplantae; phylum Streptophyta; class Magnoliopsida; order Apiales; family Apiaceae; genus Kitagawia; species Kitagawia praeruptora. Next base: position 10,763,425 of record CM075345.1, on the reverse strand, counting down.
GTGTCACGGTTGTCAAAACTTTTGTAATGGTATATTCTATGGCGCTGAAAGTATGACACCATCTAATGATGTGTTCTTTATCCATCTTCATATTGGATGTATGAGCTTACCCAAAGTTATCAAACACGAAGCTCACCATCACCAACTTGATCAAGTTTTTTGCGATGATAAATGTAATTTATGCGGAATAGTTTATAAAAAATGTATAGAGTACAGATGTCAAAAATGCGATTTCAATTTATGTGGAAGATGTATTATGAGTTATACAAGAACATACAAACACAGGTGGGATCCACATCCCTTGGAATTGAGATATGATGCTGGCATGGTGGAGGAACATGAACATGAGTTTGAGTGTGAGTATTGCTCTCAAGAAATAGACACAAACAAATGGTTCTATCATTGCAGTAGTACTTGCGATCTTTCATTTCATCCTTATTGTATTCAAAAATCATCTAATCGCCAGTACATCCCCACATCCTCACATTTGTTTTGAACAAAAAAGTGCGTAGCTGTGAAAAATGTGGCGCCCAAAGCCGTGATGAACCGGTCCTCCAATGTGTAACCTGTAATGTCATATTCTGCAGGTGGTGCTACACTTATAAAGTGTGAATGTTATTCTTACCTTCCCTTTTAAGAAATGAATGAATGTCCCAAGTCCAACTCTTTCCATATTTGTATGTTTTCTTTTCCATGTAGTCACAAGTTTCTTTTAATTGTTTGTTTTTTTTATTAATGAGAGGCATGTAGATTACAATTACATCAAAAAATTACCCAATTTAACGTAATTATTTATTTCTCAAATAAAAATTAATTGATTACAATTTATCTTAAACCGCTAAAAACAAATAAGTTAGAAATTCATTTCATTTTTTTAAAACAATAAAACAAAGTTAAATTCATTATAATATTTGTGATTTTCGTAATAATTTTCTGATAAATATTATAAACAACAATAAGCATAGTTAAAGAAATTATTCAAATGCAAAATTTTAAAAATGCATTATTTTATTCATTTGAATAAAATATATCAATGTAATTATTAATAGTTTTATTATATAATAAAACACCAAACGTTAATTAACAAAAACAACAAATAGCAGCACAAAACATATTTTCATATTAATTAAATATGGACAAACACAAAAAACAAAAATTTTTACAAACAAGATTTTAGATCTTTTTAAAAACTAAGATATTTCTTATTGTACATTCTTATTATCTATATTGAATATATGAAATAAATTTTTTATGTTATTAACCGATCATCATAATAAATTTTTACGTTGATTATAAGCCAATAACCTTAATTATGGTTGAATAACATTTTAATGTAACAAACTAGCATAATAGCCCGTGCAATGCACTAGTCATTTTCTAGCATCGTATCGAACAGATATCGAACAACTTTGTACCCTACTGGATCTATCAATTTATCTGGAATTTCGGCACATAAAAAATTGTTGATGTCTACCGGGTCAATTATTTGTCTCCGGCACCAAGCCAAAGCACAATAAGAGTATGACATGCCACGTCGTGCATACCACTGCAATGAAATGATAATATAAAGCTCAGATGCTAACCCATATCAATGATGCAGTAAATAAGAGTATACAAATGTGTGCATGTTGCCGATCTGAAATTGAATAGTATAACAACGAAAATAGCTCATTATATATCTACTGACCCTCATCAGTTGCTGTACAAATTAGTTGAGGAATGCATTGTAATTGTGAACGGAAGGGAACATGTTATATGCTCGGGTGCCACGTGCTAAATCCTCAAAATCGCAGAATGGCTGTAAGATTGTTCAGTACTGGCCATGCGACAAAACAGGGGAAATGATGTAATGCTTAACCTAATTAATACTTATGTATGCTTTCCTTGTTGGCATATCTTAATTATCATTGCCAGATTTTATATACAAATAAACTCCTGGTTGAAAGTACTTTACTCATATTATCCAATTTCTCTTACAATCTATGAATGTTCTTATTTGAAATAATTTCCTTTTAATATAACACGATACAAACCACATATTTAGGCTACTAAATTATACACTATAATCTTACTTCATGCTTTATATTTTAACTATCAAATGTTCATGTATTACATATTTACATAATTTTCAACCAGCAAACTATACGTTTAATTAGGCTACTGAATTATATACCTTGACATTATAAATCTTACTTCATGCTTTATATCTTTTATTATAAGATGTTAATGTATTACATATTTACATAATTTTTAATATCATTATTATTTACCAGCTCTAGCTCTGGACCTTGTGCAGGATAAGTGTGGTTATGAGGAAGCAATAGGATTGCAAGGCAAAATCTATGTGATGGTCTGAATTGACCAATCCAGTATACTAAACAGTCATAATCTTTCAATCTATGGTTACATTGGCAGTAACTTTGAATTAAGAAATTATAAATTCATTTTAAAGTAGGTTTATGCATATAGTTTCTATACTCTTCTTAATGTGCTTAATGAGCAATTTTTAAATCATTATGAACGGCATTTTATTCTTTTTATTTCTCGCTTCCAAAAATGCAAGCTCATTCTTTGTGTTAGGAGTTTTGGATGGTGGCACTATACTAAGCATTTATGATCAACTATTAGTTCCAGGATATTGTGTTAATTCAAACTCGCATCCGACTATAAAAGTATTCACTTCATATCCACACTGAGTATTAACCACGCAGAACAATCAATCATCGCATATTCTGTTTATAAATTTAAAAACAGAGCAAAGGTTGTTTGGCATTTTAGTATATATTTTATATTCGCATTGACAATTATGAGCGACGTTATGCATATACAACATTGATAAGACAAGAGAAGAATTACCTTCAATGACTCGGTCCAAGACATGCTTCTTTGTGAAATCATTCATCATAGCATCAAATTTCATTTTAAATACGAGATCAGGACGAATAGAGGCGAATATTATTTTTAATATTAATTCGAGTCTTATTTATTTAATGAATATTATTTCAAATATTCATTCCAACTCTATTTATTTTATAAATATTAGTTTGAACATGGATTCGAACTCAAGTATGCGATAAATATTATTTTAAATATTCCCGAGGCAATGAATATTATCTTCAACATTCATTTAAAGTCGATTCAATTATTGAATATTATTTCAAATATTCATTCGATAATCATTTCGTCAAGAAATATTATTAAGTTGAATATTCATTATTTATTCAATGAATATTGTCTCGAATACTCATGCGATAATTATTTCATCAATAAGTATCATTCTTAAGTTGAATATTCATTAGTTGTTCAATGAATATTATCTCAAATATCCATATGATAATTATTTCATCAATAAATATTTTATTCACTCGAATATTCATTATTCGTTCAATGAATATTATTATGAATATTTATTCAAAGATCATTTCAAGTAATAATCTTCCAATGTTTGTGACTTAATAAATATTCTTGGAATATTTATTTAATTCTTCGAACTCGTTTCAAAAATGAGTTACTTCATTCACATAGTATCTTCGACCTTCAAATATTATGTAGATTATTTCAGAGCCTTACTATTATTATTATTATTATTACTATTATTATTATTTTATTATCAAGGAAGGTTCTCAGAAGTTTCATTCTGTATTCGATTCTATTGTAAGGGAACCTTACTTGAGAAATGTTAATTACCTTGTGACTACCCGGTCATAAATTTTCGAAACTATTCTTTTCACTTGCAACTTGGTTGCCATTATCCATTGAATCTCGTGTACCCACTCATTATTCGAGGGGTAAGAATGTTGGAACAAGTTGATATCCCTTATCAAGCAGCAACTTGGGAAATATTGGTGAATTTTCCTTTCCAACTAGATACGACTATTTTGTGGAGTCTTATCAACAAGTATTATACTTGGGGAAAGGGGGACGAACTCTACGTTTCAGAATCATGGATTTACTCGAACTAGGAGTATTTGTGTAAGAGGCTGTGGGACAGTCCATCATTGAAAAATCGGTGTAAGAGGCTGTGGGACAGTCCATCCTTGAATTAGGGTCCGAGTGGCGCCGGTCCCGTCTATGCCCAACCGTTGGCAAGGGAGATCCGGCGTATGGTGGTGTCCATATGTTCTTCCTTCTACATGTAGAGAAACAAAATCTTGAGATGCACAACCTACGACTGATCATCGTAAGGCGGTGTCATCTAGCGCGGCATACTCCAGTATTGGTTCACCCTCCATAATTTATTTATTTTCTACAACATCATCATTGATGGCAGAGTTGAAAAGTGTCTGAAACTGGAATTGCAATATCTTTCTTGCAAGTTCCTCTTTTATGAAAATGAGGCTATCTTGCTTATCTTAACATAACAAATGCTTTCACAAAATATATAACTGTTGAGTTACCTTGTAACTTCATCCTTTATATTAAACTGGCACTATTTTCGCTAATGCATGGCATATGATTTCAAAATATATCTTTGAACTGTCATATATATTACTGCACAGTTATATTATTGGTGGGCTATTGTTCACCCTTGTTTATTATTATGTCACAACAACAGCTAGGTCACATGGCCCGCGTCAGGCGCACCCGGCGCAAGCAGGTTACCCGCCCCACAGGACTACCCGTTGATATCATTGTTGCCATTGCTGAGGTAGCATAGATCAGCAGCCTTTGGTTTACCAGTTTAATTATATGTATCAATAATGTTAATCAACGGCAAAACTCTTAAACTTATGTTGTTATCCTTTTGGGCTATAATAACTTATGATCGTGGATTCGTAATATGAGACTTATTTCAATTTCATCTCTGGGACTATAACTGTGTGTGTGTGTGAGTGGATATTATTGTGGGGTCACAGCATGTGATTTATTTATTGTGGACTTAAGTAAAGTATTAATCATGGAAAATAAGACCGTAACGACCCGATCCCGGACCCCGGATCTGGGGGTGTTACAGGTTTGATGAATCTCAGCCTCAAAAACACTGCCTTGCTTGCCAAATGGAGATGGAAAATCTGCCCTGACAGAAAAAGCTTGTGGAACAAGATAGTAACAGGCAAATATGGCAAGGAGATTACAGTAAACTGGGAAGCCACGACACCTGATTTTAGAAATCTTTCTGAATCAATGCAAAGTCTCGTACAAATCTCGGCTGATCCCCTTAACAAAATAATCTTCTCCAATAGTCCCAAATGGAGGGTAAAGGATGGCTCACTAATTGATTTCTGGAATGATCAGTGGCATGCTTCAGGGGTGCTCTCACAACAATTTGGAATCTTGTTCAGCCTAGCAAAGACAAAGTATTGCTCACTAAGAGACACGAAGGAAATCTGAAGACTGGCTAGTAGCAATGAGCTGATTTTGTGGACCAGACTTCTTGATGATCAAGAAAAAAGTCAGGCAAATATTATAGGTTCATTATTACAGATAGTCAATTTAGTCCCAGGAGAAGACATTCTAACGTGGGGACCGTTCGAAGGGAAATTTGATTCTTTAATTTGCTACAAAAATCTGGTCAGCACAAAGTTTTTAGAGGGGCCAAGGAAGCTTATTTGGAAGTTAAAAATCCCATCCAAGATAAAATTGTTCTTGTGGCAATTAGCACACAGATGTCTTCCCACGTTGTCTTTTCTCCGTAAAAGAAACATTGTGGTCTCAGATTTATGCAAGTGGTGTGGAATTGAAGCAGAATGCACTTCCCATATTTTCTGGAATTTTTCTTTGGCCAAAGTAGCATGGAAAGGCATCTCTAACTGGTGAGAAATTAATATCAACCTATCTCATCCCATCAACTTAGAGGATTCCTTCAAAAAGATTGCCGGAGGAGAATGCAAATTAGGGGGAATATGTATAGCAGCACTGTTCTGGACAATCTAGAAGACAGGGAACGAGTTGATATTTAACAATATAAGAATGTCAGAAGAAAAGATCATTCATTTCATCAAATATCACTCTTTTTGTTGGGGATTGGCAAATAACATGCTTCAACAGAGTCAAAAAGCAATTTGGCATCACCACCCTGCTTCAGTGCTAAAGGCTAACACATGTCTTGCCAAAAAAAACTTTATATCTTACTGGTCAGAAATCTCTACGATAATTGGGTTCGTTGATGGAGCATGGAGGAAAGACTCATTGGGCTCTACTAAAGTAGGCATAGGAGGATTTCTAATGCATATTAACTACTCAATAATATTTATATTATCAGGCCCAGTGATCGCACCTTCTCCATATGACACAGAATTGGCGGCCATTTTAATCCTTTTGGGCCAACTGGAGCACAGCAAATACAAAGATAGCAATATAACGATTTTCACTGACTCCAAACAACTGGTAAGTAATTTTCATTCCCTCAGAAATTCACAAACGGTGGAACATGTGGCAAGGGGCATCATGCTACACAGAATTATACTTGTGCACGTAGAAAGACACCTCAATATGGAGGGTGATAGCTTGGCAAAAAAAGGCGCCCAGAGGCGATCTATAGTCCATGGTTGGATTTGATCTTGGACAGGCACCTAAGTCTACATAGCAGGCGTTCATTAATACTTTGCACTTGGAAAATGCAATAGTATATAAATGCAAACTGGATGTTGTTCATGGTTCAAGTAGGAATCACTAGTGGATGTTCAGTGTGTGCAGTAGTAGTAGCAGTTGTAAGCTATTTGAATAGCTTATTCTTGCTGGTTATTTTATACTGTAACACAGAAGTCTTTCGTTTTAAGGCTCGCTGATGCCTAGCCATTGTACCCACGAATTATAATAATAAATATTGGCTTAAAAAAAAAAAAGGAACCTGAGATATATCTCAGGGAACTTTCTCTAAGATAAATACAAAATAACCTTTAAAAACCTTTAAATCTTGCTGGGCCCGCAGGGTTAATTAAAAATTTCTGAATTTACTAAAACACCCATCCATTTTTATATATAAAAATTAGATATCTTAGGGAAGTTACCTGAGATATATCTCAGGCTCCCTACTCTCAAAATTAAAATACTCGTAAACAAATAATTAGATTGTTCATGATGAACTGATGACTTATTAATGAGATTATATCAACGCTCCATTAAATCTAGAACAGGAGAACCGGAGAAGAGTGTAATTTGGCCTAATGTTGAGGCGTGTATCCTAATTCTTAAGAGTAAATCTTAGCATACATCTTTAAACACTACAAAACACACGACCATTAATATAGGACCCTAACTGACTAACCTTATTTTCAGCATTATCTATCAGTATACAACATTTCCTTTCTATATGTATGTACATACATTAACAAAAATAAATTTAACATAAATACTTAATTATTACAAAATTATAAATTTATATATACATATTTTGAATGTAATGTGAAAATAACTTTTTATTATTGTAAGATGATGCATATTTTACTTTTTATATTATGTTATCTAATTTTAGTTTTTTTTAAAAAAAATATTTTTTTGACAATATAATTATTCTCTAATTATATTTTTATCAATGAATTGATAAAAAACAATAGCAAAAAGTTTTAAGTGATTGAAATATAAATTATAACAATTAAATAGGATATATCCTAATAAGCATTTTATTACAAATTTCAATTTGCAAGATGAATCTAAAGTATAGTATTTAATTATATTATCACACAATAAAAGTTAAGTTTGATAAACAAAATTTGAACGTAACCATGAAAGAAACAAAGTACAAGAAAAAACAAAATCTGGATGGGAGAAAAATATTGAAATAAATTAATGAAGAATGCATGTATTTGATTGATTAATTGCTCCTAAAATGTAGGTAGTGTATTGGTAGTGTTTAAGTATGTACGTGAAGATTTATTCAATTCTTAAACAAATGGGTTGGTGTGACATTTTAATTAATTTGAATCCACATTTAGTCTTCCATAAACAGACCTTAATTGTTCATGGTCATTAATGGTTCCTACTTCTTCAAAATGAAAAGAAAGTTGGTAGCTAGGCAGATTAGGGCTGTAATTTGGGCTGGGCGAGCCGAGTTTCGAGCCGAACATTAAACGAACTGGGATTAATCGAGCCGAGCCGAGCTGGCTCGTTTAACTAATCGAGCCAAAACCTCTACCCGAACTCGACTCGTTTAATTTTACGAGTCGAGTCGAGCCGGCTCGTTTAGCTAAACGAGCCGGTTTTAACGAGTCGGGCGAGCCAGCTCGTTTAATTTTACAATTAATCGAGCCTAAAACTCTACCCGAACTCGACTCGTTTAATTTCACGAGTCGAGTCGAGCCTGCTCGTTTAATTAAACGAGCCGAAACCTCTACCCGAGCTCGACTCGTTTAACTAAATGAGCCGAGTCGAGCCCACTTAAACGAGTTCGAGCCGAGCTAGCTTCGAATTACAGTTCTAAGGCGGATTATACAAATCTCGATAAATGAATACTTTTAGCTAAATTTTATTTATTTATCGAGATCAAAAAATATTGTAACAATGTACTTCTTATGTTGGGATATTCATTAGATAAGATTATTTGTCATATTTTGGACTAGAAAAAAATAATCATAATTAGATATGATTATTCATTATCAGACAAAAGTATCGATAATAAAGGATTCAACAAGCATCGAAAATTCAAAGGCAGGAAAATGAGTCTATTACTCTATGGTAAATTGATGAGTTCTGGTGCTATTACTCGGTAATCTATTATATATCTAATACAACAACAAGGGGGTTTAGTGAGCAATTTAATTCATGTACTATTTTACCCTTAACCTTACTATATGTTTTTAGGGTTATTTTGGTATTTTAACTTTAACACATTTAGTACATATTAATGTCTAATATTCTTTAATGTATAATTATTAATTATACATACATACATACATACACATACATACCTACATACATACGTACATGCATGCATACATTCATACATGCATGCAACCGTAGATACATACATACATACATACATACATACATTTATGTTGTATAATCTATTAATTTTTCACTAATTTTAATCTATTAATTATTTTATAATTAATACGCATATTTATACATACATACATACATACATACATATATGTGTACATATATACATTTATGTGGATATATAATAATATAGAGAAAAAGGACCCTAAGATATATCTTAGGAAACTTTTTCCGTGATACATACAAAATAACTTTAAATTTTACTGGGTCCGCAGGGCTATTTAAAATTTTTTGAATTTACTAAAATGCCCATCCCATTTTTACATATAAAAAATAGGTATCTTGGGGAACTTACCTGAGATATATCTCAGGCTCCCTAATCTCAATAATATATGATAATATTCACTAGCATGTACCATATCTTATTATACTATTATTTAGATCTACTGTAAGTATATATGAATTAAAAATTATAGAAAATATCACATGAAAAAAAAAAATCTAACTAGATAGGAGTATCAAACATGCATGTGCATTATAATCATCCATACCTTCAATACAGCAATGTATTTTTAAATTCTGTGATAATTTAAGTATTATGTTTACATGACACAAATAAATTCAAATCAATATATATAAAAAAGGAACCTTCATATGTATTTAAGTATATTACAAACTTGTATTAACATTAACAAATCGTAAAACTCATCATTCACATCTTTAATACGCAAATGCATAAAATAATATAACAAATATCGAACTTTAATTAGTATATATACGAATTACACTTAAACTCGCCAGTATTGGATCATTAGTCTAACAACTGAAAATCATATAACTCATTTATCACACCTACAAATACATTATATAATTTAGGAAAAAGTAACAATTTATTGATATTTAGAATATGCCCGTGCTTTGCACAGGCTAAGTGGGTTGCTAATAAATTATTACTGCAAAGAATTCTTCTAAGGACAAGTTCATCATAAGGCTCTTGTACTGCATTTGAACCCGAAAATAAGTGCTTCCAAATTCAAATAGTTGGCTGCAATTAACTAGTGCACAATGTATCATTGATATCAAACAATTAGGGTATTTGGCAAATCTGATGAGCAACTTATAAGTTATTTATATCGGACAGGTTTCAAAAATGGGTTAAGTGCAAGCTCAGACCCAACCCTAGCCGCAACTCTTAAAAAACATTCCCTGTCAATTCCTTTGTCTTCTTCTTCGATCTGTTGCTATCCATTCAATCCTTGATTCTCCACCCTCATTCATTGATTTCATTCTCACGTCATTGTCTAAACCTTTCATGTCAACATAAGTTTCCAGATCTGAACTTATATAGTTTCCCTAAATCAGTCAATTAGCTAAGTTTCTTCTTACTCTCTTTTAATGCTCGGGCTTTTGCGGTTGATAGCTTATGTTTTTCATTGATAATAGAGTAATAGTTCGTTGGCAATCAGGTTGTCCTTGAGTCAGTGTATGGTGTGTAAGGTAGCCTCTTAAATCGCACCAGCTTTTTTCTCCTTTTGTGAGAGTTTTATTTTTCTCTCCTTTTCCTCTGATCTTTTGAGGGATATTGTGGGAGGTGTCTGTGGACACATGGCGAATACACGAGATATTGGTGAGCAAATGGCGGGTCTAGGTATTGAGGAGGAAGAGAATGAAGAACTTGTCTTCGATGAGGATGTTGAGGAAGTAAATAAGTATGAGCTTTGCCTAGTAGGGAGGTTCTTATCGGAGAAGTCAGTGAATAGTCGGGCGATGAAGAGCAAGATGGCCGACATCTGGAAGCCAGCAATGGGAATCACGATAAGAGAGCTGGAGGCAGGGGTATTTTTATTCCAATTCTATCACAAACAGGATATGCAGTGGGTTCTAGATGGGGGTCCCTGGAGTTTTGATAATATGATGTTGATGCTAGAGCCAATCCCTCCGGGAGAGAATCCCGTCAAAGTTCCGTTATGCTTCTTAAATGTTTGGATTCAGATTCACGATCTTCCCTCAAGCTACATGACGGTAGCAGTGGGTAAACAGTTGGGAAAATTCTTTGGCGAGTTTCTTATGTACGATCAAAAGAACGACTCAAGTTTGTGGAGAGAATGTATGAGGATTAGAATTAAACTGGATACTCGTAAACCTCTGAAGAGGAAGAAGAAAATAGTGTGCAAAAATGGGAAAGAGTTTACAGTGCAGTGTAAATATGAGAGGTTGGGAGAGTTCTGCTTCATATGTGGCTTGGTTTCACACTCCGAAAGGTATTGCAGACGTTTCCTAGATAACCGTGGTGATGCTTTGGTTAGAGAATGGGGCAGTTGGTTACGTGCCCCGCCTCGGAATCTGATTGGCCAAAGTAAAAGCAAGTGGTTGCGCGATGAAGGAGATGGGGATTGGGAGGCTAGGATGAGAATGAAAAACAGAGTCCCGAATTCGCAGGAGGCTGGGAGCGAAAGGGATGTTTCTCAGGGCCGCGATACTTCAGAGATCTACTTTATGGCAAAGAATAAGGAAAGAGCACCTAATGTGCATCTACATAATACAGATAATAGGGCGTCAGAGACAAATCAATTGATGCTAGTGAGGCCGGGTGACATTGATGGAACTGGGCCCCTAACCACTGAAAAGAAAAGAAGAAGGGGAGACAATGAAGCCTGCAACACAGTATACACAGGGGATATATCGAATATGCAAGTTTACGAAAATTCTGAGTTCTGTAATACAGATGCAACATTTTCTGACAAGGATTATGCAGCGTCTTCGAATCACGTTTTGGCTACGCTTGCAGGGCAAGCTAGCCAGTTGAAATGAATCACTTATATTGGAACTGTAGAGGATTGGGGAATCCTCGTACAGTTCGTGTTCTAGGAGACCTTGTGAAGGCTCAAAAACCCGACTTGTTGTTTTTGTCTGAAACGTTGGTGTTAGAAATACGATAAAGGTTCTGTGTTCTAAGTATGGTTTTGATCATTATTTTGTTGTTGATTGTGTTGGAAGGGGTGGGGGGTTGGCTGTTTTGTGGAGGAACACTGTCGTCTGCAGGATTGAGGATTCCTCTCAAAATCATGTAGATGTTATGATGCTTAAAAATGGGACTCCGGATTGGCGTTTGACGTGTTTTTACGGTTTTCCGGAAAGAGGCCGCAGAAGAGAGTCATGGGATTTTATAAGGCAGCTGTACACTACTTCTCAGGTTCCGTGGTGTATAGCAGGGGATTTTAACGACTTGCTCTACCCTACAGACAAGAAAGGGAATGTGGATCACCCCCAATATCTTATGAACGGTTTTAGGAAAGCTTTAGAAGACACTGATCTAACTGAGATTGATTTACAAGGGGGGAGTTTTACCTGGGAGAAAAGTAAAGGAAAGGCTAACTGGGTTCGAGAGCGTCTTGATCGTGCTTTCGCTTCCAGATCATGGTGGCATCATTTCCCTTTATGCAAGCTTACAGTTCACCATACGATATGCTCGGACCATGAGCCTATCAAGCTAGAGCTTTGCAATACCTCTATAGACAAGAAGCAATTTCGATTCAAGTTTGAGAATACGTGGCTTAAAGAGCCAAATTTCCATAAGGAAATTAGAGATTATTGGGCGAAGCTGTCGAGTATTCATATTTTGCCTAAGCTTCTGTCTGTGTCTTCTTTTATGGCGAAATGAGGGAGGAATTTTTTCCACAAGTTTAGAGACAAAGTTAGTAAACAAAAGGAGATTTTAAATATGCTGTGTGACAGAAGTGATGAAGATGGTTTAAAGAGTTACTTTGCAGAACGTGATAAGTTAAACGATTTACTCCTCCGTGAAGAGATCTATTGGAAGCAGAGGGCCAAAGTTTTTTGGTTGGCTGAAGGGGACCAAAATTCGAAATTCTTTCATGCGTTTGCATCATCTCGGAAGAAATATAAATGCATCAGTCAGCTGAGAACAGATGAAGGGGAGGTGGTCACTGACAAAGAGAGAATGAGTAAAATAGTGCTAGATTATTTCCAGGCGCTTTTTGCAAATGATAGACAGGGTAGTGGGCATGATAATGCAAGAACTGAGGTTCTACAGATGCGTATTCCTCAAAACGGTTCTAAAGACCGTCTAGCATGGGTGTTTAATAAAGATGGGTGTTATTCGGTAAAATCGGGTTACCATATGTGGCAGGAGAATTATTCAGTTCAGTCTCAAATACCTCAATCTGCAGGATGGAAGCGGCTATGGAATTTGAGAGTTCCCATGAAAGCTAAATATTTCCTTTGGCGGTTTTGCAGAAAGAATGTCCCGGTGTGTGTTATGCTTCAAAAAAGATGCTCGAACATTCCTATTGTTTGCCCTATGTGCAACATAGACGAGGAACATCTTATTCATATGTTCTTCAACTGCGGCTTTGCATCGAACTGCTGGCACGAAATGGGACTCCAGTTTGATATGAGAGAGGTCGAGGACGCATCCAGTTGGTTGCTAGAAAGACTGAGTACTGACAGTTATGAGAGCTTGGCAAAGGTTGCTATGACCTTATGGGGTATCTGGTTCTTTCGAAACAAGAAGGTGTGGCAGAATACAGTAGTGTCAGCCCAGTTTGCGACAGAATGGAGCATGAAGCAGTTGGACGACTGGAGAGCAGCACACGCCAAGGCAAACTCCTTAAAGCCTGCTGTTATGCAAAATCACGCAAGCGCACGTAGTCACAAGTAATATAATTTAAGTTCGTTCCACAGAGATCTGGTTATAGTTCTATTCAGTAAATATGCCTATGCAACAATGTATGGTTTTAACTCACTGCAAGAAAAATAACAAATTTGAGATTTATTATCTAAATTAAACTAAGTGCAAATTATAAACTAAGAATTAAACAATTAACGAGAAGAAAAATCGAATTACTTATATGAGAATAAACATGGAATCCTAGTTTCATCATCTACTTCACTTAGAGTTGCAGCCTTTAATTAAAACATGTAATGGTCTTGATATCTGATCGGATAACACGAAAAGAGTAAAAGTTACCTCTCGGTATACTAGTACCAATCTACACATACATCCACAAAAGAGATAGAAGATGAATAGGCACCTATTATGTTTAGACCCTATATCTCTATAGAATTTGAAAACATAAAGGTTGAAGCACAAGTTATCCACTTAGATCACATAGAGTAGCATAATATCTCTATTCATGCCACAAATCATGATGCTTAACACCAACCTATCCTATGCTAGCATGGCAAGTTCTAAATCTCAAGATCCACTCTCGTTTAGCAAGAGATTAACAAATTAGATGTTCGCGACGCACCTAAATTCAATAAGCATAACCATACAAGGATATCAACAATTCACCACACATAAATCTCTAAGGCATACAAACTACTAAGCTACATAGATAAATCCACTAGGATCCCATGACAACGATTAGCCCATAATTGAACCGTTCATCATCATGGGAATTGATGAAAACATGATATAAAACAAGATATGGAAGAAAGACGTAATAATATTATAAAAATAAAGAGTTGAGAAAACAAATCTATAATCCAACGTATACAAAAGATGAAGTAGATCTAGATCCTTGCTTGTCACGAGCGTTGAACCCTTCTCTCCTTTTCTCTCTTGCAGATCTCAGCTGGTTACAATAATAAAACTATGATATCTGTATATCTATTACAATGCTTAGATGTGTTTTTATAGGCTCTAGCTTTCTTGCCCAGCAAATATTTAATCTTCTATTACAATTAAAATTTAATTAAGGTGCTAAAACCTGCCCGGAATATAATTAGAACTTGAAAGGGGCAAAACAGGAATTTCCCAGCCATGCTTCACAAAGATTGCACGCGCGATTTAATTCATCACTTTACTTGCACGTGATTCCTATCCCATGTTGTAGAAAATCTCTCAAGCTTCGCGTGGGCAGTAAGATCGCTGAAAACAGACTTACAGAACTCCAGATATGGCCAAAACAGTGTAAGCTGCGCAGCCTTCCCAGAAAATCCGAATTTTAATCAATTAATTCCCAAAAAATTATAGAAGCATCCACCTTAATCAACATTCTCTTAAACCTGCACAACTAAGCAAAACACATCAAAACTACAAGAAACTTGAGTCCAAGACAATCAATTTAAGCCAATTTAGAATGCTCCAAGTAGATATAAAATCCACTTATCACACCCCCAAACTTAAACCGATGCTTGTCCTCAAGCATTAACAATTACATCTAACTAACTAGTACCACTTCCGTAGGTGATCACGGTTGCATTTGGCATATGCAACAAGCCCTTTAAACCCCTAGGCAGCCCTAGTGGACGAGTAAGGTCTCGTGAGGGCCTATAGCGAATGTACCCACAAAATCCATTTAACCTAATGCAATGCAATGCATGAATGCAACTAAAATGAAAATGCAAGATCCCCTTCAAACTCACCAAAACCAACTAACAAACAAATATCTCAAAGAATGTAACAAATCCAAGCAGAGCTCGACTAAATCCCCGTATACTAACAAATACATGAACAGAAACGTGCGTGTGTGCGATGCTCATCAGAAATACTCCCAAAACTAGGTCAAAAATCATACATGCTTTCCGTCAAGACAATCACAGGTTTATAATCAGAATAGACTGTAGACACTCCATAACCTAGGAACACCTCCACCCTTATCCAAGGTAGACAGAAACTCATGCTTTATTACTATGACACATAATAGAATATACAATACGCATGCTTATTTAACCGTGCAATGAATGAGACCCCAAAAGGCTTATACAATAATACCCATGTAGCGAGTGTTAGGTCAGCAATCCCAAACCACAAGGCTTTAGGTTACTAGGACTAAGTCCCCTCAGACTTAATTACTCGAGTATTAAAGAGCTCACTCTGGTTAATTTTGCATATGAACAAATAACTTATTGACTCTTTTTTTTTTCTCTTTTTTTTTTCTCTGCAATCTGGAATGATCCTTTCTCATTTCCAACCCTAGACTACTCATATAAATATGAGCCGGCTACTAGCCATTTGACGCCTAGCCATTATTAACAATTATGAACAACTAGCATGAAAATTCCTGGTTTCCCCCAAACTTAGACTTTAATGTTCCTACGCTATAAAGGGAATAACGAAAATTCTAAATATAAACAAGTGATTAAATCTCAAAACATCCCACAGGCATGACCTTAACCTAGCCCAAAAGCACCCCAATGAGACTGTGTAATAAATTTTGTTCTCGTAACATGCAAGTCAATTTCATAGAAACTATAAATCAGCCCTCTACTCATCATCATCACACCCAAATCAACATCCACCTGTCAATCAGAATCAGCTCGTCCTAAGGGATCATGAAATATGCATGCCATGAAAATGCAACTAAATGAAAACTCACATGGTATACGAAAATAAAACAAAATGTCCTATATGAACACACTTAGATAATACGAACATAACAATCATGCATGAACTATCACTACTTGGCAAACATGATATCCTATATGAACACAAAATACAACAATATATATACAACTACTAATCCCTCAAACCACCCCCAAACTTAACATATTCAATGTCCGCATTGAATGGAAGTAAATACAAGGGATAGCAGAAAACATACCTACTCGTCCTCCTCTTCGGAGGAATCATTATCTGGCGGTGGATACTGCGTACGAGCTCCATAGACTGGCCACCTCGCCTGAATACCTGCATCTCTCAAAGCTGTAGCCATATCTTGAGCATACTCCCTGTTACAAGCATGTATAGCATCCATCCGCCTATACAAACGCCTAAAGTGGGCCTCCAAAACTCTCGGTACTTCCGAACCCTGTGGCTGAGCGCCCGCTCCATTACCACTAGCATCAACATCATCAACAATATAACCAAGCCCCCTCGGATCTGGAACCCCACCTTGCCAGTCAGGCATTCGATCAATAGACACATCAGTAATGGAAGGCAAAGGTGACTGCAACTCCTCATCCGCACCCCAGATAACACCACTTTCCTTCATAAACCAGCTATAACAGAAGCATGGGGCATCGATGATAGCACATGAGACTTTAAAAACCGTATAATATTCTGATGAACAATATTGGCTACATCAATGTACTTCCCCTTTAGAATGCCCCACAAAAGAATCAATCTATCAACTGTGACCTCACCTATATGAGAAGTAGGCATAATATTCGCACAAAGGAATGCATACCATGCACGTGCAAATTTATTCATAGCAGAAGACAGAAAATTAACCGGCGCATTGGTTCCCACTTTATACTTCCAAACCGTACCAGGAACACATAACTCACGAACAATTGCCTCCAAATCCACATCCTTACTAGTCTTCCTTGCCCAATCTTCATCCCCCACAAGCTTCGGTGGTTGTCCCAAAATTGCACGAATAGCATCAACACTATACCCCACCTGTTTACCTCGAACCACACACACCTCATCCGGCTCACCCTTAGCATTAGCATAAAACTCCCTAACAACATTCACCGGAACTGGAGCAGGTGCCTTACAAATCTCTCCCCAACGTAACTCACAAATAACATCAACCAACCCATAATGACGAGTTGGTAAAAACCCCCTTTCTTTCGCCACCGACTTTGACAACAACCTATTATACTCAACCTCCGCATCCGGAGAAGAAAATCTCTCCACCCTAATAGCACCACCCCTCATTCGCTTAGGCGCCATAATAATCAAAACCCCACTCAACAATAACACCACCAAAAACCACCAAGAAAAATCCCACCAAAAACCACCAAACCAAATCACACCAAAAATACCCACGTAACAAGAATAATACAAAAACCCCAAATTACAAGAACACAAATTCGTAATAAAATAAAATAGGGAAAAGAATTCCCACTACGAATCAAAGAGGTGAACTTGTACTAATTTTCCCCCAAACTTGAATTTTTAAGAGATGTAGAGGAGGAAGATAATGAATTGGGTGTGTATGTATGGGTATATATAGGCCATGGAGTGATAGGATGAATATAAGAATTTTAATGTGAAAAGGAAAAAATTTGGGTGGAATTTGGAATTTGATATAGGATAGAAAAAATATTTAATGGATAAAAGAAAAAGATTTTGAAAAGAAATAGGAATTTGAAATTTTTTAGGAGAGATGAGGGGTTTTGGAATTAAAATAGGAAAAGATTTAGGGAGGAGATGGGGAGTATAAAAAGAAATTGGGGTGAAAGATTTTATTTTTTTATACACATATACACAAAAACACGGACATACACTGATAGGCTGGGGAAAAAAATCGGCTGAAAATTGTATCACCATTCTGATTCACGCGCAAGTTGCCGCGTGGGGAGGCAAACTGCCCCACTTCCAGATGCGCCACTGCAACTTGCGCCACAGGGGGGCAAGTTGCTTCCCTTCCAGAGACGCAGACGCTAGCTGCGTTATAGGGCCGCTAGTTGCCTCTCTTCCAGAAACGCACACGCAGGTTGCGTTACAGCCCTGCAATTTGCTCCAATTTCGAATTTTTTTTTCACACAACACTCAAAATTTTTTTTTTTTCTTTTTTTTTCTTTTTTTTCCTATACTAATGCATGGGTTGCCTCCCACGAAGCGCTCGTTTAACGTCAATAGCTTGACGTCCTTCCGAAAAATCACGAACGAGATAAAACAGCGGCAACCTTCTCACGGTTTACCATACCACCAAAATAAGGCTTAAGTCTATGTCCATTCACCTTGAAAGAATCATCAATAGAACCTCTAAATATCTCCACTGCTCCACTAGGAAATACTTCCTTGACTGTAAACGGACCCGACCACTTTGATTTGAGTTTACCCGGAAAAAGTTTGAGACGAGAATTATAAAGCAACACTTGTTGACCCGACACATATGACTTATGCACCAACTTCTTATCATGCCACTTCTTAACCTTCTCCTTGTACATTTTCGCATTCTCATAAGCCTGTTCACAAAATTCTTCAAGCTCATTTAACTGAAGTAGACGTTTCTCACCCGCAGCCGAAATATCCAAATTCAATTTCTTCAACGCCCAATAGGCCTTGTGCTCTAGCTCGGCAGGCAAATGACATGCCTTACCAAAGACCAACTGATAAGGAGACATACCTAGGGGTGTCTTGTAAGCAGTTCTGTACGCCCAAACCGCCTCGTCTAGCTTCAACGACCAATCCTTACGAGATGGATTCACCACTTTCTCAAGAATTCTTTTGATTTCACGATTAGAAACCTCCGCTTGACCATTAGTTTGAGGATGATAAGCAGTTGCAATACGATGCGTCACATTATACCTTGCCATCATAGCAGTAAACTGACGATTACAGAAGTGTGTCCCCTCATCACTGATTATAGCCCTTGGAGTTCCAAAACGCGTGAAAATCTGCTTGTGAAGAAAATTCAGAACCACCTTAGCATCATTTGTTGGTAAGGCTTTCACATCAACCCATTTAGACACATAATCCACAGCTAGCAAGATGTACTGATTGTTGCAAGAAGAAACAAACGGTCCCATGAAATCAATTCCCCACACATCAAAGATCTCAACTTCAAGAATAGTATTCAGAGGCATCTCATTCCTCCTAGAGATATTACCAACCCTTTGACATCGATCACAACTCATGACGAACCTATGAGAATCTTTAAACAGAGTCGGCCAATAGAATCCCGCTTGAAGTACTTTCTGAGCTGTTTTATCACCACCATAATGGCCTCCATATGTGGTAGAATGACAATCATGCAAAATACTTTCCGTCTCACTATAAGGAATGCACCTCCTCAATATCTGATCCACACCAAGCTTGAATAAGAATGGCTCGTCCCAACGGTACCACTTCACATCATGTAAGAACTTCTTCCTTTGAGCATACGAGAATTCCGGAGGGATGACATTACTAACAAGATAGTTCACATAATCTGCAACCCATGTCTCTTCACCTTGTACCCCAAAAAGTTGCTCACCTGGAAAAGATTCATTAATAAGAGATTTAGCATGTGAATCCTTACCTTGATCCTCCAAACGTGAAAGATGATCAGCTACTTGATTTTCCGTGCCCTTTCTATCCTTGATCTCCACATCAAATTCTTGCAAGAGAAGCACCCAACGAATCAATCTAGGCTTTGAATCCTTCTTCGACATGAGATATCGAATAGCAGCATGATCTGTATACACAATCACCTTCGTACCAAGCAAGTAAGATCTGAATTTCTCGAAAGCATAGACAACTGCTAGCAACTCCTTCTCCGTAGTGGTGTAGTTAAGCTGTGCATCATTGAGGGTTTTACTAGCATAGTAAACCACATGAAAAATTTTGTCCTTCCTTTGCCCAAGCACAGCTCCAACAGCATAGTCACTAGCATCACACATTAGCTCAAACGGTTCCTCCCAATTAGGTGCGGTAATGACTGGTGTAGTGGTCAGCTTTTTCTTCAAGAGCTCAAAAGCCGCAAGGCACTCATCATCAAACTTAAAAGGAACATCCTTCTCCAGCAGGTTACACAAAGGTTTTGAGATTTTCGAGAAGTCTTGAATGAATCGCCGATAGAATCCCGCATGACCAAGAAAACTGCGAATTCCTTTAACAGAGATAGGTGGAGGAAGATTCTCGATTGTCTCCACCTTGGCTCTATCCACTTCAAGCCCCTTACTAGATACTTTGTGCCCAAGAATAATTCCTTCTTGCACCATAAAGTGACACTTCTCCCAATTAAGAACCAAATTAGTCTCCACACAACGTTTCAATACCAAGCCAAGATTATGCAAGCACTCGTCATATGAAGTACCAAAAACTGAGTAGTCATCCATGAAAACCTCCACATTAGTGCCAATCATATCTGAGAAAATAGCCATCATACACCTTTGAAAAGTAGCTGGAGCACCACAAAGTCCAAAAGAAACTCGACGAAAAGCAAAAGTGCCAAAAGGACATGTGAATGTGGTCTTCTCTTGATCTTCCGGAGCAATGCAAATCTGATTATAACCAGAATAGCCATCAAGCAAACAATAATATTCGTGTCCAGCCAACCTGTCTAACATCTGATCAATGAATGGAAGAGGAAAGTGGTCTTTTCTCGTAGCTTTGTTGAGCTTCCGATAGTCCATGCAAACTCTCCACCCCGTGACTGTCCGAGTAGGGATGAGCTCATTCTTCTCATTAGCAACAACTGTCATGCCTCCTTTCTTTGGCACACATTGAACCGGACTCACCCAAGAACTGTCTGAGATAGGATAGATAATACCAGCATCTAACCACTTTAGAATTTCCTTCTTCACCACCTCCTTCATAATTGGATTGAGTCTTCTCTGATGTTCAACAGTAGGCTTAGCTCCTTCCTCTAGCAGAATTTTATGCATGCAATAAGAAGGGCTGATTCCCTTGATATCTGCTATAGTCCAACCGATTGCTGACTTGAACTCCCTCAAAATCCGCAAGAGCTTTTCTTCCTCGATATCTGACAGATTAGAAGAAATAATAACAGGTAGCGTAGAGGTATCACCAAGAAAAGCATACCTCAAGTGATTAGGCAAAGGTTTGAGTTCAAGAGTAGGAGCCTCCTCAATAGATGGTTTAAGACGGACTTGTGACTTTTCCAGCTCCTTTAAACCAAGAGACTCGAAAGGCATGTCAAATTTTCTATTCCACATATTAGCATTCAACATCTGAATTTGCATCACTTCATCTTCATCTTTCACCTCAGAGTTCCCACTCAATGCTTTTTCCAAAGAATCTGTTAGCAACAAATGATCAAGATCCTTGGCTACCACGGAATCAACCAAATCAACATTGAAACATTCTTCTTCATCAGATGGAAGCTTCATAGCATTGAACACATTAAAGGTGACATTCTAATTTTGTACCCTCATGGTGAGCTCTCCTTTTTTCACATCGATCAAAGTACTACCCGTAGCTAAGAATGGCCTTCCCAAGATTATGGGAATCTTCTTATCTTCCTTGAAATCCAAGATAACAAAATCAGCAGGGAAGATGAGTTTATCAACTTTCACCCAGACATCCTCCACTATGCCTCTAGGATAAGTAATTGAACGATCGGCCAACTGTAACGAGATGTTAGTTGGCTTTGGATCCGGTAGACCAAGTTGCAAGAAAACTGATAAGGGCATGAGATTGATGCTAGCTCCCAAGTCACACAAGCACTTCTCAAAGAATAGATTACCAATAGTGCATGGAATAGTAAAACTACCCGGATCCACTGAAGCTTTAACAGGTTCCTTGCTCTTCTCTTTACCACCATCTAGCTCATCCGCTACTAAGTCAGATTTTTCAAATTCAGGCATTGCAGATTTTTCCACTTGCTGATTCTGCACTTCTTCATCTTCTTTAGCGGCTGATTTAGGATCTGATGTAACCTTTCCCGATCTCAAAGTTACGGCCTTCACCTGCTCTTTGTTGTCTCTCCTACCTGGATTAGTCTCTGTATCACTAGGAAGAGTTCCTTATGGTCTACTAAGTATGGCACTTGCAATCTGTCCCAGCTGGCTCTCGAAGATCTTTTGAGAAGCTTGCAGATTCTTCACCATCATCCTCAAATCATCAATCTCTGATTTTTCATTCGAAGATTGCCCTACCTGAGCCTGAGGCTGTTGCTGCTGAAATCCAGGAGGTTGATATGGTGCCCTTGGAGCGTAAGGCTGTTGATAGCCTTGATTAAATGGCTTCGCTTGCTGATACGACTGTTGAGTATTTTGATTGTTGCTCCAGCTGAAATTGGGATGATTCCGATTATTAGGATGATAAGTGGCTGGAACTGGTGCAGCAGGTCTCTGGAAATTACTCACGAATTGTGCTGATTCGGAAGAGATAGCACACTGATTCGTCTCATGTGCGCCCGCACATAACTCACAAACACTAGCCACCTGCTGAACTCCATAATTAGCAAGAGAATCCACTTTCATAGCAAGAGCCTTCAACTGAGCCGTAATCATTGAAGCTGTATCTACTTCCAAAACTCCTGCCACCTTGCCTTGAGAAAGCCTCTGGGTTGGATTCTGATATTCATTGGCAACCATCATCTCTATAAGATCATAAGCTTCATCATAACTCTTTGCCCAAAGAGCTCCACCTGATGCTGCATCTAGCAAAGGCCTAGATTGTGCTCCCAACCCATTGTAGAATCCATTAATAACCATCCAATCAGGCATGCCATGATGAGGACACTTCCTTAGCATCTCCTTGTAGTGTTCCCAAGCCTCACATAATGACTCACCAGATTGCTGTTGAAATTGAGTCAACTGGTTCCTTATTGCTGCAGTTTTCGCCATAGGGAAGAATTTAGTAAGGAACTTCTGAGCAAGATCTTCCCATGTAGTAATGGAACCAGGTGGCAAAGAGTGTAGCCAGCTCTTAGCCTTATCCCTCAAAGAGAATGGGAAAAGCCTCAACCTGATAGCATCATCCGTCACACCATTACACTTGAAAGTGTCGCAGATTTCGATAAAGTCCCGAACATGCATGTTAGCATCCTCCGTAGAAGCTCCCCCAAACTGCACTGAATTCTGCACCATCTGAATTGTGCCCGGCTTGATCTCAAAGTTGTTCGCTGCAATAGCTGGCCTAACAATGCTAGACTGAATGTCATTGAGTTTCGGCTGAGAATAGTCCTTCAAAGCCTTAGCTGCTGCTGCATCACCCATCTCTACAATAGTCTCAGTTTTCTCTTCTTTATTATTCACTATAAGATCGTCTTCCGCCAGTTCTTCCAAACGAGCTTGTAAGCGTGTTCGCATACAAACTTAAGTACCTGAAACACCACGAAACAAACAAACTAAGTAAGAATCCGAGTCAGTGAACGCTAACGACCACTGATGACAAGCACATAAACTAAAATAAAAACACCGATGATCCCCGGCAGCGGCGCCAAAAACTTGTTATGCAAAATCACGCAAGCGCACGTAGTCACAAGTAATATAATTTAAGTTCGTTCCACAGAGATCTGGTTATAGTTCTATTCAGTAAATATGCCTATGCAACAATGTATGGTTTTAACTCACTGCTAAGAAAAATAATAAATTTGAGATTTATTATCTAAATTAAACTAAGTGCAAATTATAAACTAAGAATTAAACAATTAACGAGAAGAAAAATCGAATTACTTATATGAGAATAAACATGGAATCCTAGTTTCATCATCTACTTCACTTAGAGTTGCAGCCTTTAATTAAAACATGTAATGGTCTTGATATCTGATCGGATAACACGAAAAGAGTAAAAGTTACCTCTCGGTATACTAGTACCAATCTACACATACATCCACAAAAGAGATAGAAGATGAATAGGCACCTATTATGTTTAGACCCTATATCTCTATAGAATTTGAAAACATAAAGGTTGAAGCACAAGTTATCCACTTAGATCACATAGAGTAGCATAATATCTCTATTCATGCCACAAATCATGATGCTTAACACCAACCTATCCTATGCTAGCATGGCAAGTTCTAAATCTCAAGATCCACTCTCGTTTAGCAAGAGATTAACAAATTAGATGTTCGCGACGCACCTAAATTCAATAAGCATAACCTTACAAGGATATCAATAATTCACCACACATAAATCTCTAAGGCATACAAACTACTAAGCTACATAGATAAATCCACTAGGATCCCATGACAACGATTAGCCCATAATTGAACCGTTCATCGTCATGGGAATTGATGAAAACATGATATAAAACAAGATATGGAAGAAAGACGTAATAATATTATAAAAATAAAGAGTTGAGAAAACAAATCTATAATCCAACGTATACAAAAGATGAAGTAGATCTAGATCCTTGCTTGTCACGAGCGTTGAACCCTTCTCTCCTTTTCTCTCTTGCAGATCTCAGCTGGTTACAATAATAAAACTATGATATCTGTATATCTATTACAATGCTTAGATGTGTTTTTATAGGCTCTAGCTTTCTTGCCCAGCAAATATTTAATCTTCTATTACAATTAGAATTTAATTAAGGTGCTAAAACCTGCCCGGAATATAATTAGAACTTGAAAAGGGCAAAACAGGAATTTCCCAGCCATGCTTCACAAAGATTGCACGCGCGATTTAATTCATCACTTTACTTGCACGTGATTCCTATCCCATGTTGTAGAAAATCTCTCAAGCTTCGCGTGGGCAGTAAGATCGCTGAAAACAGACTTACAGAACTCCAGATATGGCCAAAACAGTGTAAGCTGCGCAGCCTTCCCAGAAAATCCGAATTTTAATCAATTAATTCCCAAAAAATTATAGAAGCATCCACCTTAATCAACATTCTCTTAAACCTGCACAACTAAGCAAAACACATCAAAACTACAAGAAACTTGAGTCCAAGACAATCAATTTAAGCCAATTTAGAATGCTCCAAGTAGATATAAAATCCACTTATCACCTGCACAAGGGGGAAGCAATCAGAAGCCTAACACTAAGTGGGTAGCTCCAGCAACTGGAAACTTTAAGGTGAATGTGGACGCAGCAGGTACTCCGGGGGAATCATCTTTTGCGGTGGGAATGGTTCTCAGGGATCAGCAGGGGGATTTTGTCGGAGGGAGAGTGATGAGGTTTGGAAGGGAAGTCTCTCCCCTTGAAGCGGAAGCAGTGGGCTTTTATGAAGCCTTGTCGTGGATCAAATCCAAACCTGCAATGAAAGTGGTTATTGAATCTGATTCCCTTGTTGCAACTCAGGCTATAAACGGTGTCTCCCATTACCAGCTCGAAGTAAGTTGGCCACATTTTTTATGAGTGCAAATCAATGTTATGTAGTAACAATCTGATTAGTATTCACCATGTTAGTCGTTTAGCAAATAAGGTAGCTCATCTTTTAGCTCGTATTCCTTGTGAGCATAATAGCTACCTTGAGATCTTGTTTCCTCCACGGCATGTGTTGGAAGCACTTTTGTATGACGCTTTTTAATGAGTTATGAGAGTGGTGTTTTGTTCAAAAAAAAAAAAGTTATTTATATCGGGAAAAATTTCGTATTTACGTACTTTTTTTTAGAAAAAAATGTGTATTGGAAGTTTAATATTCGTTATCTTACAAAAATAAGTTACTTATTTTAGAAAAAAATACATATTTTCTAACTTTTATCCATAATAAATAACTTATTTCTGAAAAATAAGATTTCCAAAACGGACCTAATGACAAATATCGCTTTGTAATGTGCTCCTTAGCTACTTATCGAAGGTGATGGCAAATAGGTTGAAATCATGTTTCCAATCATTGATATTGGATAAACAGAGCATTTTTATTGAAGGTAGATTATTAATTGATAATGTTCTTATTACTTTTGAAATTAATCATTATATATATTTATCATTTTGTAATATATGCAAGCATTTAGAAAAATTATCACGCAAATTCCTGTATTTATTTGTATTTATTTGAACATGCATAAAAATCTTAATAAACAATTTTGTAACTTGTTTACAAACTTGTTTGGGGTTTATTACGAGGTTGATCTAGTTACGAGTTCTTCAACCGTAAAAACGTACTCCCTCCATTTCCTTTTACCCGTTGGATAATTTTTCTTATAATTACCCTAATTATTATCTTCAAAAAATGAGAATTATCAACTTGTAAAAATAGTAATTATAAAAAAAATTTAGAAATTTATATTGCTTTAAAAATGAATATATTAAAGGGGATCGAGAGAGTAAATAGATAATCTCTAAAATTTTGAACCTAATATCATTGTTAGTTTAGCATAAAATATTATTTCATTCAATATTATATTATGACATTAATAATTATTTACATTTCATACCGTGCCTGCTTTAAAGAGAATTATGTGTACAACTCATGAAAGTAATCAGTTTATGTTGTCAAGAAATTAGATGTCGGACTCGATAAGAGCAGGAATTAATCGTTAGATTGAGGATTAATCCGATTAATTGAAATAAAATTGAAAATATTTTAATATTTTAATAATATTTAATATATTATTATGATTTATTAGTTATTTATTAGTTAAATAATTATAAACTCTGAAATTAATTTATTTATACCTGTTGCAAGTTGCAACTACTACTCTATCCTCCAGTGCAGTAGTGAATCGTTGTCTTAAATTTATACAATCATATTATGTTAACTACGCACCGATTGATAAATTGTATTAATAAATTAATATAAATATATCATTTTTATTTTTATTTAGAAAAATATATAATTTTATTAGAATGTTAATTAACGTAAGTATAAAATTACTTATCCGTGAATTTATATCAATTGAATTAATATTAATATTATGAACCACTCATCAAAACAAATACAACCCCCGTTGAAAATTTCAAAATCCCTCTTTACTGTTTTTTTAAAATTTAGCTTTCATTTTATTTCTCTCTTTGTTAGATAATATTTCTACGTATCATGTTAACAAAATTTCCACCCATATTCTGAGAATTCGGTATATTTATTAAATATCGAATCCTTAAAATATTTATTATATTAATTTATTGAAAATATTTGTATGATCGTGGTTAATTTTTCGATTACATATTAAAAATGTGTTGAAACTTAATCCTCACGACTCCAATAAATCAATAGACTGTCTATCAAAAAAAAGTTGCATGTTTCAGCGATATGAGAAAGGATATCTACTGTGCAAAATATATGAAACGAACGTAGTTATATTAATAGAAACTTTCATCTAATTTAGTTTGCTATGTGATTGTTCAATATCATTTTAATTATATGTCCTTTTATTAATGAATTGATTTACTAAAAAAAAATTATCAACTAACCAAACAAATTCAATATATCGCGTTATTTGAGTAACATATAATTGTTAGATTTTATGGTTTTTGCCCTTAGTTTATTTGTAAAGACAACTTAAAATGTGCATTTTCAGTTTGGAAGTTTGTATTTTTTTTTTCTTGGTAAAACATGGAATAATAAATTTTAGTTTTATTTTATTCTTAAAATAAGACATATGAAAATGAGTATCACCTTGACTAACTTGTGAAAATAAGCTACTGTCCATAAAATTGAAATCAAGTGTGTAATATATAAACACGTAATCACATTATTATATATGTGTCCTTCTAATTCAGATTTTGGGTTAAATAACATGAAATTCATTTTCCTTTAATAGTGAATATATTTTTCCAACATATATAAGAAGAAATAGCTTATGTAGACCTGACAAATCATTTTGTACATTCATGTCATGTACTTTAGGGTCTTGAATGAAAATGACATGATATTAAATCGTGTACCTAAAATTTGAACACAAAATCACACTAAATTACAAAAACAATTCTTGTACACGAAATGAAATGAAATGAAATACGCGAATAGAAAAAATATAACAATTATATGAAATACTACTATGTATCCAAGTTATGTAATATAATTATATGTCTTAGAACAACATTGAGATGTTACAAAACAAAACTAAGAGTAGCACGCATGGTGTAAAGTCTCCCAAACAAAATGAAACCCTCGTTTTTATTTTTTTTTTAATTTCTCGTTAATAAATATCCCTCTTTGTGTAGAATCTTTCTACCAAGTTATTTAGTTTTCTTAGCCATTTTTTATGTTTTGTTGATATAAAAAAATTTAGTCAATCAACCAAGCAAATTCAATATATGCTCTTAGGTTAAGATATGTGAAGTGATACTATTACTTTAATTCAAGAATACAAAATTCAGAAAGGCACCCTTTTATTAAAAAAATCTATAATATTAAGTGTATCAACCTTTTTATTTATCATTATTAATAATTTTTATGACAAAAACCGTAGCTGCTGCTCTCTCTCTCTCTCCACCTTTCCCAAAAGATGCTAAACTAAAGTTTAGGAGCTAATATTAGTTTTTTAAGTTTTTTTAAAATTTGCATATTGATTTTCTTTATTTTTCAATAGTAATATCATTGAGAGTCTAGTACCCCGTTGTCCGTTGGTGGATTTTATCTACCAAAATATTAGATTTTGTACTAAATCCTTGTAAATGATAAGTCCTATTTTCTTTTCCTTGATTTTACTTCCTTGATTTTACTTTGGTTTTCACTAAATATCTCTCTTTATTGAGAGCCTAAAATATCATGTTCATGGATTTTGTCTACTCGTATATTAAATTTTATTATATTAGTTCATTGATTTGGATAGTATAGAATCACAGTTTTGGTCAGTTATTTGAATACGTTATGACAAATCACATATACATATTCCTCACGTTTATAACTAATTGTTAGATTATCTCGCCGAAAAGACTGTATAATTTATTGACATAAGTTAGAGATGTACCATAATTGAAGATCTGTTCAATGATTGGATGAAGGAAATTAGGGAATAATTTACTATGTGTTTGTCCAATTTTAATTGTTTTTGTAGATGTTGTATGACCCTTTTATTGATGATTTTTGCAGGTTTGATTATTTTTGTGTATGACATATGTCCTTTTATTGATGAATTAATTATCAATAAATAAATAGTGATTTATAAGAAAATTTTTGCTAAATTGACCAATTTATTATGTAAATATTCACTAACAATATTTTCATTGACTTTGTAATATATTTTTTTTTTATTGGTAATTTATACACCAAATAATGTAAATTACTATTTAAGAATATATTTAATATTTTGAATAATTCAAATATATTGTCAGTTCAAAATTTGTTTCCACTAATTAATGCATAGTTAAAAAATTTCGTAATTAAAATGTTAAAAGATGATTGGTTTAAAATTCATTATAACATTTTAATTGGCTGATTAGTTTTTTTTATGACTGAATTATTTAATACTTTAAATAACTTAAAATTTGAATGTATATTTAGAATAGTGTGGTAAATAGTTTTATATTGTTAATAATTTTTAATTCATGATTTTAATTATTCCTTGTGATTTTGAATTGAAAGTTTGAGATATCAAAATATCTATTATAAATATAATAGATTCATGTATTAATGTATAAATTTTTAAATTAAATAATTATTGTATTTAGAATAAAATTGTTAAGTAATCACTGAATGACATTGACAACCCAACACTGTAAAGAAACATTTATCTATAGGGACACATAATAATGTAAACAAATCATATGATAAGGATTGATGCCTACAATTTAGTAAGTCGCTGAATTATATATTGAAGTTTGCTACTAAATATTCTAATGGGAAGTAACTTTGAGAGAGTTCGGACTGAGAATGATGATAACCTAAATCGTTTTCTTTTTTTTTCTGTCAGAAACATTTTTCTGTTGAATTTATTGGACAATTAAAATATAACACATATAATACATATTGTTATGGGAGGATTTTTGCACAACTACGTGGAGGCCGTTGCTGGAATAGCGCCATTAAATATGGAATCGCCCAACTGCCCAGAAAGGCTCATAGTCGGAGATTTATGGCTAGCCGCCCGGGAAGGCTCACGGCTAGGGGTTACCGAAGAACATGGGAAGGTGTTTTGGTGATGATTGGGGCTGAATTTACGGGAATTAGAGCTCAAGGACCGAATGTTGGCCTGCCAAGAACCCTAATTATGAGAGTGAACGTGCACCGGAGTATACATGCTCTTAGTATCAACGTGCGTTTCAGGAAGAGACCCCGTAAACTGCCTACATACCACTATTTATGGTGGATCAAGCCCGTATGTAGTTCTTGATTGATATGTTCGGTTGTTTGTGATGAGTTATCTCGTTTATTATGAGATAATGACTGATATTTATGTATATCAACTGATTGTGATATAGTTATCAGGTTTCCAAGTCATATCAGGACTGTTGGAAGCCTATCCATTGATGTTTATCTCAAGAGCGAAGGATTTATCATGTATATATGATGTATATCCTTAAATAATTGAATAATTATCCGTTTAGAGGTGTATTTCAGCTGTAGAGACGTGCTCCTAAAAAGTAGGAGGTCTGCCTTATCCAATCTGGCTGCCTTATCAGGCTTCCGGGGGAAGCTGGGGGTACCACCTGGTAGCCTGACTCCGGTAACCTGACTCCGGTAGCCCAACTATGGAAGCCATACTGGAAGCCTTATCCGATGGCTGTCCTAGTCTGAATCTGTATTTCTGCCAGGCTTCCGGGGAAGCTGGGGGTACCACCCGGTAGACCCTCCGGTAACCCAGTTACGGAAACTATGCTGGAAGCCCTCTCTGATGGTTGTCATTGGCAATGGATGAGACTATCCTCGGGACCATAAGCCTTATATTCTTTCAATGTTCATCGCAAGATAGCCCCTCTGGGGGTACCGCCCGGTAACCCAAACTATGGCAGCCCCTTTGGTAAGCCGGTTATGGAAGCTATTCTGGTAAGCCATGTCTGGTAGCTGTACTGGAAGCTATGTAATGATGTCTATGGGTTGTGGATCATCCATGGGAGGCCATTCCCAGGACCCTTATCGTCATATCTACCTGCTACCCATCTCATGGTAGCGCCTATGGGTTGTCATAGGCTTTTGGAAGCCTGTTATCCGGGAGCCATGCCATTCGGGAGCCCTTCTACCCGGGAGCCCTGTTATCAGTTTTCATGGGTTACCACGGGTACCCTGGAAGCCCTCTAAAACATCTTCTTTTCTTGTGGATTGGACCCAAAACTCATCATGGGCCTAAATCTGATCCATGTAAGATTTTGGTCATAACAATTACCCCCCGGTTCCTTGAAGCATAAGTGCAAGAGGAACCAGAACAAGGTAAGGTCCAATCCTTTCTTATTATTCTCTGGGAGAAGTACACATCTTCCACATTGTGTTCCCAAGCTTACATGAGCTAACTCGGCGTAAGAAACAGGAAACACTCTGCTTCTGCATGCATATTTCAATGTGAGTTATCAAATCAAGGATATCTTCTATTCATTTCATATCATTCGTGGTACTCCGATTGGCATCATATCATGGGGCTACTGGCTTCTGGCATTTCTTTTTTAGAATCATGACTTTATACTCTGAGATGCTTCATTTCTCTACCAAATTTTCCTTCAAGTAAGAATCCCTGGATGTCCTGAAGCTCCTGCGGTTGTGGGGATGCTTCAAGCGTCCGAAACCTGGGCTACCAAGACAACTAGAAAAAGAGATAAGTAATGAGGGCTAAGTAGCCCTTAAAGATAATGCACAAGATCACACATATTTGATGCATACAGGAAAGTATGAATATGCTATTGCAAATAATTTTGTAAAAAATGTATGTTGCCGCTTCTCCAATCAAGTAAGGCCTTGGCGAACACATTTTTCCAGGCATTGTGCCACAATTTTCAGATGTTTCCATTATTCCAACACATCGGATCCCCAAAGAAATTGTTGAGTATTTTGAGGACTTCTCCTATAATGAGTATTTTGAGGACTTCTCCTTTAATGAGTATTTTGAGGACTTCTCCTTTAATGAGTATTTTGAGGACTTCTCCTTTAATGAGTATTTTGAGGACTTCTCCTATAAGTTGTAAGTGATTTGTACTCACATGAATTTTCAGGAGGCAACACATAATTTCATATGTGCGCTTATGTCATTAATAATCTTGAAAGCGTGTCTCAAGGGGAACCAATAGAAGGTCGTGGAGACACCCTCAATTGCTGCCATGTCTTTCCAAGTGGTAACATGTGGGGCATATAGCGTGCCTAGGTACCTACTCGACAGTTTCGGCTAGCAATTTCGAACAAATGTTTATAAAAACACATGCATTGTGTAAATCATGATGATTTTCATGTATTGGTTCAGGTATAATTCAGATCATGTAGGCATATTCATATGTTTGTGAATTTATGCAAGGCAAAACAATGATCTTTTTGACAGAACATGCATCTCAGCAAAGTTTTCAGATGTATGTTGAAAAATCTTCTTTATAAGTGTGGAAAACGTGCATGATAGTGAAAATGCAAAGGCAGTAGAGTAGAAATTATCTTTGTTCTTATCGTGCCAATCCAGGTTCGGGTTTCCGTTGATGAACATGGAGGGTGGAAGCCCCTTGTTTCATGTGGAAACCCCTTTTTCCTCTTTGTGGTAGGGTGTTGGGGAACCGAGTTACCCCCTGAGCCCTTAGATCTCTTTCTCATGTAATATGTCAGCCCATTCCAGCTTTAATGTTACTTTTGTGAAGTCTAGAAGTTGTTGGCTGTAGCTGATCATCAATGAACCTGCAAGCTGTTTGACAGAAGATGCAGAATGGAAGCTACAAGCTGGAAGCTATTAGTTGGAAGCTGTTAGCTATAAACTTCAAGTAAGTATCAAGGAACCTGCAACCATTAGTTGCAGATGAATATCAAAGAAATCATTAGTCGTTAGCTATAAGTAAATAACAAAGAAACTTGTTAGCCATAGGTAAACATCATGGAACTCGGAAGCCATTTGCTTCAGGTGAATAGCAATCATCCTGCAAGCTATTAATTGCATATAAATAATATGTAAACAGTCAGCAATAGGTATATAGCATGAAACCTATTAGTAGTAGGTAAATAGCAAGGAACCTACAAGCTGTTAGTTACAGGTGAATAACATTAACCTTGCATGCTATCCATTGCAGGTGAGCACTAAAGATATAGGCTAGCCATTAGCTACATATAAACATTCAAGGAATTTATTAACCTCAAACATTACTTATCTCATAATATATTTTCTAGTGCATGCCTGATGTTCATCTTATATATCCTAAATGAGTGACAACATATGTATTGCTTAGGCAGTATCTAGACATGTTAATAACATATTTGAATTTTAGTATGCAAGAGTCATTTAGCATCATGCAGATATTCATGTGGTAGAGTCACATATGACGCACAATGAAAGATATCTTGTAGGTCTTGCTAATCATCTTGACTTAATACCTCTAGCATATCGAATTCTCCTATTCACGCAAGGATTTCAATGAATTCGGCATATCAAAAAGTAATAATCTTAAGCCTAAGGGATAATCATTTCAAATACTTATCATAGAGTACAATTTCATGCAATTAAAGAGGGTTTAGTTTCTCACTTACCTGTGTAATTTGGTTATGACGTGTGTATTTAGACGCATCATAAATATTACCTCGTCTCCATCATAGGAGCAGCGAAGGAGCTTCCAACTTTGGAATAACTCGTAATGACTATTCACATGCACTGTAGGTGACTGGAACCCTGCCCTTCGAGATTGCAGTATTCATCTAAGAGCTTCCACCATGACATATCGTCTTGATAGCCCCACCTTGGGATACCCATCCTGGATGCTTCATCTTGAAAACCCCATCCTGGGATCCTCACTCAAGATTTTTTATTCTGGAAGCTCCATCCTAGGGTTCCCATCTTGGATGTTTCGTCCTTGAAGCTCCATCA
Organism: Kitagawia praeruptora; assembly: GCA_037693485.1. Taxonomy (NCBI): domain Eukaryota; kingdom Viridiplantae; phylum Streptophyta; class Magnoliopsida; order Apiales; family Apiaceae; genus Kitagawia; species Kitagawia praeruptora. Next base: position 10,729,373 of record CM075345.1, on the reverse strand, counting down.
TGGATGCCCTAGGTTCAGCAGAACCTTCATCCTGGAAGCGCTTTTGGTTCAGGAACCTTGTCTGGTGTAGAAAGTATTAGAGCTTCCGTCTTGGAACCCCAATATTCAGGAACCATTTTTTGGAGTAGGAATCTGCTCATCTTATAAAATCTGCTCAGCTTTGAAAGCTGATTCTGCAAAACTTTGTGAACTCTACCAACAGGAACCTTAAAATTTAATCATTAGGTTGGTTGGTTTATAAACTAATTGTTATCTAGTTTTACGAATGTATGCATATTGCATCTGATAGGGTCATCTTATTATTAGTCTTAGACATATGTTAATGGCATCTATATCCATCACTTGGTAATCTATTTCTATCACTTAACATTTAAAGTGCATGGGTTACTATCTAGCGCATAAGCAACTTAGTAAAATCTGTTTAGGCATTAGGCCTACAATTCAAATTCTAGTACGTTTAAGCAGGTATATTCAGGCTAAGGCATTCTAGCTAAGCCTAAATCTAATTATTAGGGGCTAACCATTTACTTAGTGTCGTAGTGAATGCTTTCCTAAGTAAGCAAGGTGTTCGAAGTTTGATAGGATTGTGTACTATGAAGAGAATACTACTCTACAAGTAAAAATGATAATCAAGTTAGGCTTCCATACAGGAGGTAACCTTTGCAAGTCATTAAAGGGGATCATAGATCTACTTCTAAATGCTTAATCGCTTTTCTTTTATAGTAATAAGGTACGCATATGAGTTCTTTAACTAAACATCAATGGATAAGCTAATTCTTTTAATAGCAAGCTTGGAAGAGTAATAGAGTGTATGAGCATTTCCATATTTCAAAGGGGGTGAGTTTAGTCTTCACATACCCGTGTAGGTTACTCAAAAGCATATGGGGTTGCATGTACCTTATCCCTTGAGGTTACAACTTCCACCTTAGGGGCTTCCGTTGTGGGAGCTGGTCACCCAGAAGCCTGATTCTGGGAGCCCCATCCTGGGAGCCTTGTTTGTGAAAGCCTTACACCGGTAGCTCATCCTGGAAGCGTCTGTTCCGGGGAGCCTTATCCTTAGTTCGCGTGGTTGCCACCCTGGGTGTGGGGGTACCGTCTGGTAACCCTATAGTTCTTGGAAGCCCGTAGTATGAAAACCTGGCTCTGGAAGCCTTACTGGCGGTTACCCATTACTGGTAGCCTGGGTGCCGGAAGCTCGGCCCGGGAGCCTTCATTCCAGGAGCCCCAATTATTTTATGAATCAAGTGTGATAATGCCATGTAAGCCATTCCTGCAAGGCTACATTATTAAAATCTTTGATAATCCATACGAGTTAACTCTTGTAACCACGTAGGTTAGTGATTGAAAGATCGATGTATGCCAATAACGGTTCCATACATGATTAATAACAAAGGAAGCCATGTATGCCAATCAGGGTTCCATACATGACTAAAAAGAAGGGATCCAGGTGTGCCGATCAGGGTACCACACAAGCCCGAAAAATGAAGGGATACATGTATGCCGATGAGGGTTCCATAAATGCCCTAATGTCCAAGTAAGCCATGTGAACCACTCAAGGTTCCATACATGTCAGGTAATGAAGGGATCCATGTGTGACGATCAGGGTTCCACACAAGCCCAAAAAGTGAAGGGAGTCATGTATGCCGATCAAGGTTCCATACATGCCCTAGTGACCAAGTAAGCCATGTGAACCATTCAAGGTTACATACATGTCTGGTAATGAAGGGATCCATGTGTGCCGATCAGGGTTCCACACAGGTCCAAAAAAATGAATGGAGTCATGTATGCCGATCAGGGTTCCATACATGCCCTAGTGACCAAGTAAGCCATGTGAACCACTCAAGGTTCCATACATGTCTGGTAATGAAGGGATCCATGTGTGCCGATCAGGGTTCCACACAAGCCCAAGAAATGAAGGGAGTCATGTATACCGATCAGGGTTCAATACATGCCCTAGTGACCAAGTAAGCCATGTGAACCACTCAAGGTTCCATACATGTCTGGTAATGAAGGGATCCATGTGTGCCGATCAGGGTTCCACACAAGTCCAAATAATGAGGGGAGTCATGTATGCCGATCAGGGTTCCATACATGCCCTAGTGACCAAGTAAGCCATGTGAACCACTCAAGGTTCCATACATGTCTGGTAATGAAGGGATCCATGTGTGCTGATCAGGGTTCCATACAAGCCCAAATAATGAGGGGAGTCATGTATGCCGATCAGGGTTCCATACATGCCCTAGTGACCAAGTAATCCATGTGAACCACTCAAGGTTCCATACATGTCTGGTAATGAAGGGATCCATGTGTGCCGATCAGGGTTCCACACAAGCCCAAATAATGAGGGGATCCATGTATGCCAATCAGGGTTCCATACATGCCCAAATAACCAAGCCATGTGAACCAGTCAAGGTTCCATACATGTCTGGTAACAATCATGAAAAGTTTAAAATTTTGATAATTTCAGCATGCTGCAGAGGGATGTACATCCACTACCCCCCTAGTTCTGGATGGTAGCCTGGCTGCCATATGGAACTATGTTTGTGGGGCTTCCATGCCCTTCTTTTCATATTAATCATAAGTCAACAAATGTATAAGGAAACAGTCAACTTCTCCTTTCACTGAAAATCAAAGAGTACGATTACATCAAACTGCATCCAGGGGATATGTGCATCCATTACCCCCCGGGCATCTAGTTCAGCTCTATTTTTTATAATTTCACTTATTTCCTTAGAAGGTTTGAATCTATACCCGGGAAGCAGGGTATTGTATCATAACTTGTTGCAGCTCTTGTCTGGTTCACGAACCTCAATTGGGAAGCCACATTTATTTCCATCGTTAGGAGGCCTATGCCCATTTCCTTCTTGATAGGAAGCTTCCTTTCATTAATTTTTGATTGACTGTTCTCGTGAGCATCTTCATGTAGACCCTTCATTGGGCATTTTAGATTTTCTCCATTTCTCATGTAGGAGGCTGCAAGCCATATTTTTCAGGAGGGAAGCCATCCCTTTCCCATAGCAACCTCTTTGAAAGGTTCTTTTTTGATTAAGAGGCCTTTTTAGATGCCTCCGGTTTCCTTGCATACTTTCAGGATAACCTTCCATTCTACACTTGCCAGATAGTTGGTAGCCCTAATATGTGGCAACCCAAGTGGCATGCCATACGTGGGCCTCATATCACTTCCTTTTTGGTAGAGAGATCATTGGTATCCCTTTAATATTCTGGTGGCAGCTTTCCAGAACTTTGTTTACTTCCATAATTTTTTCCCAAAGGTATCTTATGATTTGAGCTTTAACTGTTGGAGAGGCTTTCCATGGAAGTATCTTGTGAAGGAAATTTCTGGTTCATAACTCTTTAGGAGTCTGAGGCAGTCATAATAGGCCTTCTTTACATGGTAGCATCTAGCAATTAGCCATCCTTGCCATTCTCATGAGGCTTCTGGTCAGGCTTCTGGTCAGGTTGTGCCGCATGGAGTTGTTAGGAACTTGGTTGCCCCCTTTTCCAAGAGCTTCCTTTGTATTCTTGGCACTGGCACCTCCATTAGCTTGCTCATCTTAAGGGCTTACATGCCTTTTCTTTTTTGTGAGAGACTAGGTAGTGCTTTTCAAGATTATGTTGATGGCCCTTTTAGGCAACCCTTCTTCTTTTGGATGGGAAGCCTTGTGATCAAATGACAATTGAGGCTACCACTCACTTTTCTTTTACAGCCGGTAACCCTTTCACAGAATTATAGGATATACCTTAATTCAGCTTTCCTAAAATCATATTTGAGGACCTTCTCATCATCTGAGTTGTTCCCTTTTAGCAACGTGGTTGGTAGGTCGCTCATTTTCTACATGGCATTTGTGTTCCGGGATGCTGACCAGTTGCACCGAAAGCCCTGTCTTTGCTTCCACAGTATCAATTTATGGTTGGTGGTGCTACCCCCCGAACGAATTGGAAACCTTGACATGAGGTTTCCATGATGGAAGCCCCGCACTATAAGTGCACATCTTCTTTTTTATGACTTTTTTATCCACATGTTTAGAACATCTTCATCATTTCTCTTTTTTGACTGCTGATCTCAATTGTCAATTGTATCAGGCATTTTGATTATGAAGACAACGAATATGAATCTACTTCCATCTTTACAGATATTCAATTGGTAGAGCATTTTGCTACCACTTTGGGTGGTGCACATGCGCTACCTCCCGAGTGTCTATGAATGACAAAATTCATGATAACTGAGTTCAAAGTTACACAGCTACAACTAATAAGTTGTATATCATTGAGCCTATGCCCAAAAGAGACCTTCCGCTGGGGTTTCCTGATGGGTGGCAATTCAGGGTGCCTTCCTTAGGACCCCAATCCAATCGTGTTGCTAGTTAGTCTGGCTCCTTGGTGTTCTGCCTTCGGGGCTACTGGATCCAGGGCTTCCGAATTTTAGGGCTTCCGGATCCAGGGCTTCCGGATCTAGGGCTACAGGATTTCAGGGTTACCGAATCCAGGGTTACCGGATTCAGGGCTTCCAGATCTAGGGCTACCGGATTTCAGGGTTACCGGATCCAGGGCTACCGAATCCAAGGCTACCGAATCCAGGGTTACCAGATTCGGGGCTTTCGGATCCAGGGCTACCGAATTTCAGGGTTACCGAATCCAGGGCTACCATCATATTCGAGGCTGCCACTCGTTGCACAGAACCTGGGGAGTGGTGGCCCATCTGCCTCCCAGGCTTTTCTCAGCCTTTCAACAATAAATGGGTCTGGTTGCCCGTTGGATGGTATATATTCTTCATCCATATTGTCTGGATTCATTTCCCGGTTGCCTCCAAGGCTGCAAGTATGCCGGAAGCCTGACTTTTGCTTTATCCATACAGCTACTGGGCTTCCAAAGGATAGGAACTTTCCTTCACTGACATGGCTATACGCTTGAGATTCGTTCTGGCCTTGGTATTGATGGGTTTCCAGCGGGAGTCCTTCATGCTGATGCCTTGGTACCCCTAGGCGGGATCCTTGGTGGAAGCCCCCTTGGCACCCTGATTGCACCCGTCCTCGAAGGCCCTTTTGATCCATCATCTGAGATCTCTTCAGAATACTTCTTTTAGGGGAAATTTCGCCCACCTTTCATGATGATGCCACGGTACCTCTAGGCGGGATCCCAGGTGGAAGCCCCATTGGCACCCTGATTGCATTCGTCCTCGAAAGCCTTTTTGAGCCCCCAACTGAGATCTCTTCAGATTACTTCTTTCAAAGGAAATTTCACCCATTCTGTGCGGTTTCCGGCCAACAATCAGGTCATCCAATCCTGTATTTGGCTCATTTTGTGCACCAATAATGCCACTATTTATCATCTCATATTTTAAGGGAATTTCATGTCCCTGCATATCATCTCAAAAATATCTCCAGGCCCTTCTTCATGCGAGTTTTGTCTCGGAATCATTTCTTGTTCATCTCGTTTTGACAATGGACTAAGCTCCATTTCGTAATTTTTCTTCAATTCAAAAGTTCTTTCAAGGGAGTCCAATTTTTCTCCCATTCGTTTGATGCACTGGTACATGTCTATGATGGTAATAATCTGTTCTTTATCATCGTTTTCTTTATTGACACCGTTAGACGGCATTTCATCATTACCGGAGTGGTCAAACATCTTTTCCTCCAAAAGACGATAATAAAGGCCCCTCCTTCTAGCGCCAATTGTTGTGGGAGGATTTTTGCACAACTACGTGGAGGCCGTTGCTGGAATAGCGCCGTTAAATATGGAATCGCCCAACTGCCCAGAAAGGCTCACAGTCGGAGATTTATGGCTAGCCGCCCGGGAAGGCTCACGGCTAGGGGTTACCGAAGAACACGGGAAGGTGTTTTGGTGATGATTTGGGCTGAATTTACGGGAATTAGAGCTCAAGGACCGAATGTTGGCCTGCCAAGAACCCTAATTATGAGAGTGAACGTGCACCGGAGTATACATGCTCTTAGTATCAACGTGTGTTTCGAGAAGAGACCCCGTAAACTGCCTACATACCATTATTTATGGTGGATCAAGCCCGTATGTAGTTCTTGATTGATATGTTCGGTTGTTTGTGATGAGTTATCTCGTTTATGATGAGATAATGACTGATATTTACGTATATCAACTGATTGTGATATAGTTATCAGGTTTCCAAGTCATATCAGGACTGTTGGAAGCCTATCCATTGATGTTTATCTCAAGAGCGAAGGATTTATCATGTATATATGATGTATATCCTTAAATAACTGAATAATTATCCATTTAGAGGTGTATTTCAGCTGTAGAGACGTGCTCCTAAAAAGTAGGAGGTCTGCCTTATCCAATCTGGCGGCCTTATCAGGCTTCTGGGGGAAGCTGGGGGTACCACCCGGTAGCCTGACTCCGGTAACCTGACTCCGGTAGCCCAACTATGGAAGCCATACTGGAAGCCTTATCCGATGGTTGTCCTAGTCTGAATCTGTGTTTCTGCCAGGCTTTCAAGGAAGCTGGGGGTACCACCCGGTAGACCCTCCGGTAACCCAGTTACGAAAACTATGCTGGAAGCCCTCTCTGATGGTTGTCATTGGCAATGGATGAGACTATCCTCAAGACCATAAGCCTTATATTCTTTTAATGTTCATCGCAAGGTAGCCCCTCTGGGGGTACCGCCCGGTAACCCAAACTATGGCAGCCCCTTTGGTAAGCCGGTTATGGAATCTATTCTGGTAAGCCATGTCTGGTAGCTGTACTGGAAGCTATATAATGATGTCTATGGGTTGTGGATCATCCATGGGAGGCCATTCCCAGGACCCTTATCGTCATATCTACCTGCTACCCATCTCATGGTAGCCCCTATGGGTTGTCATAGGCTCTTGGAAGCCTGTTATCCGGGAGCCATGCCATTCGGGA